>JACEFZ010027920.1:0-325000 GCA_014155875.1 Cepaea nemoralis
AGGCGGGGTCCCATCACGAAAATGAACATAGGACATTGTAGACGTCTTGGGCATGTGGGCGAATAAGGCGGCAGAAATGGCGGGAGATCAAAAATTTTTTAGGCGGGCCGTGACGAAAGCGACTTTCTACACAGGATCTTCTACGTGATGATAATGGTTTTATACTCAAGAATGAGAATATACGGGGTTGTTAATCGTAAATATTGTGACATAATTAATTCACAGACAGGCAGGCAGGCAGGCAGGCAGGCAGGCAGGCAGACAGGTGGATGGGCGGGTGGGCAGGCAGACAGACAGACAGAGGAAGAAAAATCAGAATCAAGCAAGTCGAGTGCATACTTACACCTCTCGTCATAACATTAATCCGTGTGAGTCATTTAAAACATGAGAACAATCCCCTCAATCCGCTCACCCTGCAGTAACCGCGATGAACAGTTAGCACAGTTCTCAATAACCAGTACTACGGTATAAGGCGCATCGAAAGCTGAAAACCCACACCGTGTAGACTAATGTATCCATTAATGGTTTCTGACATAACTGCTAGGAAATTATAACTATGTACTGAGACAACCCATCCCCTGTTTCCCAAGCTGTACTTGGACAACTTCCTGTGATGAAGTTACTACCAGGTCATGACAGGTCAACCGCGTACCAAAGCTGAGTACCAGACGAACGCCAGAGATATGAGCAGCACGGCGGAAGGCCCTCGTTAACGATATCAGCAGGATCTCGGATAGTTACGCAATTTGAAACATAATTTCCCCCCCCCCCCCCGCCCCACCGCCACACACCCCACCCCCAGTAAAACCGTGGATGTGGAACATGGCGAACGACTATCACAATTTCTAATAAACTGGTGACTACGCATGGACTAAAGTGGTAGGGTATAGTGACTAATATAGAACTTACGGAGAGGACTACAGTGGCGTGACAGATTAGTTAGTTAGTTGGTTGGTCGGTTGGTTGGTTGTTTGGTTGGCTGGTTGGTTGGTTGAATGGTTGGTTGGTTGGATGGTTGGTTGAATGGTTGGTTGGTTGATTGTTTGGTTGGTTGGGTGGGCGGGTGGGTGGGTGGTTGGTTGGTTGGGTGGGTGATTGGTTGGTGGGTGGGTGAGTGGGTGGGTGGGTGGGTGGTTGGTTGGTTGGTTGATTGGTTGTGTAGGTGGGTGGTTGGTTGGTTGGTTGGGTGGGTGGTTGATTGGTTGGGTGGGTGGGTGAATGGGTTTGTGGGTGGTTGGTTGACTGGTTGGTTGGGTGGGTGGGTGAGTGGTTGGTTGGGTGGGTGGATGGATGGTTGGGTGGGAGGGTGGTTGGTTGGTTGGTTAGTTGGTTGGGTGGATGGGTGGTTGGTTGGTTGGTGGGTTGGTGGGTGGGTGGTTGGTTGGGTGGGTGGTGGGTGGTTGGTTGATTGGTTGAGTGGGTGGTTGGGTGTGTGGGGTGGGTGGTTGGTTGGTTGGTTGGGTTGGTGGTTGGGTGGGTGGATGGGTGGTTGGTTGGTTGGGTGGGTGGTTGGTTGGGTGGGTGGTTGGTTGGTTTGTTGGTTCGGTGTGTGGGTGGTTGGGTGGTTGCTTGGTTGGTTGGGTGGGTGGTTGGATGGTTGGGTGGGTGGGTAGGTAGGTAGGTGGGTGGTTGGTTGGGTGGGTGGTTGGGTGGGTGGTTGGTTGGTTGGTTGGTTGGGTGGGTGGTTGGTTGGTTGGTTGGATGGTTGGGTGGGTGGGAGGTGGGTGGGTGAGTGATTGGTTGGTTGGTTGGGTGGATGGTTGTTTGGTTGGTTGGTTTGTTGGTTGGTTGGTTGGTTGGTTAATTGGGTGTATGGGTGGTTGGTTGGTTGTTTGGTTGGTCGGTTGTTTTGTTGTTTGGTTGTTTGGTTGGTTGGTTAGATTAATTAGTTAGTTAGTTAGTTAGTTAGCTAGTTAGTTAGTTAGTTAGTTAGTGAGTTAGTTAGTTAATTAGGTAGTTAGGTAGGTAGACAGGCAGGTAGGTAGGTAGGTAGTTAGTTAGTTAGTTAGTTAGTTAGTTAGTTATATAGTTAGTTAGTTAGTTAGTTAGTTAGTTAGTTAGTTAGTTAATTAGTTAGTTAGTTAGTTAGTTAGTTAGTTAGATAGTTAGTTAGTTAGTTAGTTAGTTAGTTAGTTAGTTAGTTAGTTAGTTAGTTAGTTAGTTGGTTGGTTGGTTGGTTGGTTGGTTGGTTGGTTGGGTGGGTGGTTGGTTGGTTGGTTGGTTGGTTGGTTGGTTGTTTGGTTCGTTGGTTGGTTGGTTAGTTAGTTAGTTAGTTAATGACAGCATCATAGTCTAACGCATTCTCGAAAGTCAACGCTTGTACTTCCGCCTCCACGGCAGCCGGATTTTCTTGTCTGCATTTTCTGTCTAGTTGTTGCAAACACAAAAGGACGTACAGAAATCTGTTGGCACTTGTTCTCACTCCTCGCCAGGTTTCAAGTCCTCAAGTGAACACACCTGTTGAAGAATGGGTCAACATCCACGACTTTCCACTTTTTAACCTGCTGCCCTTCACCTTCAAAATTTCAGGGACTCCTGTGGGTCGTCGCTAAAAGCTACGGAGTTCGTGCTTTGTGCGACGTTTTCCGTGCTGCGGAAAGAGACCGAGCCATATGGGATCAAACCCGGTGCAATGAAGTCGACCCTGACGACTTTTAAGCGACTTTTTTTTAATTTCACTATGCAGTGTATGTGGCAGTTGGACTTCGGAACTTAATAACTAATGTAGAACTTATAGAGAGGACTAAAGTGGTGTGACAGAATAACTCCTATAGAACTTTACGAAAGGACTCAAGTTGTGTGACAGAAAAACTCATGCAGAAATTTTGGAGATGACTAAAGGGTGTGACAGAATAACTAATGTGTATCTTATAGAAAGGATTGAAGTTGTGTGACAGAATAACTCATGTAGAACTTTAGGAAAAGACTAAAGTTGTGTGGCAGAAAAACTCATGTAGAAATTTTGGAGATGACTAAAGTGGTGTGACATAAAAACTAATTTAGATCTTACAGAAAGGATTAAAGTTGTGGTGACAGAATAACTCATGTAGAACTTATGGAGAGGACTACATTGAAGTGACAGAATAACACATGTGGAACTTATGGAGAGGACTACAGTGATGTGATAGAATAACTCATGTAGAACTTATGGAGAGAAGTAAAGTTGTGTGGCAGAATAACTCATGTAAAACTTATGTAGAAAAATAAAGTTGTGTGACAGAATAATTCATATACTACTTATGGAGAGGAATAACGTGGTATGACAGAATTACTCATATAGAACTTATGGAGAGGTCTAAAGTGGTGTGACAGAATAACACCTGTGGAACTGATGTAGAAGACTAAAGTGGCGTGGCAGAATAACTCATGTGGAACTTAATTAGAAGACAAAAGTAGTGTGATAGAATAACTCATGTAGAACTTATGGAGAAGTCTAAAGTGATGTGACAGAATAACTCATGTAGATCTTATGGAGATGACTAAAGTGAAGTAACAGAATAACTCTTGTATAACTTATGGACATGACTAAAGTGATGTGACAGAATAACTCATGTAGATCTTATGGAGATGACTAAAGTGATGTGACAGAATAACTCATGTGAAACTTAATTAGAGGAAAAAAGTAGTGTGACAGAATAACTCATGTAGAACTTATGGAGAGGTCTAAAGTGATGTGACAGAATAACTCATGTAGAACTTATGGAGATGACTAAAGTGGCGTGACAGAATAACTCATGTAGAACTCATGGAGAGAGGTAAAGTGGTGTGAGAGAATAACTCATGTAGGACTTATGGAGAGGACTATGTGGTGTGACAGTATAGCTCATGTTCAACTTACGGAGAGGACTAAAGTGGTGTGACAGAATAACTCATTTAGAACTTATATAGAGAACTAAAGAACGTCATACCCCCCCCCCCCCCTTTCGTATTTCCTACCTAAAAATCCCCCCACCCCCACATACTAAAACAAGTCTAGACGTCCACATAAAACGTGATTTGTGGATCTACTTACTTTATACAATGAATTTTAGAAGGATGAGACGTACGGAACCGTAAAGTATGAAGGGAAAAACAATATCAAGTAATCGGTTCTTGTTTTAACGCGATCTTGAAATAATCTTCATCCCCCCTCCCCCCTGGAAACCCCACCGGTTGAGAACCACTACTCTAGATGAATCACAAACAACAACAAAAACATCCGTCACCAGTACACATAGACTATCGTGGAGAAAAAAGCAGAAAAAAAAACCATTAAAGATTAATGGCGCTCGACGCGAAACAGCAACAATTGTGGCGGACTTGAGACATGTGCGGG
Source organism: Cepaea nemoralis (assembly GCA_014155875.1). Classification (NCBI taxonomy): domain Eukaryota; kingdom Metazoa; phylum Mollusca; class Gastropoda; order Stylommatophora; family Helicidae; genus Cepaea; species Cepaea nemoralis. The sequence continues at coordinate 4,316 of JACEFZ010027920.1, forward strand.
CATAACAAAAGATAAGCACTCCTCCGTGGAAGAGATGACTTTAAAATGTATGCACCCCACAGCAAGCAATAAGCCGCAACACAGAACGTAAGGGTAATGAAAAGACTGCGGACCGCCTGGGGGTGATTCTGTTGTATATAAGACATGTACGAGGCGAATCGGCTAATTAGTCGGTCGATCTATGTTGACGTTTTCTCTTTAGATTTACCTGAAAGGGAGTAAACTCATAATAAACGTCAAAAATATATACGGCGGCGCTTGAAAATATGATCGTGGTACGTGGGAACAGGCAGTCGACGTGGTCAAACGGGTCAGCGCGCTCTGGCTCTTAAACTTCCGGTGTGCTGATGGTGGGATAGGATGATAATTCCCTACACCGGTCAGCTGAACTAGAAAATCAACCTGGGGCTGGTCGCAACGTCATGCAAAGGACATGCAATTTTTAACGAGTTAGTGGCAGTAACGTAGTGGCTAGACCAGTGGTTCTCAACCCCTTCACCATATGTTCAGAACGTCATTCCCCCCCCCCTTTTTCCGTATTTTCTCCCTATAAATCCCCACCCTTACATAGTATACGTTAAAATGGAAGCTATATTTAATAACACATACTAGAACAAGTCTAGACGTCTACATAAAACGTGATTTGCAGGTCTACTTACGTTATAATACGAATTTCAGAAAAGCGAGAAGTACAACTCTCTAAAATATGGAGGGAAAAACAATACCAAGTAATCGGTTCTTGTATTAATGCGATCTTGAAATAATCTTAATTCCCCCCCCCCCCCCCGGAAACTAATAAATTCCCCCTGGGGTGAGGGGGGGGGGAATTCCCACCGGTTGAGAACCACTGGGCTAGACGCTTGACCATCCAGGAAGTTAACTCGGTAAACAAACGCCCAATGGGGTCACATATGTCGACCGAAAGGTGCAAATATCGTAGATGTGCTTTAAACTTTAAACAGACAGCGCAGTCACATCCAAACGCAAAACTACCCGATGAAAGAGGAGAAGAAGAAGAAGTTTGCCTGCCAGCATGGCTGTCGTGCATTTGACATCGCACTGAGGCGGATATTAACCATTTGTCCTGGGCTCCCAGGATAAATAGTTTGTTTGTCAGGTCTTGGTTAGATATGACTGAGCTACCTTATGACAGTAGACGGTACTACCTGCTTCTGTCAGCGCGGAATGTTGAGCGACGCTTACCAAACTCGATACCCTACATTGTGCCAACGGCTTCGGGTGGAGGAGTGCAATTGAGAGGACACAAGCCTTATCCCTTATCCTAGGGCGAGGAAATGCAACCTAAAGACTAAATGTCATGACAGGGCAGATCAGACCCTAAGCCTTGGTTGGCAACTGGTCTAGGATCGAAGCTCCGACAGGCGGACAGTTAGAGCATTGCTTTGCTGATCCGGCAGCTTCTGCAGCTTGTCTTGTTCCAGGCGTATGGGTGTTACCTTTCCTCTGGAATACACTAGACAGGCCGATAGAGGGAACATGCTGCATGAGCAAGACATGGTCTTTAAATTTAGCCCAGGCTTTGTGCCATGGAGAGGTATAACTTCATTTTACAAACTATCGTCTGTCAAGACGGCAAGGTGCCAGTCAGTCTTGGGCTCGCAGGTTGACCCAGCCTAAAATAGGCATCATGAAATGTCTTGGGGTCTGATGGCGGCCGGTATCATATTGGCGAAATCACCACTGGGGTGCCGATTGGCCTATACAAATATAGATCTGGCACCGTATGCGTAATTACGTCTGAAGGCGTGTCATATGGTCCTCTTCCGTGTTTATTTATGGCTTAGGGTGTCACGAAGGCATATGAAAGTCTGCATTGCTTTAAGAAGTATTTAGTTTTTTCGTTCGTTATTATTACATAACTTGTTTATGTGTTCGTTTTTTAATGTTTCTTGTCATATTTTGATAACACTGCATTTCAATGCCACCATATGTTTTCATCACTTTTATTCATTGTCCATATTTCAGAGGGAAACTACTGAACGTAAACTTGCCCAGGAATCATGAACAGCCAAACAATGCTGGGGTTTACAGCTACGTCCTGTAAAGAATATGTAACAATTTTACCCAAAAGATTACGTATTTTGCGACTGGGTTAGGGTTGCCAGATTACGTACGTGAGAAACCGGGATAACTTGCACAGGAATCACGAACAGCCAAAAATGCTGGGGTTTATTTACTGCTACGTCCTGTAAAGGATATGTAACAATTTTACCCAAAAAATGATGTATTATGCGACTGGTTTAGGGTTGCCACATTACTACGTGAGAAACCGGGATTTGACTCTTAGAATTAAAAATGTTACACAAATTAATTGTCACTCATCATCATCATCATCATCATCATCATCATCATCATCACCATCGTCATATGTCCTGTCAACTGGCGTAGATGTTCATGTCTCTCCACAGATCTCTGTTTTTTTTTTGGTTTTTTTTTTGGTGTACCAGGTCAACTCTGTTCATAATATTCCTGCATGCCATCGTGTCTATCAATGCAGCATCATATCTCTCGATCTGCCATTGTCTCTTCTTCCATTGATCTTTCCAGTCGATACAATATTTTCCAATGCCTCTCTTGTCATTGTATAACTATAAACAAACAACGGTTTTTATTTCTCTTTCTTATAGTTCTATTTAATGTTCTACTTTCATTAGCCTCTTTCGCGCAATCGATGTTAGTTAATCGGACAGTCCTAGGTATTCGAAACAATCTTCTCATGAATCATTCTTCTTTGCTTCCAAGCTCTTCCTAATGTGTTCATTCACGTTTCATGATTCACTTACATACAGCAGAACTGATTCTATATAACATGTCACTACTTTCTTTCTGACATTCAGTGATAGTGCCTTATTGCATAGCATATTTTATGTGTTCATTTTCTGAAATGCAGCTTTTGTTTGACAAATTCTACTCTTCATCTCAGTGACAAGGTAAACAGTGCGATGTAATTAAATCTTTGATTTGACAGGAATAACCAGGACAAACAAACGTCCCGAGGGCATTTTATGGAACGCTGAATTATTTAATTAAAAACAGGGACTGTTCCGGAAAGTCGGGTAACCCTACACATGTACATACATTTCAGTATCTATATATTTCAGGCCCATGTTATCAGAAAAGAGGGTCTATAAAACAATTGAAAATCTTGGTTAGAGGCAAATTTGTTCATTTAGAAAATGAGTGGCGCGGAAGACGATTATCAGTCGAACTTATTAGGAACACAGAAAGCTGATGGTTGTGGACGAACAGGTACACCTGCACCATCTTGCATGGCACATAATGCTGATAATTATTCGAGAATTACGCTCAACGCTATTTATTTACAATTTTCTATGACATAGGATGCCGCTTCTATTGGTTATCTGGCACTGATGTTGAGCATACATTCGTTAGTTTATTAGGTTCACTATTTATTGTTATAGCTTTATTTTTCATTTCTTTCGTTTCCATACTCCATGTTTTTTATGTTCGTTTGCTTTGAACCCGGATGTAGTACATACACATACTACTAATTCATTCATTCATTATGTGCCATGCGCAGGGTTGTCATGTTTCACCATCTTACCTGATCACAAGAGTCGTGGATCAGCTCTGTGATCTTGTCCCGACCATGCCATTTGATCAAGCCAACCAGATATTTACTTCTCTGCCTCCCCTTGTTCTTTTCCCCTCAATCTTACCAGTTGCCATAAAGTTCTCCAGTTTATTTCTTTTCATAACGTGCCCAAATAAATGTACTGTCTACGTCGAATTTCTCTGATTAGTTTGCAGATTTCATGTGTTTCTTGTAGGACTTGCTCATTGGTTTTTCTGTCTGTTCGTGGTATTCTTCGCATTTTCCTGAGAAACCATATTTCCACTGCCACTAGATGTTTTTCAGCTTGTCTGCTCATCGTCCATGTTTCAGATAAATGCAAAAATACAGCACTTAAACACTCTTTTTCTCGTTGCAATTGACATCTTTTTATTGGTCAGTATGTTTTTCATTTGGCAAAATACCACCTTTGCCATGGCAATTCTTGTTCTAATCTCTTCAAAACATCTCGCAGCATATATTATGACTGTCGCAAGATAGTTGTACCAATTCACTTGTTTAAGAATATTCATTCATCCTTATATTTCAATGTGGTACAGTGAAACCACGCTTAACAAGTACCTCGCACAACGAGTAATTCGCATAACGCGCAAAATAAATTGTAAAAAAAATGACTCGCTGAACGAGCGACGTTTCGCATAAAGAGTGACGCGGGGAGGGGAAATCCCGAATTTGCGCCTGCAACAGCTAGGGTCGGAAGACCAGGGGGGTTGGATAGAGCGGTGAAAAGGGGGGGGGGGGGGATCTTTATAGGGCCAGCACCGCAGAGCGCTGCAGTCGTCTGACGGCTCGAAATCAGCCAATCCGAGGGATGCATGCGTTAACTGCAAGCCGGGAAGCGTTGTCGAATGTGACTTTGAGGGGTTTGAGACAGTACCTGTGGAGCCTGTAGTCAACGAGATTGTGTCTTTGGCCAAGATCATGGGACTGGAGGTGGATAACAAAGATATCGATGAGCTTGTGGGAGAGCATAGCTAAGAGCTGACCAACGAAGAGCTTATGGAATTACATTGTGTTTCACAGCAAGAAGTTGTGGAGGAGAGTTTGTCCGACGAGGAGGAGAATGTAACAGCAAACCAACAATCTTCTGGCGCAATAAGAGAAATGCTGAAAGCATGGGAAACTGTTGCATCGTACATTGAGAACTATCACCCTAATAAGGCAGTGGCTATGAGAGCTACTAATTTATTTAATGATAATGCTGTGTCGCATTTCCACCAAATTCTGAAGCGTCGGCAAAACCAAATTTCTCTAGACAGCTTTCTAGTAAAAAAGAATTAGGTATGTATGCGTGCTTGCTTGCTTGTGTTCGCTGGCTGTGAGCTCCAGCGGATGAAGACATCCTGTTGTCCAACATCAGTGTGATGTCATAAAGGACCTGAGGTTTGCGTGAGTATCCGATGTCCCATGTCTGGCTTATTGGTGTGCCGACTGGTGGTGCCTCGCCGTGCAGACAGACACTCTCTGACTTCGGAGGAATCAACGATCCTACTGACTTTAGCCAGGACCCCAAAGGGACCTGTTGCCCAGGACGCTCGGCGAGGACGCGTCAATAGGTCTTGGCCAGTATAGAATCCAACCCTAGTGCCTTGGAAACACCTCTGCGTCCCAGGTATGTAGTATAAATTGTTAATTAATTATTTCAATTTTTTTCTACAAATCGAATTCTCATTCCAGGTTCGGTCATTCCGCGATAGAATAGGAAGATGAATCACGCTCCTTAACAATGTATATATGATTTTCTTTGAATAAACGTTATACAAAATATTTTGAGTATTTTTTTCGGCATGGTCTGATCTTTTTAAGTCCCCGCTAATCACTGGTATCATGAAGGCTAATAGACTACAATGGCTGGGGCATATAGAAAGAATGGAAGACAATAGGGAAACAAAACTCGCTTACACTCATGAAATAAATTACCGTAGACCCCGAGGTAGACCAAGAAGACGGTGGAGAGATAATATATATACAGACCTACAAGCACTTGGAATCAACGACTGGCAAGAGAAGGTCAACCAGAGAGACGAATGGAGATGGATTGTATCTGCAGCAAAGAACCTCAATGGCTCGGAACGCTAAAGAAGAAGAAGAAGAAGAAGAAGAAGAAGAAGAAGAAGAAGAAGAAGAAGAAGAAGAAGAAGAAGAAGAAGAAGAAGAAGAAGAAGAAGAAGAAGAAGGAACGCATTATCGTATTTTACATTAATTTGTATGGGAAAAATAACGAATGTTTCGCTTTACGAATAAGGTTCTGAAACGAATTATGCTCGTTAAGCGAGGTTCCACTGTATTTCTTTCCTTTAAGAGTCGACCATAATCTCTGTCTTCTAACAATGTAACTCTAACTCTAGTTGTTCACTGTGTACAATAATTGGCGAATGAGTTACAGGCGCAGTTCGTAATTCCGCATACCATGTTCGAAACACAGCTGTTGGTTATTTAATGAAATGGTATGGGCGCCGATTGTTCAGAAACCAATGGCGACTACTGAACGTAAACTTGCCCAGGAATCATGAACAGCCAAAAAATGCTGAGGTTGGTTGCTACGTCCTGTAAAGGATATGCAACTAACTAACAATAAACGTATCGTCTAAATGTTACAGATCCTGTTAATTGTCTGCAATCAATACTGTATCATCCGCATATTTAATGTTATTGGTGGTTTGTCCCCCCCCCCCCCAACGCGTGGTGATTCCTCTCACATCTTCTAAATTATACTACTACTAATACACGTTTGCTACTACTAGTGAGTGTACTTAATTGATTATGCATGAGGGTTAGCTATCCCTATTACCAGTGTCCCTCGCCATCAGGCGAAACCACTTCGATTTTAGAGATTCGTGTAATTTACGTCACCAAGTCAAGAGCGAGAAGTTAACATTTAAACCTAACGACCACCACATGGAAAAAGAGACAGTTTAAGTCTCTTATACACATAGGTGTGTGTGTGTGTGTGTGTGTGTGTGTGTGGTGTGTGTGTGTGTGTGTGTGTGTGTGTGTGTGTATGTGTGTGTTAGGATAAAATCTCCGCCGCGGAGCAAACACGGCAGGGGGCTTCTGATCGTCAGATGTGTACCCCCTTCCCCAAGTGTTTCGGGCCATTATGCTCTTAACACTCTCTAGGGGCGGTCCCGTCAGGGTCATGACTCCGGGCGTCTTTCCACTGCCGTGGAGACGTTCGGTCACATTCGCTGTCTCTGTTGTTGTGCTTGCCCCTTCGCTGTTACCGTGGCCACTCTCAAACCACCCCCTCCTTCAGAGAGGAGAGTCTGTGCAGCCTGTGCTTGCCCTTTAGCTCTTGTGGTCGTGGGGAGCCTGTATCCTCCCACGCCACGGCCTCAATCGCCTCCGTACGTCTCCGTTGTCATGTTAGTTCTTCGTGCCCCGTTCATGGCGCCGCAGTCTACTAGGGAGCCGGTTCTTCCTTTGATTTCTTGACCCTACCTCTTGGTCTCTGCAGGCGAGTGCGACTTACGGACGACTACCGCTCTGTTGTGGAGGTTGGGTTTCTGCCGATATTTGCGTGATTTGACTGTACTAAGACTCACCACCCTCACTCGGAGGAAAGCTTAAAGATCTGACACGAGACGTTGCAAGTCTGAGGTCTTGGTTGAGAGATTGTTAGGTGTTCTGCAGTTACCGCTTCTAACCATACTAGTTTCGAGTCTTGTCCCACTTCAGGTTCCGAAAATTCCACAGCCAGCACGAGGCCTTTTCGACTACCTCACACTGTTGTTTTTTTAGCCCGAGTTCTTGCTTGTCCCTTAATGCCCATCTGCTTTAGCACGTCATACCCGGAGTAGGAGACTAGGCCTCTCGCGCCTACCTCAACGGCGAATAACCTGATGGCTTACTCTTCCAGCTTAAGACTCGCGACTATATCATCGTACGTCTTCATGCTTCGTGTATATTCTCCATATGTGTGTGTGTGTATGTGTGTGTGTGTGTATGTGTGTGTATGGTGGTGTGGTGTGTGCGTGTGCGTGCATGCGTGCGCTGCGCGCCCGTGTGTGTGTGTGTTTCCTTCCCCCCCCCCCCCCCCCCCCCCCCCCCCCCCCCCCCCCCCCCCCCCCCCCCGTCCGCCGTCGTGTCGGCCGGCACTTGCAGTGTCTTCAAGAAGCCACGACTTCCATTACTGCCCTTTCGAAATTACTGTGACGTTTGATCTGACCAAAGCACTTCAATATACTAGAAATGATGTTTGTTAGCGAATTTTCTTCCATGTTTAGATCTTATATAGTGAATGTATTTTATTAATATTATTATTATTAATTATTATTTATTTTTTTATTGTATTAATCTAATGTGCCAGTCTCTCTGGCCGAGGGTTTACAACACTTTCTCCGTAATCCCGTTTATCACGCAGTCTCGTAGCGGGCGAGAACTGGGAGCGGTTCTACCCCCGCTGGTGACTTGCGGGATAATTGAGCCGGCCGCTCAGAAAGCAATGGCAAACTACTGAGCGTAATCTTGCCAAGAAATCAACAGACAGCTGAAAGATGCTGCTGTTGACAGCGATGTCCTGTAAAGGATATGCGAATTAAAAAATGTATTCTGAAAACTTGTTTGTAACCTTTAAGTTCAAAATCCAAGATGTCTCTTCTTTGGTGTTTTTGAAATGTTTCATAATTTGTATCCTTATTTTACCCACAAATTTGGATTATATTATTAATATTATTTGTATTTACTTTTTTAATGTTCTTTGTTGGTTTACACAGTAGGCTATGCTATTGCATTTATAAGTTTATCCTCTTATATATGACTCCAAAACAGAAATGAAATGTGCTATTATGATAAGAGAAATTATAAATTATTGTTTCGTTGACGTTTATCTTTGTTTCATCATCATCATCATCATCTTCCACTTCTGCCGTCAAGCGTCGTGGGGAGGAATAATTTGCGTTCCAGCGCCCGGTGGGCGGCACTGGATAGTGTCATTCCGTGTGGTTGTACAATGTCTCTGATGTCGTCAATCCATTTTCTTCTTGGACGTCCTCGTGGTCTCGTCGCAGATGATCTTTGATGTAAGGCCAGTGATGGTAGTTGCTGATGTTGCATTCTAACAACATGGCCAAACCACTTGATCTTCTGTCTTTCAATAAATGTGGCACAAGGTGTTGATCCCACAGTCTGTCTGATAGTAACATTTCTTACTCGGTCTCGGATTGTTAAGTTGGCAGCTCTCCTCAGGCATCTCATTTCGCAGGTGTTGATTTTGCGAAGGTGTAATTTGGATAAAGTCCAGGTTTGAGATTGGTAGCATAGGGTTGGTGTGAATATGCTGTTTATTATCTGTCGTTTTGCGGACATGGGTATGTTTGGATGTTTCAGTAAGGGTGACAGTTGATATGTAAGTGCACTAGCTTTTTGACATCTGATTTCAATTTCTCTGTCTAATCTGCCATCTTCTGTGATCATACTTCCAAGGTATTTGAATTCTTTAACTTGTTTCAGAGGTGTGTTATTTATCTGTATACTTAGTGGGCCTGGCGATCTGCTAACTTGCATTACTTCGGTTTTGGCTGTGTTTATACTCATATTGTATCTGCTGCAGGTTGAACTCAGATTAGTAATATGATTTTGTAGTCTGCCCTCGTCGCTGTAAAACAGGCACTGATCATCTGCAAATAGAAGTTCATTTATTCCCTGTGGGTCAGTTGTTTCATCTGGAGTAAAGAGTTCTAAATTTTCTGAATCTGGTCTGTCGAGACTTGCTTCTTTGGAAATTCTGTCCATGTAGATATTGAATAGCAGGGGAGAGAGCACACATCCCTGCCTCACTCCTGTATTGACTGTGAACATATCTGATATACCTTCCTGCGTTCTTACTGCACTTTGGCTCGAGTGGTACATGGCTATGATGTTTTCTAGCAGTTGGCCTTCTATCCCATAGTCTTCAAGGATGGTCCATAATTTGTATCTGTCTACTCTATCAAAAGCCTTTTCCTGATCTACAAACACAATATTCTGCTGGTCACTATATTCAATAGTTTTTTCACAAATTTGTCTAAGTGTAAATAATGCATCAGTGCAACTTTTACCTTTCCGAAAACCGAATTGTGCTTTGCTTAACTGTTGTTCAACTATTGGTCTAGCTCTTTGTTCCAAAAGTTTTGCATACATTTTCCCTATATGGCTCAGGAGTGATATACCTCTGTATGTTTCGCACTCTCTCATATTGCCTTTCTTTTTCCATATTGGTAATATTATTGCCTGTTGCCAATCATCTGGGACTTTTCTTTCTTCCCATGCTATATTAAAAAGTCTTGTTAGCCATTTAACTCCTGTTTCCCCACAGGCCTGAATAGCTTCTGTGGTTATTCCATCTGGACCTGGTGATTTGTTTTTAGGACTTTTCTGTATAACTGCTTTGACTTCTGCAGGTATGAAATTTGGTTCTTGCTGTCCCTGGCGTTTAGGCACAAAAGTGAGGTTTCCTATGTTATCTGTGGGGTTAAGTAGTTCTTGAAAGTATTCTGCCCACCTTGCTAGTCTTTGTTGTGGATTAAATATTGGCATACCTCTTTTGCTGTTTATGATGGTGGTTGGGTTGTAACATGCATCTCTGTTTCTAATTGTGGTGACACGTTTATAAAATTCTCTTGGGCAGTCTTTGCTAAGGGTCGCCATCTGTTCACCGTATATTCTCCAGGATTCATCTTTAGATGCTCTAATTGTTCGTTTGGCATTACGTCGTGCTATTCTATAAGTAATATAGTCCTGTTCAGATTTAGTTGTGATCCACTTTTTGAATGCTACCTTCTTTTTGAATATGCTATCTTTAACTTCGTTGTTCCACCAGGCTGTTCTGAATCTTTTGTCCTGCCCTACTTTCTTTGTTCCACATTTATTTTTCAGTGTGTCGAGCATGGCAGCCTTGAAACATGTCCATTCCTTATCTACGCTTGAGTGGTCATCAGGGATGTTCTTATGTAGGTTTTGGATTTCTTGATTGAAGTCGTCTTTAACCGTATTTTCTTGCAGCCTCCTATAATTGATGACATGTGTTGTTACCTTTTTGTTTCTTATTTTCCTGTGTGGTGAAATCTTCTTTATTATGACTGGCTTGTGATCAGTATCAACATCTGTATTTGGGAGTGCTCTTGAATCTAATAGTAGCCTTCTGTCTGATTTCCTAATTAGAATAAAGTCAATTTGGGATGCTTGGTTTATGTCATTCCATTTATACCAGGTTTTGGTGTGGCTACGACGATGTTGAAAAAAACTATTTGTTATTATTAGTCCATGTTCCGAACATATGTTGAGTAGATGTTGACCATTGCTGTTACAATCAGTCTCTGTGTCGCTGAATGGCCCCATGCAATCCTCCCACGGTGTTCTTCGTGTGCCTATTCGTCCGTTAAAATCACCCATCACAACTAGTTCATCTGTCTCCTTGACATTATTTAACGTGTCTGCAAGTTTATCAAAATATTCGTCTTTGTCTTCGTCGCTGTAAGTGTCATTACATGGGGCGTATGTTTGTATAAAAGTTGTTGTTCTATTTCCTTCTTTGATCTGTACTAGTATTATCCTTTCTGATATAAATTTAGTGTTGATAATTGCTTTCGCTTTGTCTGGATGCAACAAAAAACCCACTCCTATCTTTGTTTACGGACTGAAAAACATTGTTTGTATTTGTTTGTTGCTTTTTTTCTGATCAATAACATACGCGTAGTTGAGTGACTCATAATACAAAATGAGTATGCGGAGTCGCAGCAGACACTCCCGTGGCGGGGAGGGGTAGGGAAGGCGGGTGTAGGAGGAATCCAGTGGATATTTTTGGACCGCTTGTTGCAACCCGGAAACGGAGGCCAAGGAGGCCTAGGCCCGTTTGTAGTGTTTGTCTGGTCTAGGTAGTCCAATGTGGAGACAATTTAGAAATGTCTTTGATGTCTGATACCTGCGCTTTGTTTCCATGTGAAGATAAACAAGGTTACACATTGTAAGCTGTAAACTTACTAAAATCTGTCGCCCAAGAATGAAGCTTTGGTAGGAATATTTTCATTTACTGAGCTCCATCATGAGCAGTAAAAAAAAAAACTTAAACAATGACAGCTGTCCTGATCTTGATGTGTAATTTCATTTCAGGGTCCGTGAATTTCGTGATCAGTCATCGTGTAGACTAGAAAGAGCTTCGTTAGAAATTTGAAACATTTCATTTACTTTATTAGTTTTTTTTAATTTTAACTCATTTTTGTACCGAGGAAATCGCCGTTTTAGTCAGTAACGCCGTCGTACGTACGATCCAAAAACAACTAACTAGTAGTAGTTTACTTACTAAAATACTAAGTTAGTAACTAACTTTTAAACAAACTCTACCGTTTACCTTAAAGGTAGTGTTGAGGGTGGTGCACGGATTAAAAAGTTTTACGTGTTACTATTGAAAAAAAAAATTAAAAAATTAACAGGTTATTTTAATTTCTAGCTCACATTTCTAGCTAGCCCCAGAAGCAACGTAAACATAAATATTTACACTTCTGACTGCTAATTATAGTTTGTTCACATTTGTGTGCCCTCATTCACATTCAGGTTTCTTGAAAACTCTGTTGCATGGTTATGAACATTTTCCTGTCATCGTATATGTACCCCCATCCAAGGAATATGTCTTTGATAGGTCCAAAGGCAACTTTAAATCATGGAGAGCAGTGAGACATTTCTTTGATGTTTTGGTGAAAATATAGTGAATTCATGCTAACAAACTTGTTTTACAGTAATGCACATGAATTCAGGTGACAACACAACACATATCCAGTTTTGTATGGGAGTGGGTGCAATGTGTATTAATGTCTGCAATCTTCCCAGACCTTAATCTGTGTTGATTCCTGTAGTTGATGACAACTCTCGGTTGCATACAATTCAATCCATCCTTTCCCCAATAATCTTCCTCTTTCAGCACATGGTCCTCACATTTTTTTCAGTAACTTTAATCAATATTTAATAGCGCTGACTGGGTTAGTATCTTGATGTCAGACAATTAGAAGATAGTATTGTCAGCTGCCACCTGTCCTTTAATTTTAGCCCATACAAGTTCTATAGGGTTTAAATGAGAATGGTGCGGCGGCAGTCTCAAGAACCTATGGCCATGCTCTTGCTTTTTTGTGTCTGTTTTACAAGGGACAATTCTAGCTTGAAATATGTTTCTGGCAATGGTATGTTTTCGCTTCGGAGCCATATCTTTATTGCTTCCATTGTGCTCGATGCCGTAGGTATTTCGTCTTCTTGGGCAACAACATTGTGATATGATGCATTCGCCATAATTAGACAAGGTAGCCCCTATTCACAAAATTTTATGAATAGTACGAGCCCCTATTCACAAAAATTTGAAGAAGACTTTATTATTCTCTCTTCTTGTCTGTCTTTTTTTTTTTTTTTTGCAAGTTCTTTTTCTTCAAACCACGAGGAGGCAAGTGAAATATTTTGGCCATGTTAAAAGACATGATACTCTTATAAAAACCATACTGGAGGGCAAGCGAGCAAGAGGTAGTCAACGATACAAGTGGGAAGATAACATCAAGAGATGGACGAACATCAGCCTGACAGAATGTACAGTCAAGGCAAGAGACAGACAGTGTTGGAGATCCATTGCAGCCAACCTTCATTGTGGAGATGGCACCTGATTGATTGATTAAAAATTTAAAAAATGAAAATTTTTTAAAAATTTCTTGCGGGGAGTCGAATCTCAATTTCCCGCATGACACGCGGAGATACTAACCACTACACTACCGAGAACATAATGATTGTTCCACAATCATTAATAATGTAGTCAAACGGAAGTAGACATCACTTGACCAGCCGAATAATCACGCGACCAGCCACAAATTTTTGTGTATAGCGACTCATACTATTCACAACATTTTGTGTATTGTCACTCCGATTAGACAAGACGTTCTATCTAATGATGGAAGCACTGTATTCTCGAGCCAATCTCATTATGATAATCCCTATTGTCTGTATGCTTTGATGCGATCACGAGTCCAGCATTCTGTAGTAAGCCATTATGCGTACTACCAGAATGGGCTATGACCAAACGCTGTCCTTTACTACTGGGCAAATATCACTTTATCTTTACATCCAGTGATTGCCATTTCTTTTCACTTGTGTGGTGCGCATTGATCCAGGTTTCATCCAAATACACTATGTCATAAATTTCTTTGCGCATTTCCCTTATGTCCCATAGGTATTTGCTTCTCATGGCTACTAAATGCGGTTGATCACAAATTATATTTCTACCTCGCTTGTACTTTCTAAACGTGAAGCCTAATGTCCTTATAATTTTCCACAAAGTTGTTTTGGATATCTCTATGTCATTGTTCTTTCTCAAACAAACCCTAAGTTTTCTGACGGTCACTGTTTCTTTGGTATCCAGCATTTTTATAATAGCTCGACTTATGACATCCTTGTTAAAGCTGTCTACAATTGCCTTTCTACCTAACGTTTGCTTATTGTGTGATGGTTTCATTCCAGATTCTTGCACCCATCGGCGAAATGACGGTTTACTCAAGACTAATGCATACACTGTTCTTTTCTCAGGATTTGTAATAGTAAGAAACAGTTTCCTGGGATCAGCTTCTTAACAAAAATATGTGTACAACTTTGAAGTGTACAAATTTTCACATTCAATCCCATTCAACAATATTCACACATTTCAGATGTTAGCGATAAATGGTAAGATTTATAAAATAATAACGTTACATGAAAGCGCCCGCTGATGTTTCTGTGTGAAGATGTAGTACATTTAATAATATGCACTTCATCTCCGACCCGTAAATTAGATACCGTATATAAACAAACTTTGAAATCTGCTGTACAATCTCCATAACGGGGGGAGGGGGGGGGGGGGGGGGGGAGGGGGGAGCAGTCTGTGTTTAACTGCATAGTTGTGGATTTAAAATGTAAATCAATCTCACTTGATGACACTGGATCATGCTTAAAAAAAACTTGGGTTTTCAGTAAAATACAATCAACGTTTAGTTCCAAATTTTTAGCTTTTGCTAGTTTGGGATTTATGCCTTGAATGCTAAACAGTATGAATCTGAATCAAATGTCATAGTTCTACAATCTTTGAATTTTATACTAAAACCAAATGTCATAGTTCTACAATGTGTAGATTTTGTACTAGAACCAAATGACATAGTTCTACAATGTATTGCTTTTGTACTAGAACCCAATGTCATACTTATACGATATGTTGATTTTCTACTAGAACCAAATGTCATCATTCTGCAATCTGTGCAGTCTGTACTGGAACCAAATACCATTGTTCTACAATCTGTACATTTTGTACTAGAACCAAATGTCATGGTCCTACAATCTGTATATTTTGTACTAGAACCAAATATCATAGTTCTACAATCTGTACATTTTTGCTAATGTAAACTATATTATAGTCAGATTTCACATAAAAGGAAATATTTTATTGCTTACCTTTTACATTAAAACAGATATTGTAACCATCACTGCAGCGTGCAGTGTTCTGACTTCATTTAGTATTAATACAACACATTCTGATAATTAGATCTCCACTCACTTTTAGTATAAAAATATCCACTTTAGGCAATTTCAGAGTGTCCAAGTTGGTTACACATATTACTGTATTACTAAAAACAAGCAATTATATGTATGAGATGTCAACCATTCAGAAATACCCAGTCCATATTTAACTGAATAGTTGTGGAGTTAAAATTTAAATTAAATGTCAGTTAATGAAGCTGAATCATGCTTAAAATACTTGGGTTTTCAGTGAAATTAGCACCCTGTTTGATACAGTCAACTATTAGTTTCAAATTTTGAACTTTTGCTAGTTTTGGACTTTTGCCTTGAATGCTAAACAGTATGTAATAAAACCATATGTCATAGTTCTACAATTTGTATATGTTGCACTAGAACCAAATGTGATAGTTCTACAATCTGTAAATTTTGTATTGGAACCAAATGTCATCTTTCTTCAATTTGCACATTTTGTACTGGAAACAAATACCATTGTTCTACAATTTGTATGTTTTGTACTAGAACAGAATGTTGTTGTCCTACAATACATACATTTTGTACTAGAACAAAATGTCATAGTTCTACAACCTCTACATTTTGTACTAAGGCCAACTATATTATAGTTAAATTTCACATAAAAAACAATATTTTATTGCTTACCTTATACATTAAAACAGATATTGTAATGATCACTGGCATGTGCAATGTTCAGCCCTCATATATTATTAATACAACACATTCTCCACTCACTTTCAGTATAAAAATATCCACTTTAGACAATTTCAAACTGTCCAAGTAGGTTACACGTTACTGTATTACTAAAAACAGGCAATCATACGTATGAGATGTCAGCCACGTATGAGATGTCAGCCATTCAGAAATAAATGGTAGACTACTTAACTAAACTTGCGTAGTAAATCACAAACAGCAAATAAATGTTGGGATTAATGCAATGTCCTGTAAAGGGTATACAACTTGACTTTAACATCCTAGGTATAATTGTACCATTAAAAAAATAAAACAGTTAAATAATATTTTGCCTATGTTTTTATTTCAGAAATCCGTCCACATAGTTGAGAATGGATGGAGAGAAAAGCAAAAATGAAGATCAAGCTAAAAACAAACAGTGCTCAAATCAAAAAGCAAGCAATCAGCAGCCAGGCTACCAGGCAGTTGCAAGTCAAAATCAAGTCATAGGTGCTTGTGGAATAGCTGGGTGTTCAGACAATTCACTGCCAGGGTCTCCTTCAAATGATGGCAGTCAGTTCGCAGTGTCCCCTTGCGGTGAACAAGTAACTTTACAGCAAGCTGTACCACTGCCTCGTAGCCACAGGCACTCAGTGAATGGTGTAGGCACAGCTAATGGGGCAATATCAATAAGTTCACCAGTCAATGTCGTCGTTAAAGCATCGAGCACAGGGACATTATCTGGCTCACCATCCCAGTTTTATGTTCATAGCAACAAGCGAGAATCCATGACATCTCCCTCGACTTCTGACTTTTTTGCAAATTGTCCTACCTTGGTGTGCAGCAACTGCCGAGGCCCAGGTCTGGGAAATAGTGGCTTGCATTCAAGTACATGCAGTGCCAACTTATCTAAGAGTGAGGATAGTGGATGTGACTCAGAGTTTGTAACAAGTGCACAGGCGTTCTTTCAGTCTTCGTCTCTCTTAGGTACATCACCACAAAATCAAGGACAGGCTGTGTACAACTGGCAAGCCACCAAAACAAGTGTAAAAGAGCGTTTGGCATTTTTGTATGCCACAGGCACAATGACTGACATCCAGTTTAAGGTAAAAAGCTAGGATGTTAATTCTTTACTCATGTAACACATTTCATTGTTGGCATTATGAGCCAGGAGCCGCGGTAGCACTACACCTAGATGCTCGCTTGCTGTACCAGTGGTCTTGGGTTCAATCCACATCAGGGCGATTTCAAATATTTTAAATTTACCTGGGCTCCCAGGTCGACCCAGCCTCCCAGGTCGACCCAGCCTAGGAAATGTCTTGGGAAGTAAAGACAACCAGAGTGATGCCACCATCACCCACTGAGTGCTGTGTAGATTATACAAATATGAGCTTTGCTTCGTATGCCCAATGCAAATCAGGCATGTCAAAGGGACCTTTACTTTTTTTTTTATGATGTGTGTGGCAGCAGGATTAGGGGAGAAGGCACTTATCTAAAAGTCTATATATATTCAACCCATCCTTCCTAGTTTCCCCTATTTTCTATTCTCTAATTAGATTGAATTTTTCAGAATGTTTACCAGTCTTGAATATGTGGGGTTTTGAATATATTAACCTGGGAAGGTTAACCCGGTCAACAAATACCTGCAGAAGTTGGATGTGTCAGCCTAACGGCGCAAGAACGCAGCTCTGCTGTAAACAGGCACAACGCAATCACGTCCGGAAAAGAAAGTCCGGATGAACACAGAAAAAGTTTAAGGGGTCAGCGTGATACTGACCATAATGCCCAGCTAGTGCTGATTGGTCTAAAATAATATGGTTCTGGCACCATATGTTTAGTGTGTCTTAAGGCATGCTAAAGGGTCCTTTATTTGACTGTTTTTACCTAGAGGCCGTCACTGGCTTTACGGAGTTCATGCTCTGTGTGTTGCTTTCAACTGGCTGCACTGTGGAAAGAAACCATTTCATGTGGGATAAAACGTGTTGCAGGGAAGTCAGTTCTCTTGCTTGTATACACCCCTTTAAGGTTAGGATATGCTGTCTGGCTTAGTCTTTGCTGCATACAATTTGGTATTCATCGTTTTCCATTTCTCTGAGCAATATTAATCAATTTGCAGCTTGGAAGGCAATTCTTGGCTTCTGAGAAAATTTAGCCAGAGACTTAATAATTTTAACATATTTGTCATCTTATAGTCCACACCGTGTGGCTTTAGTGATCATGGCTATCCACAGTTTCTGTCCCATGTACTACCAATTATTTCTGTTACCTATGTTCTCCCATGTCATAATGTTCAACTGTTCAGCATCTTCTGTCTTGGTCTCCCATTGTCACAGTGTACTCCAGCTTTTCCCTTCATATTTTTTTTTCCGTGTTTCTATCCTGTTTCAGGATATTGCGGTCAACATCAGCATCTTTCAGCTGTATGTTGATTCCTAGGCTAGATTACGCTCATCAGCACGCCACGACTTTCTGAGCGGCCGGCTCCATACTCTCATAAGTCACTGGCGCGACTCGAACCGCTTCCAGTTCTTGTGCGCTCACGTCAACCACGAGAGTATTCAGGGTTGCTGAGAAAGCTGCTAACCCCTCGGCCAGGGAGACCGGCTTTCCCTTCACATGACAAGCCCAAAGAATATAGCCTGTCTTCTTCTGATGTGTGTAACAAGTCCTGTTTATGTTCTAACATCTTCCAAGATGTCTTCATTACCATTCTATCTGTACGCGGTATTCTCGTCATTCATCTAGAAAACCAAAATTCCTCAGCTTTCAAATAATTTCTCACTAGTCCTCTTTTTTCATATCCTATTTACAGGATGTTGCAGTCAACACCAGCATTTTTTAGCTGCTGTTGATGTCTTGGCAAGTTTTATGTTCTTCTTCTTCTTCTTCGTTCATCCGGAGTTTTTTTTCGAATGTGATTGCGTTGTGCCTGTTTACAGCAGAGCTGCGTTCTTGCACCGTTAGGCCGACACATCCGACTTCTGCGGGCATTTGTTGACCGGGTTAACCTTCCCGGGAGTTTTATGTTCAGTAGTTTGCCATTGCTTTATGAACGACCGGCTCACATGCCTTTCCGTAAGAAACCAACGCGACACAATCCACTGCCGAATCTCGCGCAGCAGTGTTTCATATGTGGGTATACAGGATTATGAACAGCATCCTTAACCCCGTAGCCAGGGAGACCAGCCACTAGTCCTCTAGTTGTCCATAATTCACTTCCATACATCAGGATTGGCTTCATATAGCTCTTAAGAACTTTAACATATAGTAAAGTATTGTTAATGACCATTGAGTTAAAACAAAAATGTTTTCAAGAAAAAATGTTTCAAGAAACGTATGTCATTTTCTTATTTATTTCCAAAAAGGTTGGCAAACAGCCCAGTCAACAAATCGTATCTGCCCACAAGTTCATCCTGTCCATTGGCAGTGCAGTTTTCGATGCTCTTTTCAATGGACACCTTGCAACTTCAGACAACGTTATTGACATCCCAGATGTTGAACCAGCAGCATTTGGAGCTTTGCTGCGATTTTTGTACACAGATGAGGTTCAGATTGGTCCAGAGACTGTAATGACCACACTCTATACTGCCAAAAAATATGCCGTTCCTGCACTGGAACGTGCTTGTGTAGACTTTCTGAAGCGCAATTTAAGTCCAGATAACGCATTTATGCTCTTAACTCAAGCCCGCCTGTTTGACGAGCCTCAGCTTGCAGCTTTGTGTTTGGAAACAATTGACAAGAACACCTCAGAAGCTCTAGCAGCTGATGGATTCACAGACATAGATCTAGATACATTGTGTGCTGTATTGGAGAGGGATACTCTAGGCATTAGAGAATGTAAACTGTTCTCTGCTGTCTGTAGATGGGCAGAAGCTGAATGTTTGAGGCAGAATAACATGCCTCCAACCAGTGAAAACCAGGTACTTGATTGTTGTCTTGAAGTTTATCATCATCATCATTCTGTGGCTTGTCCTCTGCAGAATTGGTTGTCTCCTCCCAGCACCCCAAAAATTTTCCTCTATCATAAGCCAGATGTCCTGCTTCTGTTACTCCATCCATCCATCCATCATGTGCCAGCCAATACATATGGGTGGTCATGTTCTGCCATCTCACTTGATCACCAGAGTTACGGTTACTGCCATGTATAAATTATCTATCGCATCTTGAATTCATCTATGTTGTGATCTTCTCCACTTCCCCGACACAACTTCCTCTATTATCTTTTTCTATCCTGTCTTTTTACATGCCCAAATTTATTTATTGTAGTTTCCACGACCAATCTTCTTCAGTGTTGTGTGAACATACTCAGAGTTACTGTGATGAAACTAAACATCATTGACTCTTCATGTAGTGGTGATGGAGGGAGGAGAGTGAGAGAGCTTAAGTGTGGTTTGTGAGGGGACTTTATTGTACATGAACACTTCCATAAGCTCAGTGAGGATCCAGATCTGTGTATAGCAGAATCACATATACTAAGGAGACGTGGTAGTGCACTGACATGCATGCTTTCTACCGGTCTGATGATTATTTGTTCGGATCCCTATGGGGGTAAATTTTTTTAATTGGTGCCAGGAAATCCTGGGAAGTAAAGGTGGCTAGCACGATATCGACCACATCCCCCATCAAGTGCCCATTTATCTATAACAATATAGTACTAGCAGTATCTGCTTTGGAACTACCTGTTGTGGCCTATTCTACCAGTTCCTTTAGATTTCCAACTATAGGAATTTTACGTGCTGTGTCATTTGTTTGCTGTTATCTAAAAATGGCTAATCATCTGATCCACTACCCTTGGATCAGGGTGGAGTATACTATACAGTTGTTTCATTTTATACAAATCCATACTGAATTATATCCAGTTTTCTGCAGTTGACTGTGGACATAAAATATTAACTCTTAGAATATTCTAACTCCAGTTTTGAACTGTGCCTTACTATGGATCATATAATGAGCAGTAATTAGACTAAATGAAGTTAGTGAGCAATAATTGGACTAAATGGATAAAGACGAGAGGATCTACGTCATTGCACCAGGCATTATCCCATATAGCTCAGTTTCTTTTGTAGAATGCCCTGCGGAAAGCGCCATGCATAACATGAACTCGTTAGTTCCAGCAATGACCCCTAGGAGTTTCTGATAACATTGCGCTCGTGAACTGAATGACCGGGATGAGCCTACTGCCTTGCTACAGGCTTACCACTTCATCGCAGAGACCAAATCTCGTGAGATATTGTAAACAGAGATCAGGCTTGATTGCTTTTAATATTTTCAATAGAAGCTGTCAAAGTTGATTGATTTAAAAAATTTTCTTTTTTAATAAGAAAGAAAGCTTGATCAGTTTTGTGAATATTTTAATGTAAAAGATTCAGATTGCTTTATTATATTAATTAATATTTGTGATACAAAACATCAAGTATAATTCTTTTGTTTATATAGTTGTTTATACAGAAGTTACACACGGCTTGTCTCTGATGTTAAGAAGGTTAGTATTTAACAGTAAATACTACTTGTCTACCTCTCAGCGCCGTGTGTTATCACAAGCACTTCGCCTGATCAGGTTTCCATTGATGACCGTGGAAGAGTTTGCCATGGGGTCAGCACAGAGTGGGATCCTGGAAGACAGGGAGGTGGTGGAGCTCTTTCTCTACTTCACCGTGAACCCAAAGCCTGTCATCAGCTTCTCAGATGTGCCAAGATGTTGTCTGACTGGCAAGGAGCAGGTCGTGTCAAGGTTCTGTCAGATCGAGAGCAGATGGGGCTACAGTGGAACAAGTGACAGAATCAGGTACATTAGTTCGGTGTTCAGCATTATTTTAAACTCAGTCCCAGGTAGTACTTTTTGTGATTCAGTTAATACAATAATTTTGTTATTTTATGTGTAGGCAGTAGCTTATAAAAACTAGTGGAACAAGTGACAGAATAAGGTACATTAGTTCAGTGTTGAGCGTTATTTTAAACTCTATCCCTGGAAGTACATTTTGTGATTCCGTTAATATGATAATTTAGTTATTTTATGTGTTGGCAGTCTCTTACAAAAACTAGTGGAACAAGTAAACAAGCATAGTGCAGAATGGGACTTAGATATTATCATCCAAAAAACGAAAACTATGATCAATAGCAGTCGAAAGGAGAGGTCATCAATGAACATCTTAGAAAACGGGGAGATACTAAACAAGTAACAAGTGGGAAGAGATGGATGAACAGCAGTCTGACAGAATGTACAGTCAAGGCGAGAGACATGCAGAGTTGGAGATCGATTGCAGCCAACCTTCATTGTGGAGACCAGATCGAGTAGCTTACAAGTTACAAAACCATAGTAGCAATTCAAATGGGAAATAAAGAGGATCTTTGCTGGGAATTTATGGGTCATCATCTAGCACACTAACCACTATGGCTTCAAAGCCATTATATCATTTTAATATCCTTATCAAATTTTCTCCAAACTTTGCTTTAAAAACAACAGAAAAGGAATCTTCAGTTTGAATGAGTTAAATGAGAATCTTGATTGAAATGTTTTTATCTTTTTGTTTTGTCATAAGCAGCGACAAATATCAATACCTTGACTTAGTCTACTTATCTTTTGTCACTTTGTGATTTGTCACTTTGTAACATTTTCTCCTCAAGTTTTCTTCTCACATCTGATTTCATCCAAACTCTTATAGTGTTTATCAATTTGTATACATCCTTTACTGTTTTTAGGTTATTTAGTATATTCTATAATTTACTATATTCTATAGTCTTTTGTTTTTCCTTTTGATCATTTAAGAATTGCACACATATGTGTCTATTATAAGGTTAGTTATTTATGTTTTCTTCATCCAAAATAAATAAATTTGCAAGCAAATTGTATAAAAACTATGCTTTGATATTAAATCCATAATTATTAACTATTGTCCATACTCTGGTCCTTAACCAGATGAAAGTGCAAGGTATTGCTGTATCATTTTCCTCTAATGAACCAGCTTAGAAGAATATTGGTCCTCATCAGCTTGATAAAAGCACAATCTAATGCTGCATGTAATGAGCAGTTTCAGAATAAGAATAGTTGCGTTCAAGAGCTTGATGTAAGTAAGAGATATTGCTATATTATTTACCTGTAATCAACAATCTGAGAATAAGAATAGTTGTACTCATCAACTTGATTAAACACAATATAGTGCTGTATAATTTACCTGTAATGAACAATCTGAGAATAAGAATAGTTGTACTCATCAGTTTGACAAAAATGTAAAATCGCAGCTGAACATGTTGCATGGAGGGCAAATATCGGAAATGGAATAAAGACAAAGGAGAATTTTATTGCAGATAAGTCGCACACCAAGCGTGCACGACGTAAAGTGTTGCATGATGGTGGAAATGACCATGTGTTTATGTGCATCCACTGTGGACAAACATTTGCAGCGTGAATTGGCCTTATCAGTCACATTCGCTACCGCCGTGGGTTGTAGTTATGCCTTTTTGAAGCATAATGTAACAAACTATCGTCCATCAAGACGGCAAGGTGCCAATAAATGTATTGATGTATGATAAAAGCACAAAGTACCGTTATATGATTTACCTGTAATGAACAATCTTTACTCACGAACTTGACTGATCTCTCTACAGATTCATGGTGAATAGGAGAATTTTTGTTGTGGGTTTTGGTCTCTATGGAAGCATACATGGTCCTACAGAATATGCTGTTAATATTCAGGTAAAATGAGCATTTCTATCACTTGTGTTTATGCTTAATTATTTTCAAATCCTTTTGGGCATTGGGTTTTATTCTGTTGACAGTGAAATACCTCAAACCTGTAGAGGAAACATTACAAACTGAGGTCTAATCCCAGCCTGTCCCTGTGTGCTGTGCTCAATCAGGGCCTGGAATTTTAATATGCCTCCCGGCTGATGCAGAGTTCCATTATTGGTCTTGCACACCTCGCAGGTTTCAGCAATTGGAGAGGGGAAGGAGAACTCTACAACACAGTCCACGGGGAGATGGTATTCTTGTAATGGGTTACCTAACCTCAGTGATAGAAGCAGCCCTTTTCAGGGCTCAGACGACCTGAACATCAGTGATTAAAACTTAAATCTCAAGTCACCAGAGGATTCACTCCAAGCACTGTCAGATTTATGGTATATAATTTTATTAAGATCTGGTTTCTGTGTTTGTAACAAAGCACAGTAAATAATGTAGATTATCGAATGAAGTCAACTTTCTTATTCTTCTTCCCTAAGCATGTTTAATTGTGTGTGTGTGTTTGTTTTTTCCAAGGTGCATTATTATCACATAGATCAATTCACAAATGCTCTGATCACCTCCTTTAAATTAATGCACAGTGCATAAGCTTTGCAGCAGTGACAAAAGTCCAAAGAATCGCACATAGTTTTTTCATGTAAGCTTGAACTTTTCAGTCAAAGCAATTATGATATGCAGTGCTTCTTCTCTTAGAATCCCAAACATCACATAATGTGTTCTCTTATTTTTTGCTTTTGGCCGGAGCATACTTAAGAAGTGTGGCCACTGCACTGTGTATTCTTTAAAATTAATTTTTCTTTGTGGTTATCTGCTGCAAAACTTCTGGGACAAAAATAGTTAATAGTTGATTGTAGACTTTAGAGACAATCCAATGTATAATTTAGTTGTCCTGTACTTTCTGTTACAGATGTTTTACATTTTTGGATTCTGACTACTTCATTAATTTTTTTTCCGCGTTTCCATCCTGTTTCAGGATATTGCAGTCAACACCAGCATCTTTCAGCTGTATGTTGATTCCTAGGCTAGATTGCGCTCATCAGCACGCCATGACTTTCTGAGCGACCGGCTCCATACTCTCATAAGTCACTGGCGCAACTCGAACCACTTCTAATTCTCGTGCGCTCAGTCAACCACTAGAGTTTTCTGGGTTAACGGAGAAAGTTGCTAACCCCTCGACCAGGGAGCCGGCACTTCATAATACATGCAGTAAAATTATAGTGGTCTCCAGCTGAAAATGACATTTATTCAGATGATAAATAAATAATTTATACATGGCATATGAACATAGTTGTAATTACGTTAATCATTGAGTAATTCAAAAGTGAACACTGTTTTACCTTCCAGATTATTCACATGGATTCAACAAAAGTGCTCGGTTCAAACGACCCCACTTTTCAGTGCGATGGAAGCACATCAACATTTCGAGTCATGTTTAAGGAACCAGTGGAGATTTTGCCAAACACTAGCTACATTGCTTGCGCCACACTTAAGGTATCTTGTGCATTGTTTTGGTTATGCATCCTTTATAATTGTTTCACAGGAGTAAATAAGCATGCACGTAAAATTTGCATAAATAAATCAATAATGTATCGAGTCCTGAAAGTTTTACAAAATATATGTTTTAGGCGTGTATATGTTGCAGAGTGACATTAATCATTATTACATAGTTGATTTCAGAAAATCAGAACAATTTTTTCCCGTAGTGAATTTGAATAATGAAGACACAAACAATAGATTGCATGATTTATTGCCTGGCATATTTTGCTGCATCTCGTGAAGTACTTACTGCAGAATTCACACAACATAAAGTAAAATAGATGAATCCTTCAAGCTGAAATATACACATGTTCACACAGTAATGTCAATTGTCTGCCACGGTATTTTTAAACTGACTGTCATGTCTTTCTGTTTGCACAAACTGGCCAGTGTAGATTTGTCATTATGGCTTCTGCAAACTTTAACAAGCGACTATTTTGTGTATTAAATAACACGCGAAAGGCACTGTCTCTATCAATCACATGGCCGGTTTCCAACATGTGCCATGCAATCGACGAAGTGGGAAATTTGTGGTGTGTCGGCCTTCCTAGGCTCCTATTGCCTGTGTGTAGTATCTTGTCAATCCAATTAGGTATGTGTTCAACCACTCTGTTGTTCAACTGCCGCTCTGTTCTGCTGATGTAGGTAGACTGGCACCTGCATGTGAATTGGTAAATGCATTTGGTGTACAGAGGAGCAGATTCTTCAACTGCTGGGGTGGAAATAGGTGTGGTTCTAATAACTGGAGTTGCAGCACAGAATGTTCGGCCGACTACTGTGATAATCCAGTCCTGTAGACGTTGCATTAAGTCACACCCTCGAAAGGTTAGCTGGATAAAATACCTTGAGTTTAGGGACTGAAGTTTCGTATGGTTTAGGTTTCGGCTGTTGGCAGTGGCGCTTTATAAATCCTGTGGAGTACCCATTCAGGTTTAAGACATTCTTCAGAGTTTTAAATTCCTCTGTCAATGTGTCCTAGCAGTCAAAGAGGGTCCGTACTAAGCCCCATTTATACGGAAGAGCGAAGCTCTGAAAATTTAAGTATTGGCCAGTCCATGTTTCTTTGCGGTAAACCGATGTTTGAATTGTGCTGTCTGCTCTACGTCTCATTAGAATATCTAGGAACGGCAACGCTTCGTTGTGTTCATGTTCCATAGAGAGAGAGATGTTTGTATGCATCATGTTCATTATGGCATGGAACGATGTTGCTTGTAACTCCACTGTGATGATAATTAGTATATCATCCCCATAACGTCGGTAGAAGACCAAGTTTTTAATGCCTCAGGATCTTTTTTCTTCTAAATGTGCCATGAAGATGTCCACTAGAATAGGACCAAGAGGACTCTCCATTACCACTCCATCAATTTGGCGGTGTGACTTTTTTTAGTTGATTTATTCAATTTCTACGTGGGCGGGCAGTTTTCCATTATTGGAAAGTGAGCTTTCTTCTGATGTTTTTTCTTCTTTTGTTTGTTGAAGCAAATCACACATTTATCTTCTGTTTTGTCATTTTCAGTCACTTTTTCAATAGAATGCATGTTTTAATATCTTGTCTGGCATCAGCTGAAAAAAAAAGTGATTGACCAGGTAAGAAAATTGAAGTATATGAAAAGGGGGGAAATTGATGGCCTATTAGTGAAGCTGAGGCAAATGTAATCAAATCATCATCATCCTGGTACAAAAGCGGTCCTAAAGGTGTGGCATATCATGAAATTAACAAATTGTCTCTTTTCACCACAATGTGCCAGGCTACCTTTTATAATATGTGCCATTGTTTTGAGAAAGTTGACATTATTTGAGGGGATTTTCCTTGGCCTACCGAAAAAAATCTTGTTGATGTCCTCTGGATTTAGAGCATTTTAGGATACCAAAAACTGTCAAAGGGAGCTAGAAGTTGATTGTGGGGTGACAGTGGCAAGAGATCAGTATAAGGCTAGTTAACCAAATCATCAAAGGTCAGCTTGAAACACTGGTCATAGCCTACGAAGATATCCTCTCACCTACTCGTAAAACAAAGACCAAAATTAGCAGGGTACTAATCAGAGAGTTGCTTTTTGCGGATGATGCTGCGATTACGACCCACTCTGAGGAAGAATTACAACATCTACTATCTGCATTCTCCAATGCTTGTTCTGAATTTGGTTTAACAATTAACAAAAAGAAGACACAGATTATGTCACAAGGTGCACATGGTGTACCATCAATCTTAATTGACGACGCCGAACTGGAGATAGTAGACCATTTTACATATCTTGGATCAGAGGTAAATAGCAAATTATCCATCGATCAGGAAATCAACATCAGGATTGGCAAGGCAGCAACAACAATGAACATGTTAGCAAAAAGAGTATGGGAGAACAGGAAGCTTACTGCCAAAACAAAAGTCCTCGTCTACCACGCCTGTGTCCTTAGTACTCTTCTTTGTGGCAGTGAAACCTGGACAACTTATTCACGCCAAGAGAAACGTTTAAACAGCTTTCATATGCAGTGTCTGCAAAGAATACTTGGTATTAAGTGGCAAGACAAAATCACAAATACTGAAGTATTGGAAAGATCAGGTTGTGTGACGGTGTATTCCATGCTCAGTCTTCGTAGACTTAGATGGATAGGACATGTTAGGAGGATGGATGATGGTAGAATACCAAAGGACATCTTTTTTGGTGAATTACAGATGGGTAGGAGATCTCAGGGTCGGCCTCTACTACGATACAAAGATGTGTGTAAGCGGGACATGATTGATACAGGCATTGATAATGCACAATGGGAGCACGTCGCCGCTGAACGTGTTGCATGGAGGGCAACTATCAGAAATGGAATAAAGACAAAGGAGAAAATGATTGCAGATAAAGCACACACAGAGCGTGAGAGACGTAAGATGGTGCAAAATGGTGGAAATGACCATGTTTTCACATGCACCTACTGTGGGCAAACATTTGCAGCAAGAATTGGCCTTACCAGCCACACTCGCCACCGCCATGGATCGTAGTTATTGCCATATGACAGTTATTAAGCCTTTTTGAAGCACAATGTACCAAACTATCGTCTGTCAAGACGGAAAGGTGCCAATACTCATAAAACAACATAAAAGTTGGACTCATTCAACCAGCTTTCATAGCACTGATTATAATTGAGATTATTTGTATTTGCGGTTTTCTTTATATAGTTTACCTTCTTTGTGTTTGATTTTTGTTTCCCCAAGAAGATGAGGCTTATAAGCTATTTTGTTAGCCACTGACTTTGTGCAGGGAATTATTTATTAATGATGTTGTTGAGTTATCGACTGTTGGCATCCCAATGCCATTCTCATGGAGGTGCAGCTGTTCCAAGGACCCATAGTGAGTGTGTAACTGTTGGAGTAGGTGGCTTTCCCTAATGTTTCAATGTGCAGGACATTTGAACAGGTGATCGGTGGTGTCATATGGCTGAGGACAATGTCTGCATGGGGTGCATGCTGGGGATTATATTCTGATATCACAGATTTCCCTGTTTCTCTGCAGTGAGATTGGATACCTAACTTTTTCAGATGAGGAAATACATGAGGTGCTGTGTGCAAGCTGCACACATGAAATAAATCACATACACTAGGCCGTAAGGCCACTTGTGCTGCAAATTTCTATCTTGGAACCTCCAGCATGAGAATGGAGGTGAAAGCAGTAACAGCGGCATTCCGTTGATTAGAGGAGACCACTGCAACACACATTGCATTCATTACAGACTCACAGAGAATGCTTAGCATCATGGAGAAAGGAATGTTTTGTGCGGAATGGCTATCCTCACTTCAGAAATCAGATTGTGAGAATTGTATGGATTTTTTTTGCCCTGGTCATGCCGGAGTGTGGGGGAATGAACAGGCTGATAGGCTGGCAGGGAGTGCACCTCTTGATAGTAGATTACCTATGGACAAGGGAGAGGTGGTCGAGAACCTGTGGGACCAGGTGGAGAAGGCGAGGGGAACAGATTGAGAACCTGTATGTGGAAAGAATGATGTGGCGGGGGATTGGCAAGAGTTCTGGAAGAATCTCACAACTGAGAGGGAAGGCCAGGAGAACTTTCAATCAAATAGCGGTGGGAACGATTAGTACTATGACTCTTCACGGGCTGTTGAACGAAGGAACGGGGCGTTTATGGGAATGTCTTGAATGCAGTGATGCCCATAGCTCAACTCATTTCTTTTTTTGGTCCATTCACAGGTAGATAGATTCTGCTTGAATATTCTATCTTTAAGATGTAAGCCTTACATAAATACAAGCAAATACACTGACCTCTGAGTTAAGAGGTGTGCATAACTAAGTGTGACTCACTCCCGAATGAGGCATGGCAGAGAAGTTTGGGTATAGAATTATTCATTATCAGGCCTGATTGCTAGTGTCAGAGTCATTTTATACTCCTTCCATTTGCTTCCATTACAGGGTCCTGATTCATATTATGGATCCAAAGGGTTGCGCAAAGTGACTCACGAATCAGTTTCAAGTGGGAAAGTGACTTTCCAATTTACCTACGCTGCTGGAAATAACAATGGCACATCCGTGGAAGATGGCCAGATACCTGAAATTATTTTCTACACTTAAGTGAAATCATGCATTTGTTTTTCAGTTAATAGATATTATGCAGATCGTTTGTGGCATTTAAATGTATATATAACAAGTACGCAACTACAGGTGAAACCATACCTCAGTTTTATGTTGTTGAGTTTCCGTTGCAGTGTAGTAACGCTAACAGTTTAGTGGAGCTAGAATGTCACTGTTGCTGAATATTAATTTACATCAGGATGCTGTTAAATCTTTTTAGAAATTACTGTTGAAGGCAGAAGTAAAACAGAAAGTAAAAGGAGAATATGAATGGCCAATAATACGTTCAACGGCATGAACAAGATAATATCTAAAGAGATAAGTAAAAACTTAAAATTAAAATAGTCACATGTATATAATTTGTTGTTGCATGATGCAGAAACTTGGACAGTGAAAAACAATGTTACATGTCCTTTGCAGAACATAGCGATCAACCCCGGTGCAGGTTGATATACTAGGAAATTTTACGTTGAGTAGTTTGCCATTGCTTTCTGAATAGGAAATCGGAGTTACAGTCCAAGCAATCAGAAAATCAGTGGGGCCTTAGAAATGTGAATGTACATAAGAAAAGGTCAGATTTAATAGAAAGAAGAAGCAAGTGAAGAGGTCTTAGAGAGGCCAGGGAAGGAAATGAAGAGGTCTTAGAGAGGCCAGGGAAGCAAGTGAAGAGGTCTTAGAGAGGCTGGGGAAGCAAATGAAGAGGTCTTAGAGAGGCCTGGGAAGGAAATGAAGAGGTCTTAGAGAGGCCGGGGAAGGAAATGAAGAGGTCTTAGAAAGGCCGGGGAAGCAAATGAAGAGGTCTTAGAGAGGCCGGGGAAACAAATGAAGAGGTCTTAGAGAGGCCAGGGAAGGAAATGAAGAGGTCTTAGAGAGGCCAGGGAAGGAAATGAAGAGGTCTTAGAGAGGCCGGGGAAACAAATGAAGAGGTCTTAGAGAGGCTGGGGAAGGAAATGAAGAGGTCTTAGAGAGGCCAGGGAAACAAATGAAGAGGTCTTAGAGAGGCCGGGGAAGGAAATGAAGAGGTCTTAGAGAGGCCGGGGAAGGAAATGAAGAGGTCTTAGAGAGGCCGGGGAAACAAATGAAGAGGTCTTAGAGAGGCCAGGGAAACAAATGAAGAGGTCTTAGAGAGGCCGGGGAAACAAATGAAGAGGTCTTAGAGAGGCCGGGGAAACAAATGAAGAGGTCTTAGAGAGGCCGGGGATGAAGTAAAGGGATGTGCATGAGTCTCTGGCGCCAGAACAAGAGACACAAATGTTGGATTTCTATTGCAAACCTTTATTGTGGAGATGGCACATGACTGATTGGTTTTTAAATTATAGGGCTTCTTTAGTTGATTTAGCATTTGCCTATGACATTGTTTACATGAATTGTTTACATAAAGGTAGCTCTATAATTGACAAAGATAATTAAATGACCAATTCAGCAGCTTTTGGCTTCAGTGCAATAAAATTTAACATGTCAAGTACATTACACTGAAATGTTATAATAAACACTTGACACGAATGTGCTGCCTTGTTGGATTTGTCGTCATCATCATTATCATCCTCAAACCCTGTTATTTCTCATAGACCCTAAGCTGCAATAGCTGTTTTAAGCCCATTTCACTTGACTCGCATGCCAGATCACAGGCTCCCTAAACACATTTTTTACAGTGAGGTATTTTGTGGTAAACGCTCCCAAGACAGCCAGAGGAAGTGCTTTAAAGACACACTGAAGATCTCACTAAAAGCTTTTGGAATTTATCACGACACTTGGAAGACTAATGCCAAAGAGAAATTTGAGGCATACGTAATTATGCAAGGGTGTAGTCACTTGTGAAGCAAACAGGAATGCAAGAGCTGTGAAGAAAAGGCTGGACAGAAAAACCACTGCAGGAGATCCTCCTCCTGGAACATCAAGCATTCCTTTCCCACATTGTCAAAGAACAAAATAGGCCTTACCAGCCATCTTAGAACTCACAGCTCCAAACCTCCAGCCCCACTGGATGAAATGAATGGCCATCATCATTCTTGATGGAAAAACACAAGGCAAGTCAATTTATTTTCTGGACTGCTTCTGTAGTTCTATCCATGTTGTAGCTGTGTTGTGTCTTTCTCTTGTTATTCCAGGTTTTCTTTAGTGCCTCTTTTGCTCATTTCTTCACGTCCACAGTAAATATCCTTTGTGACATATGCATCAGCGTGAAATCAGTTTCATCAAGGCCATGGATTTTAAAAGTTCACGACTGATATTGCACTATGTATGTTTACTGCCACTAATATTTTCGCTATACTGCTACGTTAACTTGGGGACATATGGAGGTAAATGCTGTTTCTTTCAGAATCTTGCTCCTGCCAATATTTTTCTGTAAAGACCTGCAAGTGCTATAGTAACATAATGCTAGTGCTCTCCCCTGCAGGTCTAGTTATCCTAGATTCAAAATGTTACCATGGCATGGAAGCAATGTCCCTTACTCTTTACCTTTTATAATGGCCTAATTCAGGAGATAATAAAGCTGCGAACTGTTACAGACTACCAGACATGGCAGTCTGTGTTATACAATACAGACAAATGTCATAAAACCATGTGGATATAGACTAAATAAACAGTTGTGTGTGAGAGAGAAGGTGAAGCATGTTATGCCATTATATATCACAGGGCCAATTAATGGACTGAGCTGACATTATGGATGCCCCTCTAAATAGATGAGGGACACAGTAGCATGGTGGCCCAGCAGTCATGGATCTGATCCGCATCGGCACGGATTCACATTTGTTTTTATGACCTGGACCCCCAGATTGACCCAGCCTAAATGGGTATCAAAAAATATCTTGGGAAGTAAATGGGGTTGGCGTGATAGTGACCATATCCCCTACAGAAAGCCACTTGGTCTATAAAATATGGGTCTAGCACCATAAGCCAAATGTACTTTAGGACTTGTGAAGCGATTCTTTACTTGCTATAATATGCCCTAGTCCAGAGAACCTTTAGCCATGTAAAAGTCACCCTTGACTTCCTTTAATAAAGAGATGTGCTGAAAGAAAACTGTCAACTGAATAAACAAACATTAGTTTAGATGCAACAGTTTGGACTTAAGGTCAGAGTTGAGAGAAAGGAGCAGCGCACGAGTAGACTCGTCAGCCAACACTGAAATGGCATAGTCACTGAACAGTGATGGATTTATTGCGGTCAAGATCAGGGCACTTGTAAACATGCTGTGTGTCAAATGATGATCTGCACTGAGAAGAACAGAAAAGTATTGGAGAATCACAAGATTTTGACACAGCCAAATGTTTGTGTATTTTTATAAATATTCACACTTAAAGGACACGGCAATTTAAGGTATGATTTTCCTCTCTGAGTTTTAAGGTATTTATCAAGATTAAAGGTAAATTACATCCATGGTTTTTAAAACTGTTTTGGAATAAAAAGTAAGTACAGGTGCCCATTTCAGGCTGGTAGGTCATTTTAAAAATCGGTCTCAATGTGATTCAACCCCATACCCACTGGGCCAACAAGTAAGAATCTAGCTACAGCTCCCATTTTGAATTAAGTGTTTATAAAACTTTAGAACCAGGGCACACTGAAATTAAAAGTTAGTTATTTCATCATGAATGCTAAGAAATATCTGCCCAAGATAATGGCCTTTCAGCTTTTAAGAGTCTTATTTTTACCTATGGACAAGGGAGAGGTGGTTGTGTGCCCATGGGACCAGGTGGAGAAGGTGGGGGGACAGATTGAGAACCTGTATGTGTAAAGAATAGGATGGGAGATCGGCAGGGGTTCTGGAAGACTCAAATCTGAGAGGAAAAACCAAGAGAACTTTCAATCAGATAGTGGTGGGAACGATTAGTAATATGACTCTTCGCTGGCTGTTGAATGATAGAACAAATTGCGTATGGGAATGTCCTGAGTGCAGTGATGTCAGTTCTTAGCTAACCTCAACAACTCTTGTCTTGCAGAAATGTCCTCATTTGTGGCTTAAGAGTAGTGACCAGTTACACAATCCCGACATGCTTCGGTCGAAGTCACCTACATGCAATTTGGGAGCATATCAATTTGTGTTGATTTTCACAATGGTATGAGCCTCGGCCATTTAGAAAGCAATGGCAAACTACTGAAAATAAAACTGCCTAAAAATTCAGAACAGTTAGTTGCATATCCATTACAGGACATCGCAGTCAATACCAGCATTTTTGGACTGTGATTTCTTGGCAAGTTTACATTCAGTAGTTTGCCTTTGCTTTCTGAACAAATAGAACTCATACCATTGTATGAAAACCAGCGCAAGGCGGTCTCCTTCCAAATCGCCCGCAACTGTTTCGAACGAGGTAACCAGGGTTGCGAATTGTGTTCATAACCCCTTCACCACAGCACAGGCAAAACTTCACACAGAACCAATAAATGCAGAAGTTGACTGTGATGTCCTGTAAAGGGACACACAGAAGTTGACTGTGATGTCCTGTAAAAGGACATGCAGAAGTTGACTGTGATGTCCTGTAAAAGCACATGCATCTCACTTTTTTTAAACTTGCAAAGACAGTCACTTCTCACTTTCTCACTTTAAAAAAATTATAACTCACCACATAAATCAGAGCAAAATGTTTTTTTTATTGCTTAAACTGACTGTCTTAACTCGACGCTCTACCAAATGACAATGGATAAACAGGTATGCTAATGCAGTTTTCACCTTCAGTATCTGACAGAAAGGCAGTAATAAAGTGACCATCACTTTTATTTAGCCAGTTCAGGAATACAGGTTTAAACAAACAATAAATGTAACACTAAATCATCACAAGCAACACAGGGCCACAATGGGAGTTGAGGGAAATGGACGAATTGATGAACTTGCTGGCTTATGCATCCCCTGCAGATGGCGAGATCATGGATCGTGCCGATATTATTAATGCCCTTAGAAAGATGAATCAGAATGAAAGTCAGCGAATCCACATCGTTGTCCAGAATGAGATACTGAAGTAAGAAGTGGCACGACCAGACACAAAAGGCACATCGAGAGAGAGGGGCCTCGTGAGCCAACAAAAAACTGGCACTATTAGCTGCTGGACACTGATGCATATGTTGAGGGAGAATCTCAGCGCCTATGGACTTGTCCGGAGTGCAAGAATGATGTCCTAACAGATAACAGGGCAACCAATATCAAAATAAATGGACAAACGCTAGCAGTCAACAATCACTGGGGCAAAGTCATCAGGCTCAGACGTGAAGTCCCATTTAAATTTGTCTGTCAGGTGCTTCTGAAAACTCAAGCCTTTTTTACGTAATCTTGTGTCCACATGATCCCCAAGCAAATTCTGAAACAGCTCATGCAGGGTGGCTGTGAGAAAGTTGTTGCTGGTTACAATATCAACAAAAAAATCTGATGGAATCTCCCGAATCTGAAAGTGCAGTACAGAAATAAAAGACAAAAATGCATCTGGATGCTGTGTGATGGCATCCCCACTTGTACAGAGTAGGTGCACCAGTTTTTTCCACTGTTCAAATGAGTCGTAATTCTGGCCAATAACAAAACACACAAAAGCATATTGAACTTCACTTAAGAGATTGTTTATGTCTTTGTCAAATCTCTCACTTAGCAACAAATCTAAAGTGTAGGATGAATCCAAACTGTATTTGGAGATTTCTGCTGGTGTTGATCCATCTGGGTATTTCTTCTTTGAGATGTGACTGTACTTTATTTTAGTCCCGGCCACGTTTTTCAATTTTGGAAGCTTTGATTTCTTGGCATTGCTGGCAGAGTCAGTTTCCATCACCTGCTCTAAAGCTGCAGCCCGGCGAGACTGTGTTGTGCTGGCTTCTGACTCAAACTGGGCCACTGAGAATATAATGCCACCATCAGGCTGCAGGAGATTCAAGACATCTTTGTTGATGTGGTTAGTTAGCGATACCCATTGTTTGTATCTGAGGAGCAGAGGTCACGCTGGTCTATTATATTATGCTTGTCGGACAAATATTTACGGTTATCAATCAGTTTTTAACTTTCACACAACTAAAAAAGCACGAAGTTTACAGCCTTTGATTTACTTCACTGCACCAAATTCAATCCCATATGGTTGGGTATTCTTTCCGCAGAGGCCTACCTAAAGTGTCACACAGATCATGACCCCCGTAGCTTCAGCGACGAGCTCCAGGTAAAGTAAAAAGCAAAGGTCTCTTTTACACACCAAAAGGTGTATTGAGCAGATGGTGCTAAACCCATATTTTAATCAACCAATCAGCACTCAGTGGGTCATGTGATCAGTATCACCTCAGTCACCTCTACTTCCCAAGACATTTCCGGGTACCCATTTGAGGCTGGGTCGACCTGGGAACCCAGTAATTTAAAAAAAAAATTCAAATCCACTCAAAACTGTGACCATTGGACCGACACCCATATCTAGCCATTATGCTGTCACAGCTCCAAAAAACACTCATGAATGGAATGATTCTGAAAACAAACCCATGACTGCTATGTCATGTAGACGCTCATACTTTTTAACTATCTCTGTCATACTATGTTTAACGCTGTTGTACTGTGTTATTTATATCCATGCATGACTTTCTGCAGATTTTATTAAATGAATAAACATTCCATCTATCTTTGCTGATCTTTCAATGAGGTCACTTAGGTTATAATCCCTGGGATGGTAACATTATTTGTATCTACTGGGGGTGATATAAATTATCTCATCCTGTACACTATGTGGCAACTTCTCTAAGACAAACGGCTTTTAATCCTTTAATGTTAGTTGCTGACAAATGGATTTTAATCCTTTAAATTATTTGCCAACAAATGACTTTTAATCCTTTAAAGTTAGTTGCCGACAAATGGCTTTTAATCCTTTAAAGTTAGTTGCTGACAAATGGCTTGCAATCTTTTAAAGTCCTTTACAGGACGCTGCAATCAACCCCATCATTTATTGGCTGTTTGTGATTTACTAGGCAAGCTTAGTACAGTAGTTTGCTATTGCTTTCTAAAACGCTGATGTCTCATAAACATTTAAATTAGCACAAAGCAGTCTGCTTCCAAACAGCCAGCGGCTGAATTCGAACCTCAAATCGAGGGAGAGTTGGGGAATTATAAAACTTTGCGTTTCACTACCCATTAAGCCACAGATGCCAGTTTAATCCTTAGACTTTTCAAAACGCTCTGGTAACCTATCTCCACCTAACTTTCAATGTGGACACTCAGGTTCTAACCTCTCATAAGACAAAAGGATTTGTACCTATTATAGGTGATAGGAGGTATCTTAAGACTGCACACTTCATGACAACCTCTCCACCACAAGTGGCTTTTAATCCTCATCCTTTCCAAACGTCTCCAAGCAACACCAGCAATGGTAAAAGTGCAGATTTCATTAAATGAATTTTTAAAAAAAACATAAAAAGCAAAATCAGGCACATTGGTGTCACCGTTAGGAGGTTGAGCTAACAATATCATGAGCATGATGCCTGCACCTACCGATCGGAATGTGGTGGTGCTAACACATCACATGCCCACAATAGGCTCCTGGTATGGGACCTTTTTTTAAATTTTTTTAAAGCAATAAATCCCACATGCTAATAATAGCTTGATACTGTATTTACCTTTGCTTAGGTGCCAAAAAATAGATAAAGATAAAGTTGTCGGTAAAAATAGATTACTTGTCATATGGATAAGGTCCAAGAAATCTGTCCAGTTCCTGTCTGTTACTCTCAAATCTTTCAAGTTCTTCACCCAAAACTGATTGATCGGAGATAGCTGTGGAGCACAATAAAAGTCATATTTATAATATGAATAATTCAGTAAATAAATGGGTATTTCTTGCAATTCAATATCAGTTCAATATTTCTTCTTACTTCTTCATTTGTCCGATATTTTTCTGTTTTGAACATAAATGTGTTGTGTCTGTTTACAGTAGAGTTGCAATATTTGCACCTTCTGGCCAACACATACCTCTTCTTGGTATGTTTTAACCGGTCCAGCCTTCCCAGGTAGATCGTTGGACATTCCACTGCCTCAAAAGGATTCTCGTTCAATGGGCACTTGAAACTAAATGACTCTATGGACATCAGAACCCATGTGTCAAATTAGCAGAAACACCTTCGGTGAACATCATTTACTCTGATTTGAAAATGGGTGGATGAGAGCCAGAGGTTTCTGGTCACAGCATCTCTAGGGGCCACCAACCCCAAAATCCCCTGACAGGTAACCTGAAGCCTATGATGGCTATTTATCCACAGCGTACAATGAAGACGTATACAGGGTGACCACACAAAAAACAGAAGCAACAAATCTTTGATAAATTGAACAAGATGGTTTGGTTTGGCATCATTGGGATGACACAGAGGATTGGATCAAGATAACAGTGGTTCCAGCAAGGCGGGGGGCCACCCCACACACATCAAATGACTCTCTATCCTGGCTGAGTCATTTCAGGGGAGACTGATCAGCACGAAGTGTGACTTGGAGTGGGAACCGCATTCACCTGACTTGAAACCCCTAGATTTTTATCTATGGGGGTATCTCAAGGATAATGTGTACCAGAACAGTCCTCAAAGGATTGGTGAACAGTAATCACAGCAAAAATCTGGGAAATCCCCACTGAGGAATGCGGTTGAGCAATTGACAATTTAGTGCAACGTATGCAAGTGTGCATCCAATGCTGTGAGGCCATTTGGAGCATATTTTGGAAAGAAGATAACTTTTATGTAAAGCGACTGAGATAACTGAAACTTTTGGAGATGATTGTACACAGACTGAAATTTATGTTCACCAAATTTCAAGAAATTTGCTTGACCGTTGTAGGATTTAATAAACTTTTTATGGGTTCTGTTTGTTTGTTTGTTGTTTGTTTGTTTTTTGTTTTTTTTTTGGGGGGGGGGACACCCTGTATGTGGCAGAAGTCTTACAAGAGGTTGCCTAATAGCAGCGCAGAGCATGCTGCCACCTAACGTGAAGTACAGGGCTTTATTTGC
Source organism: Cepaea nemoralis (assembly GCA_014155875.1). NCBI lineage: Eukaryota > Metazoa > Mollusca > Gastropoda > Stylommatophora > Helicidae > Cepaea > Cepaea nemoralis. The sequence goes on from JACEFZ010027920.1 coordinate 42,882, forward strand.
AACACAACGGCTTAACGCTTCCACTGTGCCTGTCGTCAAAATCACCACACAAGTGCTATAGAATAAAAGTTGAAGATACATATGTTTGCCATCTGTCAAGGCCTGATGATGGTTTGGTTTGGTATGTAACCTCCATAAGTGGTCCAGCTGCATAGATCACACAAGGGAAATCTCAGTACAGTGCATAAACTCCATCACTTATGAGGCTCCAAATGTGTGCTTACCAGAATCACACACGTTATAAATATTTATGTTCTGGGTTTGTTTCCTAATGTTAAATTTGACCCAGGCAGTGGCTTATTCAGCCTACTATTTTCCCTTTCTAACTAAATATGGATTTTTAACACGTGCAATGTGCACAAGGTTCCTAGTTTTTTCACTCCATTCTGAGAATGCTAGACCAGGGTTGCCAGATCACTGTGATCAAATAGAGCCAAGTCATGAAATAAAAAAGCCAAGCATTGCCCAACAAAAATATCTAATAAAAATATATTTACATCACATGAAAACTTCTTCAAATAAGTATTCCTCTTCACTGTTGAGAAATTCAGTACAGGATTCCTTAGATTATACAATTTCAGCTCTGAAATCATTTAACATTTTGGATGAAGGAACAAATTTCTTATGGCTCTTGTTTGAAGATAATAATTCTGCTCTAAGTCTAATAATTACGTCTAAGAGAGTCTATTCCTTGCTTTGGTTTTTATGCGTGTTAAAAGAGAGAACATCCTCTCCACTGCAGCATTGCTAATAAGTGCTATTAAGCAAGTAAGAGCAAAAGAAGCAAGCTCTTTAAATTGGGGATGTTTCATGACTCCTTGCCAGAACTGCTCTGTATCTTTGGGCAGTCCATTTTCTTTAAATTGTTCTTCTTCCTTCAAATCTATAAAAGGCAATTTTCTGTATTGCTTTTCAATAAAATAATACTGTGATTTTCTTCAGCCAAATGCAAAAAGGGCAATTTCGAAAATATAGGTCTAGAAGCCTAGTTTAAGATTATTCCAGGTTAGATTTTTTAATATATTTCTTGCTGAAGGAAGCCGCTTTCTAACTTGATCAATGTCTTTTCCCATTGATCATTATATTTCCGATTAGTTTCATCATATGGTTTCCACTTTGGCATGATAATGGGCTCAATAATATGAAATACTTGCCAATATGGTATAATGAATTTGAAAGCTTAATTAAATAGTAAGGTGGCTGCGCAGTGCGTGTGTGCTCATAGAACAGTACAAACAGTATGAAAATCATACGTGTTTAATACTTGTTAGTTCTTACGTTCGTTCTCGAGAATGAACCAAAAGCAGTATAAGCAAAGCTTATTGTTTTGCATTTGTTATAGCTAACAAATTTTAAAAACAAGATAAAAAGTAACTTGACTAATTCGAAAAAGAGGCATTTATAGCTAATTATTATGCCATTACAAATTGGAAAAAAAAAAAAAGCCGAGAAAAAGCCAAAACGCCAAACTGATATTTTGACGCCAAACCTGTTTTTTAAAAGCCATGGAAATTATCAAATTTGGCATTTCAAAAGCCAATTTGGCAACCCTGTGCTAGACATCTGATTCACTACCCCTGAACCCAAAAGAATGTATACCATCCTATTCTTATTTTGTAAAGATCTATTCAGCCCACACCATGAATCGTACAAGGTGTGCTCAAGTTATAGGTAGCCGCCGTACCTCTGAGCCACTCCATGCCTTTCTGACGATCATACTGTCTGAACAGAATATAACTGCACATACACCAGTGGCTAAACTCGTATTTTCAAACGGCATACAGACCAACCCAAAAACAAAATTGACAGTTTTGTATATGAACTAGTTCTAAACAAACAATGCTTTACTTCAGTTAACAGAAAAGCTTTATCATTTCTGCAGTCTGATTGATACAGCCGATTAGCGGGATAGGGGTATCCCCTATCAAAGGAGATGTAAGACGCCTCCTTTCCTCCGTTAGTCTACGGGACACCCTTGGGCAAGGTGGAGTACCCGTTTAGCCCCCCGATCAGGGTTACGTGAAGCCATGGAAGCAGGTGGTGGATGGAGTGTGAGAGCAGCCGACAGATTGTTGTTGGTTATGGTCTTGCACTCTGCGGCGATAGACAGATGATCTCATCAGTAGAGACAATGGCTATGGCCACCGACTAGTACAGTCACTGCCCAGAAGGAAAGCAACGGCAAACTACCTTCTGCAAAACTTGCCAAGAAACCATAACAACCATGAAAGAAAACATAATAAGAAAGAGATCTGGTGGCGAGACCCCCAGGCCAGGCAGATCAGATAACACTGGGGAAGAGTGTGACGCAGGGACCAGTACTAGTAATCGTGACGACGGAGTTAATCCTGACTGTGTTACCAAGGAAATCCCCTGTGTCAGACTAAGAAACAGAGTGAGAATGGCAACGTGGAATGTGAGAAGTTTGTATGAGGGAAAGCTTAAAGTAGTGTGTGATGAGATTGAGAGGTTAAACATTCACATTTTAGGAATTAGTGAACATCGCTGGAGCGGCAAGGGACATTTTACAACTGAAAATGGAAGTATTTTCATTTATTCTGGTAGAGATGTCGGAGGCCAGAGTGGAGTGGCATTTTGTTTAGATAAGACAACTGCAAAAGCTTTAATGGGATATAATCCAGTTAGTGATAGAATCCTCACTATTAGACTTAAAGGCCGTCCAAAAAACACAACTCTCATACAGATATATGCACCTACTTCAACAGCAGAGGAGGACGAAATTGAAGATTTTTACAACACACTACAAGACACATTAAATAAGATTGGTCATAATGATATAGCAATAATAATGGGAGATTTTAATGCTAAAGTAGGTGCAGGAAGAGCTGAAAATGAGAGACACGTTTTAGGAAAATTTGGATTAGGAAATATAAATGATGCAGGTGTCAAATTAATTGAATTTTGCACAGAAAATGAGTTAACGATAGCCAACACACTTTTTAAACAACATCCAAGAAGACTCTTCACATGGAAGTCTCCAGACAGTTTTACCAAAAATCAGATAGATTATATTTTAATACAAAGAAGATGGAGATCAAGCATAACATCTGCAAAAACCCTACGAAGTGCAGACTGTGATACAGATCATCAGTTATTAGAAGCAGATCTGAAATTAAAACTCAAAAAGCTTACCCGAGGACCAAGGCCACTTCGTTTTGATCTCACAAAAATACCGGACGCATACAACATAGAAGTTAGGAATCGCTTTGGGGTCTTGATGTCTGTACAAGAAGAAATGACACCTGATGAACTGGCAGTACAAGCTAGAGATATCTTGATAACTGCAGCCAAAGATTTCATTCCGACCAAGAAAAAGCAACTTAAGCCATGGATTACATCAGACACGTTAGAATTAATAAAACAACGAAGGGAGCTGAAACAGAAAGGAGATGAATCCGATAGCAGGATGAAGTATAAATCTTTAACTCGAGAAATAAGAAAGAACACAAGAAAGGACAAAAATCAATATATACAAGATTGCTGTACCAGAATAGAGCAATATCATAAGGCTGGAAGAGATTATGAAATGTTCAAGGAAATGAAGTTATTGGCAAGAAATGTTCAACCTCAATTGAATGTTATCTGTGACAAGATGGGAAATACCTTAACAGAATCTAGACAAATTCTAGAAAGATGGCAGGAGTACTGCAGTGGAATGTATGATATGAGTGACAGTGAGGATATGAATGAGATACATGAGCCAATGACAGCAGAGACAGAACCTGAACCCTCATTAGATGAAATTGCTTGGGCTATTAGGAACCTGAAGAATGGTAAATCACCTGGATGTGATGAGATACCAGCTGAACTAATTAAAGCAGGAGGAGAAGAAAGCATTATGTACAAAGATTTGGAAATATGGTATATGGCCAAAAGATTGGAAGAGAACTATCTTCATTCCAATACCAAAAAAGGGCAACCTGAAATTATGCACCAACTATAGAACTGTTGCCCTGATAAGTCATGCAAGTAAAATTCTACTAAAAGTCATAATGCGAAGACTTAGTAAGAAAATGGAAGAAGAGATTAACGTAGTTCAAGCTGGATTTAGGCAAGGAAGAGGAACAAGAGATCACATATTCAACATGCGTTTAATAATAGAGAAGTGCAGAGAATTTAATGTAAACCTATTCTCATGTTTTGTGGATTATTCAAAGGCATTTGACTGTGTACAGCATCAGAAACTTTGGGAAATCATGAGGAATATGGGCTTTCCTTCACATGTAGTACATCTCATAAAAATGCTATATCTAGACCAACAAGCAGCAGTTAGAATAGATGGCGAGACATCAGATTGGTTTGACATCAAGCAAGGAGTCCGTCAGGGCTGCGTGCTGTCACCCTATTTGTTTAACCTGTATGCCGAAAATATAATGAGAAATGTAAGAGATGATATAAACAGGGAGCCATCTGATGCCCTAAATATCGGCGGTCATGACATACCAGAGATTCGATATGCTGATGGATACAGTATTACTATCCACAACACAGAATGGCATAGAAAACCTAATAGCCTCAACACAATTGAATAGTGAAAATCACAACTTATATCTTAACATAGCAAAAACTAAGATAATGCATACAGATAAAACTACTATGGAGACAGAAATATACATTAATGGGAGAAAATTGGAGGTGGTGGAAAATTTTGAATATCTTGGGTCATTGATTACCGAATAATGGTGACACAATGAAAGAAATTAAACGGCGACTATCCATTGCTCTTCAAAGACTAAAACAGATGAATAAATTATGGTGTGGGACAGACAGAACTACAAAAATTAGATTTTTAAGAGCATGCATCTTTCCCATTGCAACATACGCCTGTGAGACATGGACACTTACTAAACAAACTGAACAGCGCATACATGCCTTTGAACATAAATGTTATAGACGAGTTCTAAGAATATCTTGGGTAAAGAAAAGAACAAATGCATCCATGCTTCAAGAGTTGAATATTGGGGAGGGATGGCTATTGGAGACGATGAAACAAAGAAAATTGAAGTATTTTGGTCACTTGGCGCGTCACGAAAGTTTGGAGAGAACAATAATGGAGGGGTGTGTGCCTGGGGGGAGAGGAAGAGGAGGGCCAGAGAGAGGATGGGTGCGGGATGTGGCGGATGATCTCCAGATGGGTGTATCAGACGCGGGACATCTTGCTTGTGATCGAGAAGTTTTCCGGAAGGTTGTTATGGGAGCGAGGTTCTGCAGGGGACATGCTGCTGAATGAATGAATGAATGATTGATACAGGGAGCTACATAACATAATGGCTTAACCGCCAACCCGGGGGATTATATGTTCGATTCTGTATCTGGGTAGATTTTTACAATTCACATGTATTCCCAGGTCGACCCAGCCTAAAAGTGGTATTCCGGAAATGCCTGGTGAAGCAAAGATCACCTGCATGATATTGACCACATAACCTAATAAGTGCCGATGCTCTATAAAAAATATGGGTCTAGCACCATTTACCCAATGCATCTTGAGGCACGTAAAAGGGAATTTACTTTTTTCCCCCTACTTACTGATTTATAATTAGGCATTATTTATATATATTTTCATTTTAAAATGGAAAAAAAAAAAGAAGAGAAACAGCCAGTGTAATTAAACCCTTTAAACAAATTCCTAAATTTGAAGGATATGGCTTGCCAGTAGTTCATTCAAAACTTAATATAGCCACAAAGAAAGTGGCTACAAAGACTTGCACTGCACACCTTTAAATTAGTTTTCCAGATCTATCCAACTATGCTGGTCTCATAATTATTTTCAAAGTTTGAACATTTTATTAAAATTTATAAGTGTATCAAGTGAGGTGATTAACTCTTTTCCACAATGCACTATTCTCATGCGCGCGTGCGCACGCATGCACACACACACACTTTTCCTCATTCTTCTTCTTCTTTTCGTTCATCCGGAGTATTTTTTCAGATGTGATTGCGGTGTGTCTGTTATGCGCCCTTGGGCCGAAACCCGTAGGCCAACACATCCGACTATAGCATGCTTTTTTGACCAGGTAGCATTCCTGGGGGACTCTCACTTTTGTGGTGCCATCTACAACCCAGCTGGCCAAGGTTGAACGGTCGAAGACAACGGTCATCCCTCACAGGAAGGCAGGGACAGTCCATAGCATTTTCCGCCATCCAAGGTTGCTTCCATAGTTGCAGGGCCGACACATAGCGCCCTGGTTCTGGGCTCATCGAGGGAATCGTCACGTCATGCTCATGGCTGCTTTAAATCCTCACTTCAATATATTGGTCATTTCGTTTGCCCCGGGCCATTCCCGCACAAACCAGACAGGTTTGCAGACGGTATCCACTCAGCGAGTTTTCGGACATGTGCTTGTCGTTGCGCCCATCAGAGCTGTTCCAGGCACGACAGACATTCGGAAAACTACCTAGTCAGAGCTGTTCCGAACAAGAGCGGCATTCGGAAACTAGGTAGTCAGAGCTGTTCCTAGCACGAGAGACATTCGGACGAGACATTTCACTCGGACGTAATTGCGTAGTGTCAATTTTTAGTTTGCCACCCATAGGACAACACTTCCAACTTCCGGCGGGCATTTTTTAATGAGGTTAGCCTTCCTCTGGTTTCGAGGCACGTTAGGACTGTTGTGATGTCGCCAACATCTCAGCTGGTCAAGATAGAACGATCAACGACATCGCGGTCGGCCCTCAAGGGAAGGCAGGGGCAGACCATGGGCATTCCCTCGCTATCCAAGGAGGCTTCCATAATTGCAGAGCCGGCACATATTGCTCTGAGACTGGGCTCACCCGAGGAGTTGCCACGTCCTGCTCATGGCTGCTTTAGTTCCTCACTTCCATGTGTTGGGCATCTCGCTTGCCACTGATCGCTCAAGCACACACCAGGAGCGGTCAGACTGCGAGCGACATCCACTCGGTAAGCTTTTGCTTTTGACTTCAGACCACGCAATAGGTTCGCTCGCCGTGCGTTCCATTTCGCGTCATTGAGACGTTCTTCCACTTTTGTCTACACTCTCTATGAGTTAGATACAGACAGTTTTCGTAACCATTTCCTTCGACTGGGGCACTTTTCTGACTTTTTGTACTCGCTCACGAGGTAGGCTACATGTGCTGCCGGCTCAGCACCTTACCTTCGTGCAGCAGTGAACGAGAAACGGCCTGGCCCTCTCATCCGGGAATCTCTCATATCCCCTAGCTGAGAGCCTTCGAACATGTATCAGACCTGAGCATGTAGCTTGCTCAGTATCACGCTTCTATTTTTCGGTAGGTGGGTATCGGCCCGGCTCTCAGATCCAAGGGTTTGAGGCGTTCAGCCACAGCCCTCGACAGGGAGCCTTAAAAGTTTTGTCCGGACCAAGAACTTCTGCCTTCGTGCACCTGATTTAAATTTTTGACTGCTATCCTTAGTCTACCTGCAGAGCAGCAGGTTGTGTCTCTCTTAGTCTGGTCCCTATCCCATAAGCTGTCCGATATGTAGTTTTCCATCCATCGGCAAGCAAATGGGGTCGAAGGGACACGCAAGCTCCCCCACCACGTCAAGGTGGAGACACATCGGGGGAGCTTTTCCTCATTCCATAACAGTGGTAGATAATATTTCATGACTTGTGACATATCAGTGATCCAGTGACATGGTTTCAGTCAAACCCATTACCCAAACATGAAACTTCAGCTTGTTGATATCTCAAATCAGATGTAAATCTGTACACAAATAGTGTGTCTTTTTATTATTAGCATTTACAAAATCAGTTGCATACATACCTTCTATTCTCACATCCCACTTTTTAACAACAATTTCTTTTGGAACAAAGTTGCAAAAAAATCCAGTACGTGGTCCAAACTGGCCATTTGTGTCCTTGGAGCTGAAAAGCCCAAAATTATGTAACTATGCATTTTATATAATCTTAAAAATATGTGAGAGTTAAAGAAAATATTCATCCTATCATTGTTTGCCTACTTTTTCTGTGTTTATAAATGGATGAACTACAATAATATTACAGTCAGACTGCGCTGCAATAAAAATATGTTGTCAAATGACTTCGGTAAGTGGGAAATTTGTTTCCAGATTACCAAATATATATATATATTTTTTTTTTAGAACGCCCATATTTTGAACAGAAATTAACAAAACTAACTATTCCAAACATTTAGTAGTTCTGCAATACCTATTCATGTCCCTTTAATTTGGTATAAATTATGTTATACTTTAGTTATCTTTAGGTATAACTTTATAGGAAATATAAGTAATGTGGTTTCTCATTTTTTGAGTTTGATAAAAAATTCCAGCAACTTAATTAGGTTAAAGATAGTTAAATGCTAAAAATATTCATTATGCAATATATTCAAACAGTATGTTGAAGAATATTTCAGGAAGTAGAAATAATAAGGATTATAGATAAATAAGTACACAAGTTATTACCCGAAACTAATAAAATGAACTCCAGGAGGAATCATCTTTACACCTTTAAAATTAGGACCAACAATCCAAGTATTGCAGTCAATGCCAAATTCAGATCCTTCTGGGAAATCCGTGATAATGAACATTGCACCCTGCTCAAAGAGAACCTGAGCTGTTTGAGGGTCCATTCCTGGGGTTTGTGGGTCCATTTCTGGAGTTTGTGGTACAAGCACGTCCTTGGTACTGATGCTCATTTTGCTTCAACTTTTTGAGTTTCTCAAATATATTTTGACACAAGATGGTAAATCTGCAAACAGAAAATATAAAACAGTGTTGATACCAGTACAGAAGCTAATAGCATCAACTGCTAATTACAGTAAAACCTCAGTTTTCGTTGCCTTCGGTTTCTGTCCATTTTTTCCATGAAACATTTGTCTAGGTTTTCGTCAATTGCCTCGGATTTTGTCGATGTGCCCACATGACCTCGCTACTAATTTTGCAAAGGCAAAGGGACCCACGCGTTCCTCTGCTCAGTTTGGCATTGTTTTTCATTGTGTGGTATCACTTACTAATATTAAAATACGAGAGCGGCATTAAGATTGCTGAAATCGCCGCATTTCGGGAAGTCACCATCCACGATAAGGTTCATTGTGGCAAAATAGGAAGCAATAAAGGAGGCTAATGTAGCGAAAGACATGAATGTGCTAACGAAACAGAGGTCGCAAACAATTTAAGATGTCGAACAGTTATAATTAATTTGGATAAATCGAAACCAGTTAGATGGCGATTCTGCTTCGGAAGCAATCATATGTGGAAAACACCAGACTGTTGTATGCTGATGTCATTAAGAAAGTGCTTGGGACGAGTGCTAGTGTGCTTAGTGATTTTAAGGCCAGCAGAGAATGTTTTAAAATATTCAAGGGGTGCACTGGCATACACAGTGTTACTGGACACGGCAAAGGTGTGAGTTCGGACAAGTCTGGGGGCGAAAAATAGTATTAAACACTATATTTATTCTCTGTAAAATTTGTTTTTTGTTCTGTATGTATTTTGGAGTTTTTAGAACAAATTAATTGGATTTACATTGATTCATATGAAAGTAATTGCCTCGGTTTTCGTTGGTTTCGGGTTTCGCAGATTGTTTTCGGACAGATTATCAACGAAAACCGAGGTTTGACTGTACATGGAAAATAATGCTATTTACCATATACCTTTTTCTTTTGCTCTTTAACCCCCACCTAACTCATGCCAAGCTACCCACATGACTTGCTCATACTTGGTTGGGTTTTGTGGCTGACTGTTTCTACGTGATGGGGTTGCCTGCCCTGACACAACCCCTCTGTTCACCTCTTAGGAAATGCCTGATAGGGTGCTGTGTTATTATTCTTGGCTTGCAATATGGTCTTCTCCCGTCCAAAGACTGGTGTTGAAGTTGTCTCATCAATAACACCACTGTCTCTTGTGCTCACCAATTCTATTCAGATCAGCATAAGTCTGAAACATTTCTTGAATATCTGTGTGATGAGCCATAGTAGTGCAGTGACTTGCACTAGCATGCTTGCCTGCTGGCTCAGTGCTGATGTGTTTGAATCCCTATCAAGGCAGATTTCTAAAATGTATCTGAGCTTTCAGGTCGACCCAGCCAAAAGTTGCAGGAAATGTACAGGGAAGTAAAGGTGCCCTGCAAGATATTGATCACATCACCCAGTGAGTGCCGACTGGTCTATAAAAGTGCATGGTTAGCTCCATATGCTCAAAACATTTTTGATTTTTCAAGAAAAAATTTATACACACCAAATCTTTATAAAATCTACCTAACAAGATGAAACCATTTAGTGACTGACGAAGGCTTGATAATAACTTTCTAGCTATAATTTCTTGTAGGATTTAAATGTAATTCGTGAACTGACCATTAATTAGTCTTCTGAACATCTAATATTACCTTGGGTTTGCAGGAGCATTAAGACCACCGGCATTTAACTTCTTGAGCAAATTCAGTTTAGCTTACAGTATCAAAAGGAAATCATTCATATTTGTTTGTTGTGCTTCATCTGTTTCACAATGGATGCCTGAAATCAGGGTCAATGCATAGATGCTCTTCTTCTGGTTACCAGGCAAGTCATTAGTGAGCTGACTTGGTGGTTGGTTAGTTTTGAATCCTCTAAAACAAGAGGAAGTTTTATCTCTCTTAAGTTTGATGCATTGCCATCCAGGTCATCATCATCACCATCATGTGCAATGCTGGTAAGCGTGGGCGGCCATGTTCTGCCATCTCACTCAATCACCAAAACCGTGGATCAGATCTGTGTTCTTGTCTCGACCATACATGGCCACGCCATCCAGGTATGTACTTCTCTGTCCTCCCCTTGTTATCTTCCCCCTCGATCTTGCCATTTTTCACCAAGTTCTTCAATTTATTTCTTCTCCTAACGTGACCAAAAAACTGCCTGTCTACGTCTAATTTCTCTAATCAGTCTACGGTTTTCATTTGTTTCTTGTAGGACTTGGTCATTGGTTTTTCTGTCTGTCCATGGTATTTTTCGCATTCTCCTCAGAAACCACATTTCCACTGCCTTCAGATGTTTTTCAGCTTGTCTGCTCATTGTCCACACTTTACATCCATACAAAAGCACAGGTTCTATGTAGCACCTCAACACTCTTTTTCTCATTGCAAATGACATCTTTTTTATTGGTCAGTATGTTTTTCATCTTCCAAAAGGCTGCCTTCGTCATGGCGATTCATGTTCTAATATCTTCAAGGCATCTTCCATCAGATGTTATGACTGTTCCGAGATAACTGTACGTATTCACTTGTTTAAGAATATTCCCATTTACTCGTATATTACATTGTGGTATTTCCTTCTTCTTAGTGACGACCATAATCTGTGTCTTCTTACAATTTATTTCTAACCCAAGTTATTAACTGTGTGCAACAATCGCATCTACTAAATGTTGCAGATCATCCAGGTCATGTGCGCCCTAAAAAGGGCTTGCATCTATCAAAGTGTAGACAGTTTTTTTCTCCCTATCTAATACTACCAAGCCGGCGCTGTGGCAAAGGGGTTACGAACACAATTCGTAATCCTGCATACCCGGTTTGAAACACAGCTGCAGTCGATTTGGAAGCAGACCACCTTGCATTGGTTTTTATACAATGGTATAAGGGCCTGTCATTCAGAAAGCAATTGCAAATTACTTAACGTAAAACTGCCAAGAAATCACAAACAGCCAAAATATCCTGGGGTTGAATGTGATGTCCTGTAAATGATATGCAACTAGCTTGAAACTAACACCAAAGTACTATCTCCACTGTGTTGCGTAGCTCTCCTTCCCCCTCTCACAAACCATCAGCATGCACATGACTGGAATTTCACACCTATGAACAGGTACAGTGGGATGTTAAGAAGTCTGAGTGATTACATCTAGGCTGGTAATGCTTCCTCCACAGGTTATTCTGGTTATTTCAAAATAATTATTTATGATGATATTAAGGTCTCATGAACACGGAGATAAAATTTAAAAATGAAAATGGTTGCTGACATTTTTGTTCACAAATAAGACAGTTACACAGGTTTAACTCAGTGGTAGGACGCAAAGTTATACAAATGCTTAGTAAATAGTAGTCAGCAGGGATCGAACAATCCAGAGCCTAGGAACTGTTTACCTGCCGCCTGAATTTTCATGATGAAAATTCAGGCGGCAGATAAGCAACAAGTTAAGCATAAAATTTGGTGGAACTGCGGTAAAGCTGTGAAAGTGTAAACAATATAAAATGACATAAAGTAGTGCAGCTTTACATAACAGAATTAAGACACATACAGGACGTTGTGGCGATTAGCCTTCATCAGCAAACAAACATATTCACAAACACAACATACAGTCAAGGAGATCTCCTGTGACTACATCAGAAGGTGACGACAGGATGAGAAGAACAAAAGGATGACAAAATGAAAGAAATGAAGAGATAATGAGACGAAAAAAATGTTTATACTCACCTCACAGTTCCAATCTGTAAGCAACTAGCTGCTTACAGATCGGAACTGTGAGGTAAGTATAAACATTTTTTTTCAATTTTTCAATTCTCTTCATTACTTTCATTTTTTCATCCTTTTGTTCTTCTCGTCCTGTCGTCACCTTCTGATGTAGTCATAGGAGATCTCCTTGACTGTACTGTATGTGTTTGTGAATGTGTTTATTTGCTGACGAAGGCTAATCGCCACAACGTCCTGTATGTGTCTTAATTCTGTTATGTAAAGCTGCACTACTTTATGTCATTTTATATTGTTAACAAGTAGTTAACATGAATTTCATGCGTTCATAATTTTCTCTGCGAGTCAGGTAGGTTGCTTATGATGATGTATTCATAATTTTCTTAGCGAGATAGGTTGCACAGTTGCTCAACATAACAGTTAAGTAAGTTAACTTGTTCATTTCCCCCCAGTGAGACAGTATGCCGATCCGATAATCGATTATACAACATCAGATATTCAACACGATAAATATTACAATGAATGATGTTTTAAAATACTCAGCATTAGTAGTTTACCAAACTGAGAGTGTGTTTTAGTGATTTAGTCCAACATTTACAACTTCGACCCCAAAAAAGACAGGTTCCGGTCTGTGTAGTATATATCTGTGAGTGCCAGTGAATGCATGTGAATTTATTTCTCATATGTTATTATTGTTTCGGTAATGCTTTTGACCATGTGAGAGTTTTTTTGTACTAATATTGGGAATTGTTGGAAACATGGCCTATAGCCCATGTTTATGTTGAATTTTGGACTGTCATAAAACTGTCATTTCTTGCGTTTTCCGGAAAATTGTTATGGGAGCTAGGTTCTGCAAAGGACATGCTACTGAATGAATGAATGAATAAATGAATGAATGAATAGTACCTTGTTGTTGTGTATGGCAGGAAAAGAAACTCTAACATATTGCCATGTTTCCAATAACTGCCAATGTTAAAACAAAAACTCTCACGTGGTCAACAGCATTACCGAAACAATAATAACATACGAGAAATAAATTAACATGCATTCACTGGCACTCACAGAAATATAAAGGGTGTATCTTTAATGACTGTGCAATGTTTGAAAATATTGCCGGTCTAAGTTTTGTATGTACCTATTATGTTGCATTAACTTTTCAGAGGGTGAATACAAAACTTGGACCGGCAATATTTTCAAACACAGTAGTCATTAAAAATACCCTATAGCACAGACCGGAACCTGCCTTTTTTTGGTTTTAGTTTGTGCATTTACTTCTCATGCTGTTTCAATGTTCTTTAAACATTAATGTTATGTGTGTCAGTTTACACGCCATCACATTCACAATGACACACGTCCACGTATGCATTTGCTGTTTAAATTTCAGCTTACATCATTATCATCTTATTTTTCGCGTGACAAATCTTCGTCTCCTTCATGTTCATTCAGATGTCAAACTTGAATTTATTTAAAGAAAACAGCAGTCATCTTGAGAGTTTCGACGTCTCAGAGTGCGTCCTTACATGGAACTTGTGCAGGCCAACATACTTTTCTCCCGTTCTGCATATGTTGGACGCTGCTGCGGCAAATGTTTACTTAGCCGTCACGTTCCCAATTCCACAGCTACACTCACCAGTCTCTCCTATCTCTAGTTTGTTGAGCAAGTGGTGTCTCGGACTGTTTTGTTATATGCGGAGTATTGTGTTTTCTTTGCTCCGTTCTTTTACATTCAGGAGAATTCTCCTTTCCCCATGCTCTGTTGAGTTTTCTATTGAAATACTCGTATATGCATGAATACAGGTACTACATGTAAAAGTTTCCTCGATGTTATCTATGGCTGCTTTCCTGCTACCTCTCTCTCTCTCTCTCTCTCTCTCTCTCTCTCTCTCTCTCTCTCTCTCTCTCTCTCTCTCTCTCTCTCTCTCTCTCTCTGCCTCTCTCTCTCCCTCCCTCCCTCTCTCTCTCCCTCCCTCCCTCCCTCTCCTCTCCCTCTCTCAAGCAGCAAACACACATGCTACACACACCTAAACGTGTTTCATTGGGCCAAGTTGATAAGCTGCATGATCTTTCTTGTGTTCTGGATGCTCTGACTTTTATTTGATTCCACGTGATGTAACCGTTCACGTGATGACTCTGTGCCAAAAGGCTAAAGAAGTGTCTGGGGATTCATAACGAATGTTAATGGACAGTGTTTAATGCAGGAGAGCCTAGCATATGATACCACAATATCTAGCATGAACATAGAGATGGAGGAAGTCGTAGCAGCGTTCCGCTGAGTGAAAAATAAACAACACACACATGTCGTGACCTTAACGGACTCACACATGTTGAGCAGGGTGGAGACAGGTATGCTACGTACAGAGTGGAAAGCGTCAATAAAAAAAAAAACTAAGATTGACGTATATGTTGGATGCCCCCTTCCCATTCACCCCACTCCACCCCTCGGCATGCTGCTGGATTGGGAAATGAGCAAGCTGACAAATTGGCTGAATCTGCACCTCTGGGTGGCATATTTTCATATCCTATTTACAGGACATCGCTGTCAGCACCAGCATTTTACTGCTGTTGTTGATGTCTTGGCAAATTTTCCGTTCAGTAGTTTGTCATTGCTTTCTGAACGACCGGGTCCCATACCAACACGTTATAACCCCAGCTCGATACGGTCTGCTGCCAAATCGGTTGCCGCTGTGTTTGGAACGCGTGGTAAGGGGCTCACAAGTCGCGTTCGCAAGTCTTTAGGCCACAGAGACCGGTGGGTGGGGTATTGGTGCACGATAAAGCAGGTTTGCTTGGAACCCGTTGGCATAATTTATATAGTGTACAGATACACAGATACATCACCATTGCCTGGAGAGATTTATACGGCAGGAAGTGATCAGAGGATCTGGCAGATATTCAGTTCTTCTAGGAAAGGCCAGACAGACATATAATTAGATTACAAATGGTACCATTAATATTGAAACTATTTGCTGGTTCTTGAAGATAAGGACGAAGCGCATATAAGAAATTTCCTGAGTGTTGTGTTGTTAGTTCTTGGTCTTGACTCAACTCAGCTAAACACCTTCTTCGTTTTTATTTGGAGGGAATTTCATCACACATAATTATAAGTTATACATCTCAAGGGTCAGTGTGTCCAACATCGGAATACATTTGTTTAAGGTTTACTTCCTTTAGACCAGTGGTTATCAAACTTGTTTGGCCCTTGCACCCCTTTACCAAATGTTTAGAATGTCATCCCCCCCCCCTTTTCATATTTCCTCCCTATACATCCCCCCACCCCACTCCACACACACACTGTATACGTTAAAAATGGAAACTAAATTTAATAACACATACTAGAACACGTCAAGACGTCTACATAAAACGTGATTTGTGGGTCTACTTACGTTATAAAACGAATTTCAGAAGGGTGAGAAGATCAGAACTGTACAGTATGGAGGGAAAAACAATATCAAATAATCGGTTCTTATATTAACGCGACCTTGAAATAATCTTAATTCCCCCCCCCCCTCCCCGGAAATCTTAAAAATATGGAAGGAATAACGATATCAAGTAATCGGTTCTTGTTTTAACGCGACCTTGAAATAATTTTAATACCCCCCCCCCCCCGGAAATCTTAAAATTTCCCCACCGGTTGAGAACCACTGCTCTAGACAGATTCTATCCAAGGTAACGGGCTCTTGCTATCCGTAGTTCTGTAAGTGCTTCTTACAAACCTCATGGCCACACATTAGGTAATGTCTATAACAGGCTAGGATAGTCTTTCTCCTTCCTTTACCAGTTGGCAGTCTATTTATTTCAAAGTATAATGCAATCAACGGCATCCTTTGTATTTATGGCTTTTGGATTTATGACATCGTCAAGTGAGTGCTTCTGGCAGATTTGCTAGTTCTGCGATGCCTCAGTGTTTGTTTCTGGCAAATGTGTTAGTTCTATAATGTTTGTTTCTGGTAGATTTGCTAGTTCTGCGATGCCTTAATGTTTGTTTCGTAGACAGTCCTGAACTAGATTATTGTTTGTGGAAAGTTTGATCAAACAGCTGTTGTCGAAGCTATTAATAATATTATCTATAGTAATGTGTTCAAGGAATTGCCTCACCTTTCCATTAGGTAGTTTCTTGTGAACTGCCTTGTCTACTTTCCGTGATGTAGCTAGCAAGTCTTTTTTTTTTTCTTTTTCAAATATTGATTACCATTCTTTGCCTTGATTTAGTTCCACAAGACCCCTAATAGCAACCTACAATGTGTATATGAAGTTACTGGACCATCACATTATTCATTATTCAGGCCTTCGTTTACGTGTATTTATTTATTTAGGTATTCAATAGCAAGGGATAGAAGATATATTAAGGAAGTTAAATGTAGAATAGCCCAAGCACAAGCAGCATTTCATTAGATGAATAACATTCGCAAAAGCAGCATTTCACTAGATGAATAATATTCTCTGCTCATCTCTCATCTCATCTCATCATGTTCCTCTTGTACCTTGCGGTGTCGAGGTGAAGTATAAACATTGTGAGAGTGCCCGATTATGGGCTTCATATATCGATATTCCCATGGACTCTGCTATTCCCTCCGTCCAACGTTTACGTGGTCAGCCTCTTCCCCTGTTTCCATCTGGTCTGTACATCATTGCTTGTTGTAGTATGCTGTTGACTGGTAACCTACTTGCATGGCCAAATCATTCTCTGCAATTTATCCTTATCAGTCAGGGCGATGAATAGAGTTCTTAAGAGTATATTACCCAATCGCGATTTACGGAAGTGTGTAATGCACAGTTAGCAGACAGAGATGAATTACGTGGACGCTTTGGAGATGTGGTTGTATGTAAAAATTATGAGAACAACACTGACGTATAGACAGGATAGTGAATATATCTAGAAAGAAGTTAACTCACAAACAGAACCGATTACTTACATCGAAAGAAGATAGTCCACATTCTTTGGGCGTGTCATAAGAGAAGGGAAAAGCTAGAGTATTCTTTACTATGAGAAAGTGTCAGGGAATGTCCTTTTTACTTAAGTAAAGTAAAAAAACATATCTTGTTAGCACATAAACTGAAACTGCCAGGATCTCCATGGTTGTGGGCCCACCATACTCTTTAACCCAACAGTGGGAAAGATAAATTTTTTTTTTGGCGCTCTCTCGCTCGCTTTGAACTCAGCGTAGTCCACACACACTACTTCTAGTAGTGTTCGACTGAATTTTACGTGTGGATTAGCTTTCCCCTATTAACAGTGTCCCTCGCCATCAGGCGAACCCACTCCGACTTCAGAGGTACTTGTAATTTACATCCCCAGGTCAAGGACGATAGGTTAACATTTTAGTCCAACTGCCTGGTGTAGAGGCTGAACCCCCTTACCTCGGCGTCAGCACGCCGGATGTTTAAGAACACGCGTTCTTATCCATTCGGCCATGTTGGCCTACTGAGTAATTTAGATATAGATTCTCAGGCTGGGATTTCCTGGTTATACTGTCTGTTTAGAAGTTTATTTTCTTTGCCACAGGAAGTCTTCTGACAGCATTATTTTCTTAGTTTTCAGCATAAATCTTCTTAACTGGAAACTTTGTGGGAATTCTTTATTTTATTTTCGCTCGTTCATTAGACGTGGTGATCATTCTGTATCTGCAACACAACAGGAGGCAGAACTCAAATCTATGCATGCCATTGGAGATTGCAAACTGTGGAGAAGCATGATTGCCCACGCTAGTCGGTGTTGTATGTAAAATAGATATAGGAGATAGATATCCCCTATTTGTAGTTTCCGACTACTAAATGAAAACCAGAAATGGCCCGTAAGACTCCTTAATACTGGAACAGACACATATGGTAAGATTCCACTAAGGTATTAAGTCAGGTTTTCCAGTTGAGGGCCCGAAGAGCACATGGAAGTCACTGCATTCATAGAGAATAAAGCTCACTCTAGTTAGATTGGAAACTAGTATTATCCCCGCCACACAGCTTTCCTTATCTGCTGTCAACTGAAGTAGCACTATCACATAATTGTTAAACACAGGACATACACCTCTCTCTGGGTTAAAAAACAAATGAATAACACAGTGTAATAAGATTATAATCTTCTCATAAATAAATGAGGGAAAATGATGCACCTTGGGCAGTCACAATGTACAAAATCAATACTACACACAAGATATCTTTATTTCTAACTATCTATCATATGTGACTATCTAAAATGCGATGTCTCTAAAACAAACTCTGGAACACCAGACAAAGTTCTAGAAAAATAAACTAAGGATGATTGTCTGGGTGAAGCCGGGCCGGGTCAGACAGACAGATGGACAGACAGACAGATAGTCGGGAACGGGATAGCTTATATGACTACTTATATGAATTAAATGAGATGCTCCCCACCAGGGACTGGGTGAAGCCGGGCCGGGTCAGCCAGACAGACAGACAAACAAGCAGACAGACAGACTGATAGATAGATAGATCCCCTCCAGGGCCTGGGCGAAGCCGGGCCAGCTAGTATATATATATATATATATATAATGCAATGTCTGTCTGTCTGTTATTTATGCATTCGCGAACGTCCATCCAATTGAGATGAAATTTTCTACACGTCTTCTTTTCATTCTGGTTCTGCCAACTGGCATAGTTTGTTAGTTGACAAACAGTTATTTATGTAATAAAATTTAATTTTGTAATTACATTATAATTTATATATAGCGAGGGGACTTAACTTAAGCAAAGTTATATCAAGGGACATAACTTTTAGTAGCATTGCTATATCTTAAATTAAGTCCCCTTGCTATATGTACGCCAAACATAGATAGACAGACAGACAGATAGATAGATAGATAGATCCCCACCAGGGCCAGGTCCTATGGATGGATGGATAGATAGACAGCCGGGCCGGGTCGTCAGACAGACAGAGATAGAGACAGACAGACAGACAGATAGAGATAGAGACAAACAGACAGACAGACAGATATAGATAGATAGATCCCTGCCAGGGGCTGGACGAAGCCGGGTCGGGTCCTATGGATGGATGGATGGATGGATGGATAGACAGCCGGGCCGGGTCGTCAGACAGACAGAGATAGATAGAGATAGATAGGTAGATAGATAGATAGACAGATAGATAGATAGATAGAGAGAGGGGTAGGTAGGTAGGTAGGCAGGCAGGCAGATAGATCCCCGCCAGGGGCTGGGCGAAGCCGGGCCGGGTCAGCTAGTTAAATATAAATAGTTCCCGATGTGTTATAATAAAATCCTGTGTGTTCTTTGGAAGCATTCATGTGGTGATTCAATTGTGACTTCATCGGCGTTAAATATATGAATGTATTTCTTTAGCTTATTGATTGTGAGTCACCTAATAACGCCTATTCATCATCCATGCCAGTAGGGTTATGATTTATGTGAATGATTGTAGATTGGGTGAGGAGAAGTGGCATACCAAGGATGAGTATGATAAACCAATCAATCACCTGATAGTAGGTAATTTGACACATACTGCCAATTTTATCAGAGGAGAAGATGATAGTGGTACCCCATGCACTAACCGATAATTTAGGTGCCTCTATGCATGACACCACTCTGTATTCCATATCACTCATGTTACAATTATATGGTTTTGTTTCATGAATTATGTTTGATGTATGATGATGATGAATCTTATGCATGAGTAAGGTAAAGGAATATACCTAAATGTTGAAGAGGAGGCAGGATGCTCCTCCTCAAAGCATTTCATTGGGAAGTACCCGCCTGAATGCCATACAAGAGATGATGACATAATGTACTTATATTGTTTATAAGTAAATACTCACTGCATTTAGTGAAGGAATTAAGACACTTAATGTGTGAGGCCTTTTCTCTTAAATGGAAGGATAAATAAGGATAATAATTATGTACAATGGAGAATGGTGAACATGGTTATCAAATTCCAAATCAATCAAGGTATTACTCAACCTGGAGACCATGGGTGACAGGCATGGGCGAAGATGACACTGTGTATCTGGTAGTCTAAACCTTGAGCGCCCTGTAGTGGAGGATTGGATGGAGAGGAACCAGCTATGGGGTTGATAATTGTTGAGGGACCCTAAGACCCTCTTCCCCCCTTGTTTAATTTTCCCTGAGGTCAAAATTCCCTTTGTTTATTTTCCTTTTTTCTTTGAGGTTTTACCTACTTCCATTTCTAATGAATATATAGATGTACTGATAATATCAGTAGATATGTTTTGATACTGGAATTTCAAGTAGTGGTTCGATCCATCCATATCCAGATATGACTCTTGAAGGGGACACCTGGCTAGAGAGATGAAGAAGACTCTTTTGAAAGAAAGTACCAGCTAGAGTTTCATCTAACTGTAGGACATAAACCTGTATCACCATAGATAAAACAGGGGACCTTTACTTGGACCTGTGATTTGAGAGACTAATCGACTATCATCCTACCTGGACCAGATCAACACTCACTCTGAGAACTCAATGTATTTATTTTCACTGAACCTTTTTTTACAAACGGGTTCCATGGACTCTGGAGTGGATAGACTTGAGTTTACTACAAGTCTTTATACTTAATATAACTCAGCTGAGATATATATCATTTAACCTACTGGGGAATTGAGGTTTAGGTTGGTGTTTTTTTTTTAAGTGAAGGTTTGGGGCATTAATGTATTTTATATATCATGCCTTTGGCATGGATTATTATTTTTTGTAACAGAATGACCAATACTCCAGTTTGTTGTGTGTATTAAATATACAAGCGATTTCATTTCCTCTCTTGAGTGTTACAAGAATTCCTTGAGTGATTACATTGTTGTTGTTGTTTATTAATATACCCTAGATATTAATCATTTAGCTGAGAGCGGAGGGGCAAGGAACCTCCACAAGAATATTATTATTGTTCGAGGAAATCTTTCCCTTGTTCACCTTGAGGACTTCCTTGGCTCTCCAGGACTCTATTTATGGACTCAAGCAACTAAGCCAGGGAAGACTATTAAAATTATAACAGGCCAGGATCACATTGGGAAACAGGAACTCTAGTTGTCCTCTATCTCTCTGAGATTTTCCCCGAAACATCCGACACTCGTTCACTTTGAACTCAAGCGTAGTCCATCATATGCTACTAATTCTAGTGCACTGCACTGATTTTTGCGTGCAGATTACCTTTTCCTATTACGAGTGTCCCACGCCATCAAGCAAACCTACTCCGACTTTAGAGGCACTTGAAATTTACGACCCTGGGTCAAGAACATCAAACTAACTGACGTGTGAAGGTTGAACCCGCCACCTCAGTATCAGCACACCAGATGTTTAAAAAACAAATGCCCTTATCCATTGGGCCATGCTGACTGACCTCCAGCAAGGTTGATGATGATGACATTTCTATTGCAGTGGAATTGCCAGATGTACATGACTTTCCTTACCATGGAGGCTGATCCTATGGAACACACATTAAATTATTTATTTGAAAGTCATGGAATCATAATGTACTGGTAATGCACAGCAGTGTTTCCCTTTGCCTTCAGCAGGTTTGTCTATGGTATAAAATCATTAGACTTTATCTAAAGTTATAAACCCTGCAAGACAGCACAAAATCACAAGACTTTGTCTAAAGTTATGAACCCTGCAAGACAGAAGGTTTGTCTACGGTATAAAATGACAAGACTTTGCCTAAAGTTATGAACCCTGCAAGACAGAAGGTTTGTCTACTGTATAAAATGACAAGACTTTGCCTAAAGTTATGAACCTTACAAGACAGCAGGTGGAGATGTTATGGCTGTTTTACATGTCACTGGTCATATCAAAGAGTTTGGAGGTATTTTACAGAGCTACCTGCCCCTCAAAACTAATTCTCCTTCACTCTTATGCTTCAGCACCAGTAAATGAACGCATTAGTCAAGTATTGGCACAAGCCACATGTTGCTACAAGTATGTTAGACAGAGGCCTGGGAGTCTATAGTCACAATTTGACAGGAAAGACTTGATTACAGACATGATTATGTTTGATGACGATTATAGTAGAACTGATGACAATGTGGAGCAATAAAGCACATCTATTTGATGACAAATACAGTACAACAATCAACCATAAGCAACAAGAAGAAAGAAATATAAATAATGAGGAAAGGAATATATATTAGATAATGCATATGTAAACAATAGATAAACTATAAATAGCGAGAAAATGAATATAGACTACATGCTGCATATTTAAAAATAACTACACCATTACATCATAAGGTTTCTTATTCATTGTTCATGTAATTCGTGACCTACGGACACATCACAACTTCAAATGCTACACCTGTCTTTTATTCTTTTTACTGTCAATTTAATAAATACATAAAACCAAAAATAACAAATTTCAATGGTTTCTAGTCCACGTTTATTAAGTTAGAGTATTTCAGATCTCCATTGTGAATAAAATAAGCATTAATCAACAAGTTTGTGAACTTCCAGAAAGTAGAGTTGTATCAAAATCCTCACAAGGCACAAACAGAAAAGCTGTTTCAAGTCACTAAAGTAAAGGACCTTTAAAGATGCCAGGAGGTGTAATGGGTTTATGGTGCTAGCCCCACAATTTCTAGACCAATCAGCACTCGATGGGTGATGTGGTCAATATCAAGTGGACTGCCTTTACTTCCCAAGATATTTCCTGTGACCTGTTTTAGGATGGTTGACTTTGGAGCCCAGGTCAATTAAAAATAAATGCACTCATGTGCATTCTTCTTCTTTCTTCTTCTTCGTTCATCCGGAGTTTTTTTTATCGGACGTGATTGCGTTGTGCCTGTTTACAGCAGAGCTGCGTTCTTGCGCCGTTAGGCCGACACATCCGACTTCTGCGGGCATTTGTTGACCGGGTTAACCTTCCCGGGGATGTGCATTCAAATACTTGATCACCATGCCAGCAGACAAGCCTGCTAGTCACTTCACTGCCATGGCTACCAACCAATACCGTATTTTACGGAGTATAAGACGCACTTTTTTCTTCAAAAAATTGCCTCCAAAATTCAGGTGCGTCTCATACTGGAAATTAATATAAAAATGGTAAAAATGTTATTTTTAAAAAAAATTGCTTAAAAATTAAGGTGCGTCTTATAGTCAGTAGCGTCTTATAGTCCGTAAAATACGGTACTACAAACATCATATTTTAAGAGAACAGCTGTAATAGAAAGCTTATCAAATACAAGTTTGCCAAGACACATCTGTTACAACAGCCTTACCAGTCACACTCCAAGAGAACAGTGTTTTGAAAACCCTAACAGATGAAACTTAAATATTCAAAGAATATTATCCTGCAACAAATCAATAGCATTATAAGTTGTATTGTTTGTCAATACCACTTTAAAGAAAGAAAGTCCCTTATTCCATCCCAGTAAGTGGACCAAAGGCATTTTTAGTCAGCATTGGTCACAGATGAACTCAGCTTTACCATAATCAACCAACTTTATTTGTTTACTTTCAAATGTCAATAATGGTACTATTTTTCATAATGGTGTATTACATTAATGTATGTGAACGAATCACACAAAAAAACGAGAAGTAGATTGTAAGCTTTACTGACACACGATTACAAGAAACAATTTGGACCTTGCGGCTAAAGCTTTCGTCAGCACAGAACAAACAAACACAAACTGATGCAAAACTACATGAAACACACTACATGATAATATTAAGGGTACTTATCTGAATCTGTATCCTTGCTTGGAGTGACTGACGTGCATTAAACGACTATCAGTGGATTGTATGAACTGAATGTATGGTCAACAGGTCAAAGGTCAATACCATCAGAAGCTCAGGTATTGGCTAAGCCACTAGGCGGGAGAATAAGCGGGAAGGAGGTGGGGGTGGAGAGGCGACCATGTGAGCGAAGGTGAAAATTAGGATTGGCGAAGATGTCACAGACGCAGTTCGCAATTAGCAATTTCTCGTTCCACGCTCAAAACACAGCTGCAGAAGATTTCATTGTGTTGGTCCTCACATAGGGGTATGAGTGGCGGTCGCTCAGAAAATGATTACAAACCACCAAACGCAAGCCTGTCAAGAAATCCCAAACAGCAAAAATAATGCTAAGGTTTACTGCAACGTCCTGCAAAGGACATGCAAATACCTTTTTAGTGGACTATGCAACTAGGGGGTGGGGTTTGGAAGTTAAATGAAACTGTGTTGGACATTAAGGCCGTGAGGGAAGAGTGAACCCAACTGGAAGATGAGATGGTTTTCCAATGTCTTACAATCCCGTTCGTGGGATGCGCTTGGGAATCACCACAAACATTACAATTGTAAGTGTAAGATTTCTCTCATGTATATGTTCTCTTATGCTGCTTCAGATGACCAGTTTGAAGAAAAGAAGCACCACACTCATCACACTTGTATTGTTTTTCACCTGTATGTGTAAGAAAGCACCACATTCATTACACTTGTAAGGTTTCTCTCCTGTATAAATTCTCTTTGGTTCTTCAGATTGGTAGCATGCTTAAAAGAATCACAGCAATCATCACACTTGTAAAGTTTCTCTCTTGAATGTGTTCTCTTGTGGTACATTAAATTGCCAGAGTGAGTAAAAGAAGCACCACAATCATGCATGTAAGGTTTCTGTCCTGTATGTGTTCTTTTATGGTTCTTCAGATTGCTAGCATGAGCAAAAGCAGTACCACAATAATCACACTTGTAAGGTTTCTCTCCTGTATGTGTTTGCTTATGTTTCTTCAGATTGCCAGTTGCAGCAAAAGAAGCAACACAATCATCACACTTGTACGGTTTCTCTCCTATATGTGTTGTCTTTTGGTATTTCAAACTGCCAGCATGAGTAAAAGAAACACCAAAATCACACACTTGTAAGATTTATCTCCTGTATGTGTTCTTTTATGGTTCTTCAGATTGCTATCATGCTTAAAAGAAGCACCACAATTATCACACATGTAAAGTTTCTCTCCTGTATGTGTTCTTTTATGGTTCTTCAGATTGCTAGCATAAACAAAAGCAGTACCACAATAATCACACTTGTAAGGTTTCTCTCCTCCATATGTTTGCTTATGCTTTTTCAGACCGCAAGCTTGAAAAACAAGAATTACCCCAAACATCAAAATTGCAAGTGTAAGATTTCTCTCATGTATGTGTTCTTTTATGCTTCTTCAGATTACCAGTTTGAAGAAAAGCACCACAATCATCACACTTGTATGGTTTCTCTCCTGTATGTGTTCTCTTATGGTCAATCAGATGACTAGCTTGAAGAAAAGAATCACCACAAACATTACAATTGTAAGTGTAAGATTTCTCTCATGTATGTGTTCTCTTATGCTGCTTCAGATGACCAGTTTGAAGAAAAGAAGCACCACACTCATCACACTTGTATGGTTTTTCACCTGTATGTGTTCTCGTGTGGTACTTCAAACTGCTAGCTCGAGTAAAGAAAGCACCACATTCATTACATTTGTAAGGTTTCTCTCCTGTATGTATTCTCTTATGGTTCTTCAAATAGGTAGCATGCATAAAAGAATCACCACAATCATCACACTTGTAAGGTTTCTCTCCTGTATGTGTTCTCTTGTGGTACATTAAATTGCTAGAGTGATTAAAAGAAGCATCACAATCATCACACTTGTAAGGTTTTTCTCCTGTATGTGTTCTCATGTGGTACTTTAAATTTCCAGAGTGAGTAAAAGAAGCACCACAATCATCACACTTGTAAGGTTTATCTCCTGTATGTGTTCTCTTATGGTACTTCAGACTGCTAGCAGTCTTAAAAGAAGCACCACAATCATAACACATGTAAGGTTTCTCTCCTGTATGTGTTCTTTTATGGATCTTTAGATTGCTATCACGATTAAAAGAAGCACCACAATCATCACACATGTAAGGTTTCTCTCCTGTATGTGTTCTTTTATGGTTCTTCAGATTGCTAGCATAAGTAAAAACAGCACCACAATAATCACACTTGTAAGGTTTCTCTCCTGTATGTATTCGCTTATGTTTCTTCAGATTGTCAGCTCCAGCAAAAGAAACACCACAATCATCACACTTGAAAGGTTTCTCTCCTGTATGTCTTCTCATGTGGTACTTTAAATTTCCAGCTTGAGCTAAAGAAGCACCACAGTCATCACACTTGTAGGCCTTCTCTCCTGTATGTGTTCTTTCATGGTTCTTCAGATTGCTAGCATAAGCAAAAGTAGCACCACAATAATCACAATTATAAGGTTTTTCTCCTGTACGTGCCCTCTTGTGATTCATGTTCTTATGGAGAGGTAAGGACTCCTTGGAGATCACAAGTGCATTTCTGAAACACACCAAAGTAAATAATTAATAGTCTCATGAAAATACAAGGTATTGAACAAATGTGTATGTGTAATCAAACAGACAAACGTAGCAGCTATAGACAATCAATTTCAAGCAAACGAAAGATGGAGAAGAATGATTAATGTATTCATGTATGATCAAAGCTGATGTATTGTATGATCTAAGCTGATGTATTATCTAAGCTGATGTATTATCTGATGTATTAGCTCGGAACGCTGAAGAAGAAGAAGAAGAAGAAGAAGAAGGAGAAGAAGAAGAAGAAGAAGAAGAAGAAGAAGAAGAAGAAGAAGAAGAAGAAGAAGAAGAAGAAGAAGAAGAAGAAGAAGAAGAAGATGTATTATCTAAGCTGATGTATTATCTAAGCTGATGTATGGTATGATCAAAGCTGATGTAAGGTATGATCTAAGCTGATGTATGATCTAGGCCAGGGGTCACCAAACTTTTTTCACGGCGGGCCGGATAACTGACAAAATGACGAGCACGGGCCTGGTACTCATTCTGTACAGTACTTACATCGGAATCCGTGGCGAAGGTCTTACTGACGCGATTCGTAATCCTGTATACCCGTGTTCGAAACACAGCTGCGTGCGATTTGGCAGCAGACCACGTTGCACTGGTTTTCTACGCTATGGTATGGGTGCCGGTCGTTCAGAAAGTAATGGCAAGCTACTAAACGTAAAATTGCCAAGACATCTGCAACAGCAAAAAATGCTGGTGTTGACTGCAAACGTCCTTTAAAGGATATGCAACTAACTTTAACAATACCTGCAAGCCAGAACAAAAGCTCTGGTAAAAATGACGAAAACTAAGCTAATCATGGGTGAGTGGCATGCAATGCGCACGCGCGCGCGCACGTGCGTGCACGCACGCACACACACAAACAAAGAAAACAAAGACAACCAACATTTTATTTACTTTAAAAAAAGTTATCAAAGAAGGTGGACGTTAGTAAAAAGATAGTTACATCAGACCTTGTGTGCACATATCCAAATCTCACAAACTAAGCAGCAAAACACAGTTAGTGAGATTTGTGAAACTGATATTTGGCTTTCAAGACATCATCAGTATTTGGTTTGGGATAGATGCATCTAATAAAGAGAATTGCTTTCAAATGTTCATCAATCAATCTCGTTCGATGTGTTGACTTCACATACTTCATTTTTGAAAATGTTTGCTCATAGACATAAGTTGTTCCAAACACTGGTGCCATACCAGCGGCAAATTTCTTCAGTTTCGGAAGCTCAACATCAGATAAGCAGCGGTAAAATTCAACAAGTGCTCCTTCTCTGCGCTTGTCTTTCAACAAGTCATTTGCTTGCAAATCAGTGAGCTCCAACTGTAGTTCAACTGGCACATCATCAAGGTTACAATCGAGCGGATTCCGGAACAGAAGAATGTCACTCTCAGTTCTGTCAAGATCTGAAAATCTCTCCAAAAAATGCTTTTTCTAGTCACAAATAATTTTTTTTATTCAAGGTTGACATCTTCGGCGATTGTAGCGCAAAACTCTTTGAAACTGAAAATGAGAAAAGTTTTCTCCTTCCTCTCCTGTGCTTTAAACAATGACAGCTTTCTCCTAAAGCCTTTGATGATTCTGTAGATATCACAGACCAGGTTTGTCTTTCCCTGAAGTTTCAAATTCAGTTTATTCAAGTGGGATGTGATGTCGACCAAAAATGACAACTTTGTGACAGCCAGGTAGGATCTGACAGCTGGGGATCAGCTCTATCCGTTTCACTGAGGAAAACATTTATTTCGTTTCGAAGCTTGTAAAAACGAAACAGGACTTTTTCGCAGCTGAGCCACCTCACTGATGTGTGATAAGGCAAGTCACAGAATTCAGAATCAATTTCTTCAAGAAAATCCTGGAACTGACGGTGATTGAGTGCATGTCATCGAATGAAGTTCACAGCAGAAACGACTGGTTTCAGTACACAAGAAATATCTAAGTCTTCCCCACTGATTGCTTGTTGACGTATGATGCAGTGTATGAACAGAGCACCTGGAAGTTGAAAATCTTCCAACTGAGTCCCGATATACCCCATCCGACCTTTCCTCATTCCAGCCGTATATTTTCCTCCATCAACTGTAACACCTCGAAGCTGAATCCACTGAAGGTTATAGTCTTGCAAAACATTTTGCACTTCCGTGACATTGTCTTTTCCAGTTGTTGTTCCCTGCATGCTGCAAATGGATGCCAACTCTTCCGTTATCTGAAAGTCCAAATTGATGCCATGAATGAACACAAGTTGTGGCATACTCAAGAAATCAGTAGACTCACCCACCGCCAAAGAATACCTCAAAAAGTTCCTAGTTTTCTTGCGTATCTGTAGCACAATGTTCTTTCCAAGTTCTACTGTTCTTCGCACAATTGAACTTGCCGAAAGGCTGATAGTTCCAAACAAATCGTCTTTCTCAGGACACAAGTCATTTGTTGCTTTCATCATGTACTCTTTGATGAAGTTGCCATCAGGTTTTCCTCATTCTGCCATCTTATGCACTATTTTGTAACTTGTAGGAGTGACAGATTCATTTTCAGCAAACTTTCTCGTGAAGAGATCTCTTTGTTTCTAAACAACGTTTCATGGACTGATATTTCTCAGAGCGTAGCTTTCCAGAAAATTGTGAATATGTTGATTGATGTTTTGTTTCTTTGTGATGCCGAAGATTGTACTCTTTCAAAACTGCAACACTTTCGCTGCATTTCACGCAATTGGTGTTATAGTCCTTTGTTTCCACAAAGAAGTACTTTACTCCCCATTCTTAATTGGAAACACGACACTCAGCGTCCACTTTTCTTTTCTTAGTAGCCAAAATGAAGGGTGAAGTAAACGGGATCTGAAAATGAAAAAGACATTGAATTAGAAACATAATTAAAATCCTATTGAAACACAGGAAAAGCAGAGGACTAGTGATCACTGGTGAAGCTTCGGCTCACCAAACGTACATATAAAGTTTATAGGTATCTTTGGTAATAGAATATATCACATAATAAGGTTTGCAAAATATATAAATATGGCCAGCCTAAATAAGCAGCCTAGAGCAGAGTTTTTCAACCGGGGTTCCACGAGTGACAGCCAGGGGTTCCACCGAAACAGACCTAAATCGCCTAAATGCAACATTTCTGCCCATCTGGTTTATTATGTAAAGTAGTACAGACACTTGGATCACCACACAGAGTTCCCTGAGAAACGTAAACATTTGCGTAAAGATCTGCTCCAGCAAAAAGGTTGAAAAACACTGGCCTTGAGACCAGCTCGATTAACACCTTGACCAGGGAATTCTTCTGAACTGGGGATAATATTTTCGTAATAACACGAGGCTTCTATGACATTTTTTAATGCTATGTTTGTTACTTTATTGCCTCTATTCACACCTGTAGTTCACTTACCTATCACTGTCAAACAAAAACATCCTTGTTATATACCTATAAAATGGATGACTGGCACATACAAAAAAAGTAAATATTTCTGGAGCATCGGGGACCTGTTGACAGCCGGACGCATCTGAGGAAGAGAAAGATGCGTGTGTGTGTGTGTTGCCATGGAAACCATAGTAACGTCAGCATGTAGGTGGCGATACCACGAACTAGGGAAGGACTTAGGATGGCGCGATATAAGCAAACATTACAATAAACAATAAAATCTAAATATAATAATTTATAATTGAAAATAGTAAATTTAAGACACATAGCCGCCAGGAGGTCTTTGCACGTGTGAAAGTCTCCTATTATTCTAAACATAATATTTACATTTAAATTGTATCACAACCTCTCGTGTTCCATACGTCATATCAAGCAAGTTCGAGTACCATCAGCGGGCCGGATGAAATGACGTCACGGGCTGGATCCGGCCCGCGGGCCGTAGTTTGGTGACCCCTGATCTAGGCTGATGTATAATCTAAATGGTGAAGTGACTGTTTAATTGTAAATTAACAAACAGGCACTGTATGTTTAATTTATTACTCACATTTCCCCCTTATGAGGTCTATTTTAAGTGCAATATCTCTACTAAACAACTTATAATAGCAAGCAATATTGATAATATTATTACAGTCATAATTAGAAGTGTTACCCTCCTGCTTGAAACTAATACTTATTGTGCAACTTGAGGTAACATATCGCAGAAAAATGCCTATGGTGGCACATCAGAAAAAAAAAACTTGAGATGGAATGTCAGGAAAATAATCAGTGTGGGGTCGCATATCTAAGTTAAACAACTTTCTTAAGTGGGATGTCTAAAAATAAAACTTCCTCATTGTAACTCAACTTTTGTAATTTTCAATGCAGCTCAGTGTTACTGTCCACATTGTAATTCAGAGTTCTTGGTCCACACATCTGCTGCAGTGCAGTGAACTCCAAAAGGTGTTCACCTTCCCATTAGGTTAGCAGGAACACCAGCTGTTGAGATGAAACTTTTTGAGGATAAGGTTATGAATACACTGCTCATTGGCTGATGCTGACTGACTAGACTCGTGCATTCATCATTTTCATGTGCCTTGCCGGCTGGCCTAGCCATTCATATCTCTCCACAGATTTCGGTCCCTGGTGCTCAGAATCAAATATGCCGATGATATCCCACCATGCCACTGTCTCGGTCCATCCCGCATGCAATCATCACAGTGTTTTCCAATGTCTCTCTTCTCACTACATGACCAAAGAATGATGTTTGTCTCCTTCTTATATAGTTGTATATAATGTTCTAGTGGCATTAGCCTTTACCGGGCGATCATTGTTAGTTACTCTGGAGGTCCAACATATTTGCAACATTCGTCTCAGTACTTTTAATTCTTCTATTATGATTCCATTTGGCCCAGATGTTTTTACTTTCTTCATATGCTTGATAGCACCAGTGACTTCATCTTTTAGTAGCGGTGGTCCTTCGAAATGACTTTCTTCTGTCAGTTCTGCTCTTTCTCCATCATATAACTCTCTTATGTATTCATTCCATGTCTTTATTATAGCACTTTCTTAGAATAACATTATTATTTCTGTTTTTGATTTCACACAACTTCTGCTTACTACTTATGTTTCTTCTTGTCAACTCATTAATCTCTCTGTGCATATCCTGAGTATCTTTAATAGAATTCAGTTCAATTTTATTGCTTGCTTGTTTAACCAATTTTCTCTTTACTACATGCACTTGCTAACGCCAGGTATTGTCTTGATTTATTTATTAAGGCATTTCTAAACCTTTTATTGATCAGTACACAGTCAATCTGTTTAAATGTTTTTTTTAATTGGGGCCTTTCCCTGTGTACATGAGTCTATTACAGTGTTCAAACCGTTTGTTTCCAATAATCATATTATTTAGTTTGGCCCATTCCATCGGTTGTTATCCTTCTTCATGTTTAGTTCCTAAACCATAATCACCAACTATGGCTTCCATTCTTCACTTTCCTGCTTTGCATTGAAATCTCCAAGTGTCAGGTATTCAGATAGAGTAACTATGACTGAAAGATGAGATGTAAGGAGTTAAAGATAGTTAAACAATAGTTCAAATGAAAACAGACTACAGCAATGGTCAATAGTAATACATGATATGTACAGAAAGCCAGCCAGGCAGCTAAGCCAGTGAGCTCTAATGACAAAAACTCGGGTTACCAAGAAGAAAGTTCAAGACCAGGATTATTATTCCAAATTAGGCAGAAAGAACCCTTTATTCAGGCATAGGTAGCCCAACGACAAGTCATACAAGAGCGACCAGTCATACATGTAAGAGGATTCATACAAGCTAGAAAGGTTACATGTTACATCACAAGCAAACACACTGAGTACATATATACAAGAAGAATTTTGCATCATTTGGACAGTATCAACAACATGTCCTGTATTTATACTTCCAGTGTATTTTCACAAACATAATTATTTGTGGATGTGTGTGTGAGTGAGAATCAATTGAGAAACAGATAGTCTGGTGTGTGATGCGAGAGGACATTAACGATTGTCAGCAGCAGTATCCCACAAGTGTATGCCAGCGTCTGGAACTGCACTAGATCACAAAAGAGAGAAACTATAGTATGTCAAAGCATACCACAAGCTGGACTATATATATTGTAAATTGGGCCACAAAGCACTCTGTCCATAGTGGACAGTGTATAAGAATTCCATGAACAAAATAAGAGTGGGTGACTCAGCTGGCTGCGGAGGTTTGTTTGGGTGTGCATCCTCAGAAATAAATGGAGTCGGCTCTTTGGCGAAGGGGTTATGGGCGCAGTTCGTAACTCCATATACCAGCCTACGAAAAACAGCAATGTCGATTTTTTAGGCGGACGAGCCATGGACCAGGCAGACATTCTGAATGCTCAATGAGAAGCAAGTCATTTACGAGAAACAAGTGATGACTGTAAATCTACAACCATGGTCAGGCTGCGAGAACAGCAAGCTTAAAAGAGATGTAGCCAAACAAGAACACTATGCAGGAAGCCAAATAAGATTAATAAACCAACACAGACCTGGTGTTGTGAGCTTGCTACACACTGCGGGATTTGCTGAGGAGGGGATCCGAGCACTTACCCTGGACCTACAACGTAGCCTCTTGGCACAAAGCATTATGTTTAATTCTTGTGGTTTTATTTGAGATATCGCAATTTCTACACTTAGTCATAACATGTTTGTATTTCCACTTGACTACTGCTTGCTATTGGTGCCTTAACTTGTATAATATTTATATTTCTTGGTTTACATTTTAATTTGACAATAAAAACTATCTCACCTAAAGGGCCGTGGCAAATATCCTGAGGTGATCCGAAAGTTTGGCTTGCGACCTGACATCGTACTTTTAGCTCCTCGTCAGCCAAGCAGCTAACGCTGATTGAGCTGACCGCCCCTTACGAGTCCATTATTGAGGAGCAACACGTGTACAAATAGCAAAGTATGATGACATGGTTGCAAGCCTTAGGCGGGCGCCAAAGATATGGTCTCTAACTCCGTGTTTAATGTGCTGAAGCGAATGGGCAAGCAAGGGCTCGAGCCCAGAAACGACTGTGTGAGGTGGTCGAAAAGGCCTTGTGCTGGCTATGGAACTGCCGGAACTTAGAGTGGAATGAGTCTCTAAACTAGTATGGTTAGAAGCGGTAACTGCAGTACCAACAATCTCTCAACGAAGACCATGAACTGTCAACATCTCGTGGCAGCTCTTTAGCCTTTCCTCCGAGCGTGGGTGGTAAGTCTGAGTGCAGTCAAACCGTGTAAATGTCGGCCGAAGTCTTATCTCCATAACATAGCGATAATCATCCGTAAGTCGCACTCAGCTGCAAAGACCAAGAGGTGGGTCCAAACGTAAAGGAGGAACCGGCTTCCTAGGAGAGTGCGGCGCCATGAACGGGGCACGGAGAAGGAACATGGCAAAGATGACAAATGGAGGCGGCAGAGGCCGTGGCGTGGGATGAAGCTGGCATCCCACGACCACACGTGCTAAGGGGCAGGCACAGGCTGCACGGGCTCTCCCCACCGAGGGAGGGAGGGCCTGAGAGTGGACATGATAACAGCGAAGGGAGAAGCTTAACATCAGGGATAACAATTGTGACCGAACGTCTCCACGGCAGGGGTAAGACGCCCGGAGTCATGACCCGGACGGGACCACCCCCAGAGAATATCAAGAGATTTAAGGTCCGAAATACTTGGGGAAGGGGGTTCACTTCTAACGATCAGAAGCCCCCTGCCGTGTTTGCTCGGAGGAGGAGTTTTTACGATTATCTTATTTTATCAGATAACAATTAATTTATTTAGCTGTTTCCTCACCAAACATTAGTCCTACTCCTTTTCCATATGTATTACCCCCTGAAAAAATTATTGTGTGCTTGCCTGTTATTACTTTACTAGATCTCCGCCACCTCATCTCACTCATGTCTAAGATATTAATGTTCACATTTTTCATTTCTTTTATTACATTACCTAACTTTCCTATCTCAACTATGTCCTGACATTCCATGTTCCTATTTTAAACTTGTTCATTTTGGTATTGCCATCAGTAGCTTGATGATGGTATGGTGTCACTTGTGGCTCATGGCAGTCTATATGAGATGAAGGTGTCCTAATACAGTCGATAACGTCAATCTCAGACTCTGATCTCTCAAAATACATAGTATGTGGTAGATAATATGATGGTTTTTGCTTGCCTTCCGTATTCACACATGGGTCTTTTACCTCTGCCTTTGACAGCAATTTTCGAGTGTCAGGACAAGAGAATTCCCTGCTCAGCCCAGCTGCAGAGTTTTGCACTGATCCCGGTGGATACTCAGACACACCTATAACCTTATTTTTCCCAGTGTCTGAATAGATTTATATTCTGCTATTGTGTTGATTTTGATGATATAAGACTTTGGCCATTCAGAAAGCAAAGGCAAACTACTAAATGCAAATGACAAAATGCAAATGATCCATCCATCCAATGGTATTGCTAGCCACAACACACTGCAGGATTTACTGAGGAGTGGATCCAAGCACTTGTGAACTGAATGGTTTGATGTGTAATGAGGATGATCTGTCGACAATCTAACTAACTAATTAACATTCGAATATCACATGACAATCACAAACGCCATTTTAGCTTCCGTAAAATAGGTTAGTCTAATATTCTGTGCATAGCGAGTGGTTGATATTATCTTGTCTTTGAAATAAATTCAATTATTTGGCATATGGTAAGTACAGTAAAAAGCTATCCAGATATGCAGATTTCATAATTATAAAGCAATTCAGAAAATGTTACTGAAATAAAATTTAAAAAAAAAAAAAAAAAGTTGTTGGGTATCCCTTACGGGACGTTGCAGTCAACACCAGCATTTTTCAGCTGCTGTTGATGTACTAGGCAAGTGTTACGTTCGGTAGTTTGCCATTGCTTTCTGAACGACCGGCTCCCATACCAGCACATTATAACACAACGCGACACGGTCTGCTGCACAAATCGGTCACAGCTGAGCTTCGAACACCTGGTACCCGGCCCATGAACCGCATTCGCAAGCCTTTAGTCATGGAGCCGGTGTTACTGAAATACAGACTGGTAAATATTCGGAATCTGAATTGACAATTTCAATTCATTCACAATAATCAATATGTCTCGGTCTGAATTATCTTATGATAAATTAAGACTCTTATCTCTGTTCAATGAATGAGATTCTTAACTCTAAGATTCTAAGACTGACAATAGGGAATTCGATCGTGCCACGACTCAAACTGAAAACGGAAGTGATATACCGCGCCACCACGGCCTGATCCATTGTGTCCCCAAAATGGCTGCTGTAAAGACCATTCATGCTTACGACGTCATTCATTCATTCAAATATCACGTGACCATAACAGACGCCATCTTAGCTTCTGCAGAAAAGGTTAGTCTAATATTCTGTGCATAGCGATTGGTTGAAATTATTGTGACCTTTTAAACAAATTGAATTACTTGGCAAAAAGTAAGTAATTTTCTAGAGCTTGTTTATTTAATATTAAGATATTTTTAGATGGATATTCAAATTCACTACCCATTTTTACATATATTTGGAGATGTCATCGCTGAATTCGCTTTACATGACATTAAAATAAATATGTCTGCGAGATGTTTGAATGGAACTCCAAGATGGCGGCAGCCAGCCATGGGAACTTTTAACGCTCAAACATGCAATTTGAACTACTAAAGTTAAAGAGAATACAAGTTTAAAGATTATTAATAATTTATTTGTATACTTGTACTATTTTTTTATCATTTAACATGACGGAACATATTATTCAAGTCAGTTTTCATATCCGCCTGTGACTCGTTTGAGACAATCTCACATGGACCGGAAGTGGAGATAAATGGACACACTTAAGAGTCCTGAAATTAAGGAAATCGTGTCAATTTTTGGCACTCTTCCGAATAACGGTCCCAAACTTTTTATTGTAAAAAGTATCCCTTAAAGGGCCTCATTAGGTGTTTATGCTCGTTCCGGGGCGATATGCTGATTCAGGGGCGATTTGTTGTCGATCACTTCTGGTTGAGTGTGTGGTGGACTGCTAGACCAATCGATGGATGCAATAAATGTTTCTGGGTCTGAAGAGCCCTCATCGGAGTGTATATCAATATCTTGAGCTATTAACGATAATGAGGGCCTTCCAGGCCCAGAAACATTTATTGCATCCACGCCGATCCACGATCATAAGCATACTTTAACCGGAAGCCATTTTCCGCGCTTGCGCAGAAGGGTTTCGTCGTGTCACTACATCATGGACTATTACCATAACCTGTGTGTATCTGATTAGATATATTTAAATAACTTGTGGCAATAACGATTGCCATCTCAGCTTCCGGTAAAATGGCCAGTCTAATCATTGTGCATATAGCCGGTGGTTAGATTTGAATTTGTCTTTGACAAACTTTCACAATTTGACATACCATAAATAATAATAATTTTTTTAGTACAATTAATAGATATATTTTAATTTTAGTTGCATTTTCGAATTGGCATCCAAATATACATATATCTGGAAAGTTTCATTGAAATATATGGGTTACTTCTGGTAGAAAAATTTTTTTTTTGCGGACATGATAAATTCCTCTTTGTGATTGTAAATCCACATTGTCGGCACGCCAAAAAAAGTGTTTTTAGTACAATTAATAGATATATTTTAATTTTAGTTGCATTTTCGAGTTGTGCATCAAAAGATACATATATTTGGAAAGTTTCATTGAAATATATGCATTACTTCTGGTAGAAAACAATTAATGAATTATTTTTATAAAAATATATGTACTTTCTCATAAATTCCTCTTTGTAAATCCACATTGTCGGCACGCCAAAAAAAGTGTTTTTAGTACAATTAATAGATATATTTTAATTTTAGTTGCATTTTCGAGTTGTGCATCAAAAGATACATATATTTGGAAAGTTTCATTGAAATATATGCATTACTTCTGGTAGAAAACAATTAATGAATTATTTTTATAAAAATATATGTACTTTCTCATAAATTCCTCTTTGTGATTGTAAATCCACATTGTCGGCACACCAAAAAAAGTGTTTTTAGTACAATTAATAGATATATTTTAATTTTAGTTGCATTTTCGAGTTGTGCATCAAAAGATACATATATTTGGAAAGATTCATTGAAATATATGCATTACTTCTGGTAGAAAAAATAATATATTTTTAATTGTGGACATTATTAAATTCTTTGCGATTAGAAATCCAAAATGTCGGATGTTGGCATGCTTGTCACTTAATTTTAAAACATGCAATTTGAACTACAAGTTAAAGAGAATACGTGGTTACAATTATTAATAATAATATAATAATTAATAGTCATAAAGGCATCTTTCACTGAGGTATAAAGTATCAAGGGATCTTTCACTGAGGTATAAATAATGTAAAATCCACATTGTCGGGACGCAAAAAAAGAATGTTTTTAGTGCAAATAATAGATATACTTTAATTTTAACTGGACTTTATAATTGTGCATCCAAAGATACATATATTTGGAAAAGTTTCGTTGAAATATACGCATTATTTCTTGTAGAAAAAAAATTATTTTAGCGGACGTGGTTAAAATTTCTCTTTGCGATTGTAAATCCACATTGTCGGTACGCAAAAAAAAATGTTTTTAGTGCAAATAATAGATATTCTTTAATTTTAACTGGATTTTATAATTGTGCATCCAAAGATACATATATTTGAAAAGTTTCGTTGAAATATACGCGTTATTTCTTGTAGAAAAAAAATTATTTTTGCGGATGTGGTTAAAATTTCTATTTGCGATTGTAGATCCACATTGTCGGAACGCAAAAAAAAAATGTTTTTAGTGCAAATAATAGATATTCTTTGATTTTAACTGGATGTTATAATTGTGCATCCAAAGATACATATATTTGGAAAGTTTCGTTGAAATATACGCATTATTTCTTGTAGAATAAAAATTATTTTTGCGGACGTGGTTAAAATTTCAATAGAGCTGGCACAAAAGAGTACACAGTAATGCGATCATCTGCACACGTTGCGACATGAGGTATCTTGGAGAGACGGGCCTTCGTCTTGCGGACAGATTTAGACAACATTTATCCGATATCGACAGTGGTGCCAAGAAACCGGTACCCCTACACTTTAACAGTTCCGACCACTGTGGGGTTGCCGACATACGTGTTACGGCGATAAAATCGTGCACATCTCACGAACGCGATCGCAAGATATTGGAAAACCGTCTTATCTTCCAGTTGGGTTCACTTTCCCCTCACGGCCTCAATGTCCAACACAGTTTTATTTAAGTCCTCCACACCCCTTATCCACAAACCCCCCCCCCCCTCCATCTCCGCCATCTTATAGTCCACTTCATAGCCATTTGTATGTCCTTCACAGGACGTGGTAGTCACCACTAGCATTATCTCTGCTTTCTGTGACTTCTTGTTTGGTTTGCATGGGGTCGTTTCTCATTGCGTTCTTAACTACCGTCACTTGTAACTTGGCGGAATTGCGTACTGCATCCGTTACATCGTAACAGAGTTACACATCCATATTTTTCTATTCGCTCTCCTGGGCGCAACCTGATCCCCCTAGCGCGGTTTCCCTCACCGGTTGAATTAACCAATCACCGAGTTTCTGGCTGTACTGACCTTTAGGCAGTTGACCCCTTTACACTACATCCGTTCCATTCCAGCCTTGGATAGCCGTCTCAAGCTTTGACGCAGATGAGTTGATATTTAGACATTCATGTAGTGTCGATCGTGTATTAGTTAATCTATTTTTGTTTGTTTGTTCTGTGCTGACGAAGGCTTTGGCCGCAACGTCCATTGTTTTTTGTAGTTGTGCTTTGGTAAAACTCTCAACCTACTTCTCGTTTTTCAGTGATTCATACAGTACACGGTGAGTACAACTGTGGTCGATCATGCTGTCTTTCTGTATTTCTTTCTGCAAATCTTTTTCATATCGTGGCCAATCTTCTTGTCTTCTTCTTCTTCAGTGTTCCGAGCCATTGAGGTTCTTTGCTGCAGATACGTCTCCATTCGTCTCTCTGGTTGACTTCCTATTGCCAGTCGTTGATTCCAAGTGCTTGTAGGTCTGTATATATATATTATCTCTCCACCGCCTTCTTGGTCTACCTAGGTGTCCACCGCAAATCTGCAAAAAAAATCTTTTATTTGTTAAAAATCTATAATGAACCATCAGATTTTAAATTTGAGTATTTACTAATGGGACCACCACCAAAAGATGGGCCTTGAGAAACCGAATCTAATGGTACCAAGATGATGCATGTATGTCAATTAGAAGCAAAGATATGCAACTTTGAGTGTCGTGATCGTAAACACAGAAATTAATTAATATAATAGCTAATGGCGGCCATTTTTATATGCTAATTAGATAACGTTGCACACTATCTAAACAGGATGTAACACATATCGTGCATTGCACAATTCCACAGAATACAAGATACAACTTGCCAGGGTTTAAAGCTAATATAAAGAATGCTCGTGGTAATTAATTAATATAACTACTAATTAGCGGCCATTTTTATATGCTAATTAGGTAACAGTAAGGTCACAAGTATACACCTGGTATAAATGGAACGATCTAGATACTAAAAGCCAAATTGATTTTATATTAACAAGAAATAACAGAAAGAGAAATATATTAGATGCAAGAGCAGTGCCCAATTTCAGTATAAACACAGATCATAAAGCAGTCGTTGCCACAATAAGAACCATTAGAAGAAGAAAACAAAGAGCAGGAAAATACATGCCATGCGAATCAGTAAACTTAAAAAACCTTAAAGACGAGGCAGTAAGGGAAAATTATAAGAAAGAACTAACTGAACTCTTTGTAAAATTACCTACGGAAAGAAAAACAGTGGAAGAAGAATGGGAGATGTTCAAATCAAGCATTTTAAATACTGCAAAAATAACATGCGGAACCACGAAAAAACGCAAAACACGGATAAAGAAAATAACAAGTTGGTGGAACGCAGAAGTAAAGAAAGCGGTAAAAGAAAAAAAGGAAAAATATAAAAAGTGGTTGAAGAGCAAACAGGAATGTGATTACAGAGAATACAGAATAGCGAGAAGACATGTGAGTAGAATAGTAAAGAGGGAAAAACAGAAAGACTGGGAAGAGTATGGAGAAACCCTAAATAAAAACTACAAGGAGGCAACCAGAAACTTCTACAAAAAGATAAGTGCAATGCGAACCAGAGGAGAACCCTTTGACCCAACTGAAATAATTAACAGCGAAAATGGAGAACCAATAAGTGAACAAAAACAGATCCTAATAAGATGGAAGCAGTATTTTGAACAACTTCTCAACATCCCATCAGATGTCACAGGAATTCAAGAGACCTACACAGATGTCACCGAGGAACTAGAACCAGACATACTAAAAGAAGAAATTATAGAAGCCATCAGATTAGCCCCATTGAACAAATCACCAGGACAGGATGAAATACCAAATGAACTAATTAAAGCAGCAAGGGAAGTAGGAACAGCTTGGCTACATAGACTATTCAACCATGTTTGGGTAGAACAACAGACACCACGAGACTGGGGAAACGCCATAATTATCCCAATTTGGAAAAACAAAGGCAGCAAAAGAGATTGCACACAATACAGAGGCATTTCACTGTTGAGTCATACTGGGAAAATATTTTGCAAAATTCTTGAAAAAAGATTACGAACTACTTTAGAACCCCAGCTAAGCGAAACGCAGCTTGGATTTAGGAAAAACAAAGGATGCACAGACGCCATTTTTGCTCTTAGACAACTTATAGAAAAATCAATTGAATTCAATGAAACACTCTACTTAGCCTTTGTTGACCAAGAAAAGGCATTCGATAGGGTAGATAGAAACAAGCTGTGGGAAATCCTTAAACAATATGGAGTGAGTACACATCTAACAAACCTATGTAGAAGTTTATACAACAACAGTGAATGCATAGTGAGAGCAACTGGAGGACACTCAGAACCCTTCACCATAAGATCTGGAGTACGACAAGGTTGTGTCCTGTCCCCTCTCTTGTTCATAACATATATAGACAACATATGTAAAGAAACCAGCCAAGCAGAGACAGCAAGAATACCGCATGACGAGAACACAGAAGAAGAACCATCTGCAAATCTAACCATTAGAGAACTCCTGTTTGCGGACGACCAAGCACTAATAGCAAAATCAGAAGCTGAATTACAAGACCAC
This sequence comes from Cepaea nemoralis, assembly GCA_014155875.1. Taxonomy (NCBI): domain Eukaryota; kingdom Metazoa; phylum Mollusca; class Gastropoda; order Stylommatophora; family Helicidae; genus Cepaea; species Cepaea nemoralis. Next base: position 84,663 of record JACEFZ010027920.1, read on the forward strand.
ATGAATAGTCTAAACGAAATGTGTAGGGAACATAACATGAAAATTAGCACAAGCAAAACAGAGGTAATGACTATAACTAAAGAAGAACAAACAGCAACAATTCACCTAAACGAACATCCCTTGAAACAAGTAAAGAGCTTCAAGTACCTAGGAAGTATAATATCATCAAATGGCAGATCAGAAGACGAGATCGAAAATAGGTGCAATAAGTCAAATCAACTCATTGGACAAATGGCACCAATACTAAAGAACAAACATGTATCAATAACTACTAAGAAAGCACTTTACAACACAATCTTCCTACCAACTCTGTGCTACCAATGCCAAACCTGGACAATGACAGAAAAAGAGAAAAGAAAAATCACAACAACAGAAATGAGGTTCCTGAGAAGAATACTCAACGTATCAAGAAGAGATAAGATCAGAAATGAAGAAATCAGGACTAAAGTGGGGGTTAAAGCTGCTCTAGATTTTATTAGAAAGCAGCAAGTCAAATGGTTTGGCCATGCATGTAGGCTACCAGTCAACAGCATGCCACAACAAGCAATGATGTACAGACCAGATGGAAACAGAGGAAGAGGCCGACCACGTAAACGTTGGACGGAGGGAATAACAGAATCCATGGGAATGTCGATATACGAAGCCCATAACCGGGCACTTTCACGAAGTTTATACTTCACCTCGACACCGCAAGGTACAAGAGGAACATGATGAGATGAGATGAATTAGGTAACATTGCATGCTATCTAAACAGGAAATAACACATATCGTGCGTTGCACAATTCCGCAGAATACAAGATACAACTTGCCAGGGTTTAAAGCTAATATAAAGAATGCTCGTGGTAATTAATTAATATAACTACTAATTAGCGGCCATTTTTATATGCTAATTAGGTAACGTTGCATTATATGTAAACATAGATGACATGAGCAATTAGGCTTCGCTACACCGATTGCAATGATGTATGGTTGCTAGGATGTTCGTGTATGGTTGCTAGGATGTTCATTTAAAAATAAACAAGCTACACTAGTAAGAACATAAATTTTGATAACTTCTGCTATGACCTTGGTTCGGACACGAAAAAAAAGATGTTCAGAGATCTTTTGTGTCAATTTCTGCGTTAATGATCTCGACACTCAAAGTTGCATATCTTCGCTTCTAATTGACATACATGCATCATCTTGGTACCATTAGATTAGGTTTCTCAAGGCCTATCTTTTGGTGGTGGTCCCATTAGAAAATGAAAGTGTCTATTCGGACTCCAGCTCGGAATAAACTACTCTGTCTATTCGGAGCTGAACTATCACGTGGTTTTTCCCGGTCCCGGAAACCCCGGGTGGTCCTGATCACGTGATTTTTCTAGTCACGTGACTTAACGTATGTGACGTCATCGGGACATGAGCATGGCTATGTTATATACTTTTGTTGATTCACAATCATATCCTCAGTAGCACAGTGGTAAGTGTCTCTTCCTGATAAGCGGGAGCTGTTGGTTCGATTCCCTGCTGGACGCTTATTTTTTTTTTTTTTAATTTTTCAGCAATTAATTGGGTGCAAGCGACTTTTTAATAAAAAAAATATTAGGAACTATGATTGTGAACAGATGTTTTGTCACTTATATTATCTTATTTATATTATATAAAAGTTATCACTTTTTTATGTCTTTCAACACATCTTTCTCATATCTCTGTCTCTCACACTAGCTTCGTTATCTATCTCCCCCCTCTCTCTTTTCAACCTGCTTCACATATACCAGGTTTTCCTGCACTTTATGTGCGTAGCATTTCCTTGCTTATTTGTTAATTCATCAGGCCAGTAAGTCGGAAGCCTGGTGTTTGAATTGCCTAATCATATCTTTCTGAGGCGACGCATATTACTGTCAGCTTGGACCGGAATGATGAGGACATCAATAGCAGGAAATAGTAGGGCGGTAATGTCAACAAAGATGGAAGCCTGTAAACAGTAAGTGTACAGAAACGCAAGTTAACAATTCTTTAACTCGCATGGGGACACACTATTTTTATTGGGGATACCAATCTGGAAAATTATTCTTGATATTTAAACAGCTTCATACTTCAGCTATGTATAAACTACTCCTATTCGGACTCCAGCTCGGAATAAACTACTCTGTCTATTCGGACTCCAGCTCGGAATAAACTACTCTGTCTATTCGGACTCCATCTCGGAATAAACTCTCCCTTAGAAAATACTCAAATTTAAAAATCTGATGGTTCATGCTACCACTTAATGAAGCCCTTAACCTTAAGGGATACTTTTTACAATAAATAGTTTGGGACCGTTGTTCGGTAGAGTGCCCAATTTTGTATATAGAGATACAGACACTCATAAGTGAACATCTCTGCTTAGAATTGACATATATTGGCATCACTGAGGTACCATAAGAATTGTTTTTTTTTGTTTTTTTCAAGGCTTATCTATCTGTGGTGGTCTCATTAGTAAATACTCAAATTGAAAATCATGATCGCACCTGTATCGTGTAGTATCATTTTGTCACCTCTTAATGCATTTTTACGCTATATTTTATAAATTATTCATATTATTTGTGTATTAGATGTCATAACAATGTCTATTATAATAATTTATAATATTAATATTAATAAACATAAAATATTTTTCTCGGTCATGAAGTGCGGTTTTCGTTTTCCCCTGACTATAGTATAAATAAAGTAAAAGTAAAAGTGTATGTATTGCAGTTGTATTGTAAAGTTATAAATTATATATCATTAATTATTAATATTATTTTAACTAATTATAATTAACTAATTGATACTAATATAATATTATTATTAATAATATTATTATTAATAATATTATTTATTAATATTTAATATTAATCATAACATAAATAAACAGTTAAATAAGACCAAGCGATTTATACAGTTGTACAGATATTTACCGAGTGATCAATTTCTTTAGTGTTATAAATGCAGCTGTCTACTAGAAGCCTATTACTTGTTTATTGTTTACACAACGAAAGCAAGTCAACGTCTACGAAACTCACAGAAATCATGTATGTCCTTACCCTGGCGGCTGGCGTTTATAATATATGACGTGCAAAACTAGAGTGTCGGCCCTTGATCAATCAATCTGTTGCCGTCTCCACAACGAAGGTTGGCTGCAATAAATCTCCAACACTGTCTGTCTCTCGCCTTGATTGTACATCCTGCCAAACTGCTGTTCGTCCATCTCTTGATGTTATCTACCCACTTACATCGTTGTGTACCTCTTGCCCGTTTGCCCTCAACCTTGCCTTCCAGTCCTATCCATCAATGTGCAATGCCGGTAAGCGTGGGCGGTCATGATTCGCAATCTCACTCGATCACCAGAGTCGTGGATCAGCTCAGTGTTCTTGTCTCGACCATACCACGTGGCCAGGCCATCCAGACGTATTACTTCTCTGTCTTCCCCTTGTTCTCTTCCTCTCGATCTTGCCAGTTGTCACTGCTATATATGAATTTTAGTTTTACGTATCTTATCTAGTGCTTAACCTTTCGGCGCCGCGTTTCTATCCGCAATAATCAATAAATTTGCCTCTGATTATATATAGATTGCAGAGCCACACATTCTATGAAAGAATCTCAAGAACAAACAAACAAAAACGAGACGTAGACGGTAAGCTTTAGTAGAAAACGATCACAAATAACGAAACGGACGTTGCGGTCAAAGCCTTCGCATCACAAAAACAACACCACACACACACACACACACCGACACAACTACATAAAAATACTACATGAAAATATAAATATAAAAGTTACTCATCTGTATCCTTAATGTGGACTGAATACGTGAATCGTTTTCTCTGCAGTCATATTCCCTAGACTTCAGTAAGTAGTAGGGCAATACTATTAGTATTACTAGGCCTATACTTCGGACATAATTCGCGAGTTTCTTCCTTTAAAGCAAAGAAGCTCATCAAAGCATTACGAGGTTCAGAGCGGAATCGAACTGAGTCTTAATACGGTGATTATTTTCCTTCAGATTAACATCATTTTGGGGCTTATTCCTTTCGTTCCAAATCAGATGCAGACGATCTGGAAGCCGACAGCCTTGCTGTTTATTTGATGTTATCGGTGTTGATCGTTCAGAAAGCAATGGCAAATTGCTAAACCTAAAATTTGCGTAATATATCACACACACACACACACACACACACACACACCACACACACACACACACACAATGCTGGGTTTGAGTGTGACGTCGTCTAAGGGACATACAACTAACTTTTAACAAACATAATTCCGTTCTTACTTTTTTTCCGAATTTGAATTGGAAGATTTGGCATTGCAATCAGATGTTTATGTTTAGAAGTTACTTTAAATGTTACATTTCCTTGATGTTTTCTACTATTTTTTGTTAAACTGATTGCATAACATAATCCTTTTTTGTGTGGGTGATTTACATTTGCATCTGATTATAATATGATAAGAAAGCAGATTGATTACATCCTCATCAACAGAAGATTTCGAAATGCTTTAAAAGTCACAACTATACCAAAAGCATACTGCTATAGCGACCAAAGATTAGTCATAAGCAATATACATACACAATAAAAGAAGGTCAAATATACACCAAAAAGCACAAACTTTGATCAATGTGCACTGAATAGTGAGGAGATGAAAGATACATTCAACTTAGAGGTAAAGAACAGATTTGATGCATTGGCTGAACTGGAAATTTTATTTCATGATGTCAGTGACCAATAGGAAATATTGAAGAACTCAATCAGCCAGGCTCAGAAACAACTATCCCAAAGATGAAGATGCAAGAAATGGACGACGGAAGACATCTTAGAACTAATGGAAATAAGAAGAAAGAACAAAAGTTATCGTGAGAAAGTATGAAGAGATTCACAAGAAAATTAAGAAATTGTGTAAAGAAGCAAAAAAAAAAAAAAGACTGGCTTGAGGAAAATTGCAGAGAAATTGAAAACCAACACAATACCCGGAATACCAAATTAATGCACAAAAGAATTAATGGCATCACTAGGAAAATAACATACACATCAACGGGTTGCCAAAAACCAAAGATGGCAAAATCATAAAAGAATAAGATAAAATTTTTAATGTATGGTCAAATTATGTGAAAGGACCTTAATAATGATACAAGAGAACATTATGATAATCTGAATAATAATGAAGGACCATCAATTCTGAGGATGGAGTTTCAGAATGCTCATAACCATCTGTAAACTATCAAAATCGCAACAGAAATGATTTATGCCTCAGAAGAATATGGAATAGACCAACCAAGTCACCAGACTACTGAAAACAATATATGATACTGGAGATTTACCTCCTGAATTGTGTAAATTAATATGTATAGCAATCCCAAAGAAATAAGGAACTTTGGAATGTGATCAACATCGAACAATAAGCATAATGAGTCACGTCAACAAGATTTTGCTAAGAATCATCATGCAAGGAGTAGGGGAGAAATTATAACCTGAGGTAGGGAAAGAACAATGAGGGTTCATAGAAGGCAAAGGCACAGGAACGGAGCAATTTGTGGACAACCCGTTGCCGTGAAGTTGGAACCGCGACTAACTAACTAACTAACTAACTAACTAACTAAAAGGCACAATAATTGCTGTGTAATCGTTGAGAACATTAATCGAGCGTTTGATATAGATTAAAAAAAACACACCTGTCTTTGCTTCACTGACTACACAAAGGCTTTCGATAAGGTAAGACATGGCAACGTGCTTAAGATACTTACAGATCTACAAATTGATGGAAGAGACCTTAGACTTGTAAAAAACATATATTGAAAACAACAAGCTGCCATAAAAAAAAAAATTGATAATGAAGTAGGTCAATATCAGCCTATTATGAGAGGTGTGCAATGGGGATGTGTAAAGTCTCCAGGTCGGTTTTTTTTCTATGCAGTGAAAATATTTTTAGAAATTTAGAAGATATGAGATGAATCACCACTGGGGGACATAACATCAATAGCATTAGATATGCGGATAATACAGTATTGATCGCAGACAATGAACAGGATCTGCAGCATTTAGTAGATACGGTTATTGTACACAGTGAACAACTAGGCGTAGAAATAAATTGTATGAAGACAGAGATTATGGTCGTCTCTAAGAAGAAATAAATCCCTCAATGTAATCTATATCTATAAAACAGAGTGTATGTGGCTTTGTTTGTGTGTTTGTGGGTATTTATGTATTGGATGCGTTCGATAACGGTACATCCGATTGAGATGAAATTTTCTACACGTCTTCCTTTCATTCCTGTGCAACCGACTATAATAGTTTCTTAGTGTAAAATTTTCTACTTATTTAATAACATTTACTTTTCCATTTTCATTATATAATGTCTATATAACAGGGGGACTTCACTCTAGAAAATTTATTTCAAGGGGCATAACTTTTAATAACATTTCTATATACTTTATAGTCATATTGTTGGACTTACTTGCACTATTGTTAAACTCTTTGTCTATAGTTATTTTTAGGCATATGAGTTATAATAAATAATGATATAATCTTTAAGGCATTTTCAAAGTTTGCATAAAAATAATGCATAATGCATAACATTGTAACCCATCTTTTTCTGCTTAAAGAACTTATCAACTTTCATGTCGGTGATTAAAAACAGTTTTCATTAAAAATAATGAATGGTATGTGGAAGGACATTCTTTTAAGTTACTGTGCGCCAGGAGCTGGGCGAAACCACGCCGGGTCAGATAGATAGACAGACAGACAGATAGTCGCGAACGGAAGCTTATTTGACTACTTATATGAATGAATTAAATGAGATGCTCCCCACCAGGGACTGGGTGGGGCCGGGTCAGACAGACAGACAGATAGACAGACAGACAGTCGGGAACGGGAGAGCTTATATGACTACGTATATGAATTAAATGAGATGCTCCCCACCAGGGACTGGGTGAAGCCGGGCCGGGACAGACAGACAGACAGATAGACAGACAAACAGATAGTCGGGAACGGGAGAGCTTATATGACTACGTATACGAATAAAATGAGATGCTCCCCACCAGGGACTGGGTGAAGCCGAGTCAGACAGACAGACAGACAGATAGTCGGGAACGGGAGAGCTTATATGACTACTTATATGAATTAAATTAGATGCTCCCCACCAGGGACTGGGTGAAGCCGGGCCGGGTCAGCCAGACAGACAGACAAACAAGCAGACAGACAGACTGATAGATAGATAGATCCCCTCCAGAGCCTGGGCGAAGCCGGGCCGGGTCAGCTAGTATACGGATAAATGAGAATATTCCGAAACAAATAAATTGGCCATAATATCTCATGGGAGGTGCCTTGAAGAGATTAGAATAAGAATCGCCATGCAATGGTAGCTTTTTGCAAAATGAAAAACATACTAACTAATAACACGATGTCAATTAAACGAGAAATAGAGTGTTGAAGTGCTTCATAGAACCTGTACTTTGGTATGGATGTGAAACATGGATGAAAAGCGGGCAACCTGAGAAACATCTAAAGTCAGTGAAAATGTGGTTTCTGAGGAACATGCAAAGAACACCATGGACAGACAGAAAAACCAATTAGCAAGTTCTACAAGAGGCAAATGAAAGCCGCAAACTTCTTCTTCTTCTTCTTCAGCGTTCCGAGCCATTGGGGTTCTTTGCTGCAGATACAATCCGTCTCCATTCGTCTCTCTGGTTGTCCTTCTCTTGCCAGTCGTTGATTCCAAGTGCTTGTAGATCTGTATATATATTATCTCTCCACCGTCTTCTTCGTCTACCTCGGGGTCTACGGTCATTTATTTCTTGAGTGTAAGCGAGTTTTGTTTCCCTATTATCTTCCATTCTTTCTATATGCCCCAGCCATTGTAGTCTATTAGCCTTCATGATACCAGTGATTAGCGGGGACTTAAAAAGATCAGACCATGCCGAAAAAAATACTCAAAATATTTTGTATAACGTTTATTCAAAGAAAATCATATATACATTGTTAAGGAGCGTGATTCATCTTCCTATTCTAAACAGATCATAAATATCTTTGTTACTTCTTCTTTTCCACTCTCCGCGTTGTGTATCCCTAATGGGTACAAAGATGCGTCTTAAAACTTTGTTCTCAAAGGTTTGTAACAAAACTTCGTCTCCTTTCGTTGTACTCCAGGTTTCAGTGCAATACGGCACATCTGGTCTGATCAGTGTTTTGCATATTGTGATTTTGGTGTTACGAGATAGCACATTTGATTTTAGTAGATGTTGTAGTGCATAGTATATCTTATTTCCAGAATTGATTCTAGTTTGTATTTCTTCCCTTATGATGTTGGAGCAGTTGAAGATTGTACCCAGGTATTTGTATGTTTCCGTTCTTTTAATGGTCATGTTATCTATTTGTATAGGCCCTATGGCCAGAGTTTTTAGCCTTTCCTTCTCTTGAAATTACCATATATTCTGTCTTATCTTGGTTGATAACCAGCTCCATCTGTTGGGCTTTTTCCTTTAAGTGAGTCAATATTTCTAATGTCCTTTGTTCATTTTCCCCTATAATATCTATATCATTTGCATAACCAAGCAGCTTGGATGTTCCTCCAATATCACATTCCTCCTTTACCTTCCTTACAACTTTCTCTAGAGCCAGATTGAAGAGTAGCGGCGATAGTGCATCACCCTGTTTCAAGCCAGATGTTATTTGGAAAGGGTCTGATTTCCTGCCTTTATATGTTACTATATTATAAGTATCTTCCATGCATAGTCTGGTCATGTTGATTAACTTCCTTGGTATTCCAAATTCCTGCATAGCATTCCATAGACTATTCCTATGGACACTATCATAAGCCTTTTTAAAATCCACAAAAATGTTATGGAGATCTCTTTTATATTCTCAATTTTTCTCGGCTATTTGTCGTAAGATAAATATCTGATCTATTGTTGATCTGTTTTGTCTAAAACCCGCCTGGTAGTCACCTAATATGTCTTCTGAATATGGTTTTAGTCTATTTAGTAATACTGTGGATAGTATCTTATAGCTTGTGGACAGTAGTGATATTCCTCTATAATTTTCACATTGGAACTTGTCTCATTTCTTAAAGATAGGTATCAATAATGACTCTTTCCAGTCAGGGGGTAATTCTTCTGTCCTCCAGATTTTTATTATTAGTTCGTATAGCTTTAGATGTAATGCATGGCCACCTGCCTTTATAAAGTCAGCAGTAATTCCATCAGCCCCAGTTGCCTTATTGTTTTTAAGTCGTTTGATTACATATAGGATTTCTTCAAATGCAGGTTCTTCAATTTGTGGTTCACGCGTTAGAATATCTTCCTGTGGGAAAGTATTACTTGGAGCTTCACAATTTAGTAATTCAACAAAATATTCTTTCCATGTGTTGCACATTTCCTCATTGGTATTTATCATATTCCCATTTTTGTCTTTTAAACCATATGTGTTGTGTTGGTCGTTTCATTGACTTCAGTTCTTTAAAAAAAACTTTCTGGATTCGTTTTTCTGGTGATTAGTTTCCATATCTTTGATTATATTACTCTTATATTCTCGCTTCTGCTGTCGAACTATTTTTGTAGCCTCTTTACATTCATTTTTATATTGCTCTTCCTTTTGGATGTTGTTGATGTCATTTAACCATAAATGTCTGGCATTCTTTTTCCTAATGACTGCTTCTTCACATTTTTGATTGAACCATCTGTTCTTTCTATGCGTGGTTAACACACCGAGACATTCTTCTGCGGTAGATTGAATTGCATTCTTGATGTTCAACCAAGTTTGGTTTCCTCCAAAGGGTTTTGCAGAGTTTCAAGTTTACGTTTTATTTCATCTGTAAATTTCTCTTTGACTGTAATTTCTTGTAGTTTTTCTCTGTTATATGTTGGGTGTAATCTTTGTAATTTAGTATAGTATTAGAGAAATTAGACGTTGAGAGTCAAATCTGTTTGGCCACGTTATGAGAAGAAATAAACTAGAAGACTTGATGACAACTGGCAATAGTGAGGGGAAAATAACAAGGGGAAGGCAGAGAAGTAATTATCTGGATGGCGTGGTCCAAACAAGAACACAGAGCTGATTCGCGACTTTGGGGATCATGTGAGATGGCGAAACATCTCCGCCAACGCTTGCCGGCCTGGCACATGATGATGGTGATTTCAGTATATTGCGTCTATGCGGATTCTAAGAAGTTATCAGAAGGTGTCATTCGGCAATTAATATCAAGAGCCGGTTTAGATGTGCTTCTTGTAGGACTCGCTCATTTGCTTTTCTGATCATAATATTGTTTGCATTTCCCTCAGAAACCACATTTCCACTGCCATTAGATGTTTTTCAGCTTTTTGGGTCAATGTCGTCCACCTTTCACATCTACACAAAAGCCGTAATATATTTAAGGATATTGACCGAAAAATATATAGAAGTTCATATATATATATATATATATATATATATATATATATATATATATATATATATATATATATATATATATATATATATATATATATAAGTATATTTTATAGACTACAAGACAGCTTTTGTCAGAGTACAACATGAACGATTAATTACATTAATAAAACTGTGATTTACTGCCAATATAGTACCTTAGCGGTGTATGATGGGATGGGGGGGGGGGGGGGGGGTCTTTGAGCCTGAGGAATTAAGGCCGCCTGGCTAGTGCAGTCGCCGCGAACTGTGCAGGTTAGGATTTTCTTGTTGCTCCCGACAGAAAAAAAATTCCACACCTTACCGAGGGATCGATAATATATATTGTATGCCTACACAAGGTAAAAGAAGCTTAGCATTGATATACTGATATATTTGTTCAGTAGTATTTGACACAACAGTTACGTATCGGAATCTGCTCCGACATACACATATTGCATACAGAGTCAGGAAATAGCTTCAACTGATTTCAATGCTTGCAGAGGCACTTGAGCATCGGAAACTTATACGCGCACTGGTCACTAGTTTGAACATACCGGACATCGCAGCGCTGTTTTGAAGAACAAACAGTATGGTACCGTACATTGTATGAAATTATTAGAAGTTGCTTAAATAACATTGTTATTTTAGAATGTCCAGCATTAACTGCTACAACTATGTGTGGGAAAAGAAACTGGACGTCAAAGACAGATTATAGGAAACAGTGGAGTCCATACTCGATATAGTTCATACATGTATCGAAGATAGTAGGCCTTACTGGAACACTGCTCTGTCGGTACACACGCATTGGACATTTGGGAGCAACATCGATAGAATACTATCAGCATGGAGAAGTATCGGTTACCAGGAGGATTTTATCTTACAGCGTCGATGCATTTTGGATTCCAACATAGACAGGAAGACATTATTTTCACATAATACGAAACGACACCACCTTCATCACAACATACGCCACACCACTGAACCTGGACAATACATAACTCAACTCACAGTGACGATCAACATACACTGGCAATGTCTACGATTATTTTACGCGTTGTAACGTGGTCGGTGACAGGCTCTCTGCCTAGAGTGCTACCAAAATAACCGCACTGTAACACAGCAGTAATCAAGTCAATCACTGACTTTCTTCATCAACTGAATACAACGTAACGACGAAGGACACCAATAACATTATTTAAGGCGAGTACAATTTTTATTTGTTGATTGTTATTTTCATTACTTTTTAATTATGTGCAACCAAATATATCAACAAAGTAGCGATGACAAAATCATTAAAACAAATTAGTGGGCGGTTGGTAGGTCTTTCTTAAATAGTTAAGTTCACTTGATTAATTAAGAAAGCGTTTAGTGTTGGCAATCGTCAGGTCGGTACGAAGTTATTTATATCGATCTCACGGGTGACAGCACTTATTTGTTGTCTCGTTACATTTGTGTAGTAGTAAGTTAGGGGTTATTTCAAGCTTACAGGAGGAAAATTATTAGTTAGTAGTAGTGTCTTTATCAATATACATATGTGGTTACGTCACACGTCACTCGTTTTATATCATTGTTAACTGTCTAGTGTTATATATTCTTTATACTGAATATATTTCTAATACTATTTTGTTATTTACATATAGTAACACTTTACACATTTCTATAGGGTTAAAGTTACTGAAGTTCTATTGTTGAATTTATTGTTGAGTTGAAGTTGACAGTTTGTTCAACATTTGATATATTGTTTACTCTCGATTGAACGTACTTCCATATCGTCGATTTCCTTTGCATTTTTGCACTGCTCTACATTATTTCAGCTGGAGTAGGTATAGCTCAGAGGACATGTCAACTCTACAAGACTTTAGGAATATGGGAAGAAGGTCTGGTTTGACTGGTCGCGAGCTTGCAAAGTGGGCCAGACAAGAGTTTAAATTATTCCAAAGACAACAGAAGGAAGAGCAAGAAGTACGAGCAATTTTAGCTGAAAGATCGGAAATGTTAGCAGGAGAGAAAAGAAGGAAACAACTACAAATATATGAAACTAACACAGTGTTGATCATCGGGGATGACGAAGACATAGAACACACTCTTATCACTCAACAAGCATGGGTTAATGGAGTATCAACGACCTGTATTAGAGGACACTAGTTCAGCTATTGTGGGAGTCGATCACAAGCTAATAAACGAAAGTGATTACACAGGTAATATTATTGGTTGCAGAACGTTCGGGGGTACCATAGAAACATACAAGACCGCATGGGTCATGATTGATTGCCCATATTACGAAGGTAAAGTATGTGCAGCAGTATTGCCAAACCCTGGTGCTGGGTTAAAGTTGGTAATATCCCGAATGCCAAAGATTTCGTTCGGAAAGTAACCGTCGAACACAAACCTGACGAGACACTCACAAGTACAAGTACCCAAGTTCACATGACGCAAGAAGAAAACGAAGAAGAAAAAACGCAAGTAGAGCAAGATACATCAACTGTTGACGAACACGATGTAACACAACAGAGTGATAACACAACAGTAAATAATTGCGAACACCAAGATATTCACAAGGTAGACAGACCCAAACACGAAGAAATAAATTCTTCTTCGATGAGTATAACTGAGGATCAAAAACAAGTCAAGCGTGATTACATGTCTTTAAATGACATCTTTCTAAAACATTCAAAAATGAAATCAAAAGCTACACGCACTGGTTGTTACACGCAAAAGTTACATGCACAACACGCACAACCTATTGAACAATCAAAATGGGATCTTATAACCATGTTTATTGCTCAAATCATAACTTTGGCAAAGTCAACCAGTCCGCAGGTTGAATGTGTCGTCACGAACAGTTACGCACGAACAAAGAGATATGTTATTTGTGCCAGTACAAACATGTTCGCACATGTCAAGAATACATAGTATAAACGGGTTCATACGAACAAAAAGGCATATCATAAACATACACACAGAAATAAAGAAGTGTAGCACAAATATACACACAAAAGCAAGAAATATATTACATACATACGCACAAAAGTCAAGAAGTGTGTCACAAACGTACACACAGAAGTCAGGAGGTGTAATTACACACATGCACGCTGAAGTTAAAGAGTATGTCACTAACATATATGCACAATCAAAGAAATACATTACTTGCGGCATTGCAACTATATACTCACAAGTCAAGAGAGGATATACACAAACCATAAATAAACTTATAAATTGGTTAACAGACACCGAGAAATACACCACAAACACTTGTGCGCAAGTCAAAACAAAGGTAATAAACTTTAGCATACAAACAAAACTATACGTTACGAAGTTAAGAGGTAAATGCAAAGAACATTACAGAAAACAAACTACACTTATCTTTGCTTACTATGGTTACTTGTCTTACTTCTGGTACAGATTTGCCAAACATACCTCATTGCAGCGTATGCATTACATATCATACACAAGAGTGAAAACTAAAACATTGTTCCAAGCAACAAAGTTACAATGTGCAAATATTGGCATGCGTGCAGAAGAGAGATTCTATAGATTTGAAACAAAGAAAGAAAGGGAAAAAAATAGAATAAAAGGAAGAATGAAAGGAAAAAAATAAAGAAAAATAAAATGGGATGAATGTGAAGGTTAGGTTTACATCAACACATAATACACTACAGACACATTCGGGTCTTATTACTTAGCTATGCCAGGTGTCACGGATATAAATCTATACTTTTCAGAGTGTCACACTTTCTCATATTTCTACATTCTATCTTGGAAAATATTTCGGTTCTCTATTCTTCGGTTATTCGTATTAACTCTATCTATATTAGAGAACATTAATAATTTCTATAATTTAAATATTTATTCTCGTTGAATCAGAATATTATATTATATTTCTGATTTATTTCCTTAGAAGTCTTATCTTGTATTTATGATTCGTCGTAAGACTAATATTTATGATCTGCAAGATTCTAGTCAATTATATTCTGAAAGATCTTCTTAGTCGATTGTAAATAGATAGGTCTGCTTCACAGTTGTTCACTTTTAAATTTGATGTTTATCTGTGTTATTCATAGAGTGTTAGAGAAGTTAATATATATGTTACAGATTGCACCTGGTTGAATAGGCAATGTGCATAGCAACCAACAATAAATTGTACATTCATTAGTATTATTATTATGTAGTGTAGTCGGATAGATACATTTGTCAATTTATCGTTCTTGGCAGGGTCATCGTGAAATTAGGAGGATGACTTGTGTTGGGACATATTTCAACTATCAATTTTACTCTCATCAAGTGTGGTGATGACTTAACTGTTGAGTTCGGGTCCAGACACCAATTGATCGGACGACATAATTTTGCTGTGCCAATATAAGGATCCGAATGAACATTATTCCTAAGGAAGTACTGCACTTAGAGACAAGTTGTGTGATAATATTAGAATGACACTGAGTACATAGTGTACTAACATTGACATGATATAGTTAGTTTGTGAACATTATATTATGTGAAAATTTAGATATATGGATAAATAATTAGTACATTGGTTAACTGTGTTATATTATTTTAGTTATGATATTAGAATAGTTACATTTAAAATTGTTAATTAATGGTTAAATAATTAATAACTGTTATAAATTGCACTGGTTAGGTATCCAGATTATGTATTTATCTAGATTGTATGTGTTCTACGATATCCACTAAACAAGTACACTGGATGGTAATAGAAAATATCTCTAAAGTAGCATTGTGCATGAAGAACAGCAATGGCGTCTACCTTACCTACGGACATTTGATGGAAAAACAATCAAGATATACATAAACAGCGACAACATTGAGCGGCAACTGATACGGATTGCGTGGTACCTATTACTACCCTCGTCCGCAACTCTGGGTGTTGACCTAGAGTGAGGACACTTGTTCATTTGAACAAGTTAGGGACTAATGTATATTAGTTGGAACAGCCTCGCCATGGGCCGGCCACACGACGTTCAACGTGGGGTTGAACAGGTGGGCGTGCCCGTCATACTATTTTTTTAGGGTTAGTAACGGTAGCCATAATGTCTTACTCAGCAATTGTTATTACTTATGTTGTCAGTGTTGCTATAAGGCATAGTTTAGTAAGTACAGATTGTATACGTATATAGTTATAAATGATTACATCATTTAGTCGTGTGGGGGGGGGCATAATACCACATAGCAAACATAGCGGGCACGCCAACATAGGACATATAAACAGGATAAAGGGATTTGTCCTAAGGATGCACCAAAGTGGATAGTGAACAAGGAAGCTAAGGGAGACAAGAGACGTCACAAGACAACTAAGAAAGAGACGTTGTGGAGCCGTGCTAGCAAGCGGTGGTGTTTTTCCAAAATTCTGTGTCAAGTGGATTTCTGGATGCAATGATACATTGATCTGCAACAGGACGAGGAATTTGTTGATAAGTAGCCACGGATGGAGGAACTGGGAACAGAAACCTAGGCAGATTCGGAACGAACATAACGGCAAGCATCTTACGGAATTGGAAAATGGAAAATAGGCCGTCAAGGTGAACGGTACAGATTTAGTTGGGAGCATTTCGTAGATATTTTCAGTAGATGCCGCCGACCCTGCGTCAAAGGTGCCCTATGTTGCTACATGAATTGTAACTTGCAAGTCTGTAAAGCAGAATAATATGTGTGGAACTGTTCACTGCGTGCTTTTATTTCATATTTCCAAAGTTCAGGTGAGAGCAGTTAACGTTCAAACTTAACGAGTTGTTAATGCTTGATTGTGGATTTCATATTGAGTTATTACTGGATCTACACCAAGGCTATATATATATATATATATATATATATATATATATATATATATATATATATATATATATATATATATATATATATATATATATATATATATATATATATATATATTCATAGACAAGTGTGATAGCCTGTTCCCTTCACCCCAGAGAAGCTGTTGACATCGAGGACACACACCAAAATTTAAGGAATCACCTGGACAAATACACATGGTGATGGTAGGAAATCAGAATAAAAGCAGAGAGCAGGAATTGTTGGGACAGCTGAAGGCTCAGCCAGAGCATAGGGATCTTTTAGAAAAATTCGTGAAGAAAAATCAGGATGCTTATGCATTAAATGACCTGGAAATAGGTAAGACCAGGACGGTCACTATGGAGATAGATACTGGGAACCATCCCCCAATAAGCTTGAGGCTTTATAGGACGCCTTTCATAAATAGGGAGATAGTAGATAAGGCAATAGAGAACATGCTGAAGGCAGGGATTATAGTAAGATCAAAATCAGAATGGCGGTCGCCGATCGTTATTGTCACCAAGAAGGACGGTTCTCATCGGTTTTGTTGCGATTATCGAGCGCTGAATAAAATCACCAAGAATGTGGCGTATCCCTTGCCAGTAATAGATGACATACTGGGGCTTCTTAATGGCTCTAATTTCTTTACAACGTTACACGCCAGGTCGGGGTGTCGGTGTATCCCTATGTCGCATGACGCTCAATAGAAGAGTGCTTTTTTGCACTCATGTAGGCTCTTCGAATTTCTGCGTATGTCTTTTGGGATTCGAACTTCCCCCAGCCATTATATGCTATTAATGAATCAGGTTTTGGCAGGGATGCAGAGATTTGCATTGGCCTATATAGATGACATTTTGATATATACGTCGGGGGATGTAGAGGATCATCTAGAACATGTAAGTTTGGTCTTTGATAGGTTGAGACAACATGAAGTCAAACTCAAACTGAGTAAATGCGAATTCCTGAAAACTGAAACCAAATATTTAGGCTTTGTAATCAACAGAGAAGGCATAAAACCAGATGAGGAGAAATTGAGGGTAATCAGGGATCTACCTCCCCCAACCACCGGGCGAGAAGTTACAGGGTTCATCGGGATGTGTGGATATTATAGAAGGTTCATCCCTAACTTTTCACAAATAGCAGAACCTATTATCAATTTAACCTGCAAATATGCAAGATTCAAATGGAGTGACGAGTGCCAGAAAGCATTTGATTTCCTTAAGCATAGTCTGACTGTAGTTCCGTTACTGGCACATCCGAACTTGGACAAACAACTGACGTTGTATACGGATGCTTCGGATAATGCCATCGGTGCCTGTTTGACGCAGGCATATGAAGAAGAGGACTCAGGTATACCAGGAATTCAGAACAAAAAAACCGATTTATTTCCTTTCACATAAATTAATTAGGACGCAGAGAAAATGGGCCACTGTTGAGAAGGAAGCATATGCTATTCATTATGCGTTGCAAAAATTGATTATATACATAATGCTACCTTTGTTATCAAAATTGATCAACTGCCATTGAAATCCTTGTTTGAGTACCGGTTCAAAACCGGAAGATTCAGACGTGGGCTATGAATTTACAGAGGTATAATGCAAAAATTGAATATATTTCAGGAAAAGAGAATACCTGTGCCGATTTGCTATCTAGAATACCATACCCAGAAGAGTCGACAGCAGGAGATGCAGGTGAGCCAGAGATAGATGATCGAACTTGTCAGGTGGACGTAATAAATTCTGGTAAGTTAATTAGAGAGATTTTGGACAGCCCGATAGAAGGAGAAGAAGCCTCAGAGCGGACAGTAGCAAGATCGCCGTTCCTGGAGTTTGCTATGAAGAAAGAACAATAAAAAGAAATGAAGGTGCAAGAAATAAAATAGAAATTAAAAGAGAACGGAGAATTTTTTTTAAAGAAAAGCTTTATTGAATTACAGGAAGATGGACAATTATATTACGTAACAGAAAAGGGAGCAGAAGGAAAGCTGCGGAAATATGTCCCAAAACATTTGGAATTGGAAGTGTTGAAGGTATACCATGAGCTCAACGGGCATCTTGGAAGAGATAAGGTGTGTGATGCCATCAGCCTCAAGTATTACTCGCCAAATCTATTCAAAAGCATTTGTGAACATGTAGGAGCCTGTGAAGAATGTAGGTTGAGAAATATGAAGGAAATCAAGTGCCCGCTACAGGAAACTGATGTGCCCCAATGTCTAATGCAGTAAATAAGTCTAGACATATCAGGGCCCCATCCACGGACATTTTATGGAAACTAGTACTTATTACACATAGCAGACTGTTACAGCTTATGGCCTGAGATATATCCGATCCCCGATAAAAGGGCAGATACCATCATAACCATATTTTTACAGGAGTACATGCCGAGATTTGGAAGTCCACAAACGATACTCACTGATAATGGGAAGGAATTTGTAAATGCAAATTTCAAAAAATTAATGAGAGAGATGCATATTCGTCACATTAAGACTTCGATATACAATCCGTGGGCGAACTCGAAAAATGAACGTCAACATCGCACTTTATATAACATCTTAGCCAAGAATGTTGAGGAGCATAGTAGAGACTGGGACTTATATCTAGGGCCTGCCTTGGGAGCGATTAGGATAAACAAGAACGAAAGCACACAATTCTCGCCATTTTATTTGGTGTATGGTAGGGAACCGATATTATCCATTGATAATTTGTTAAAACCAAGACGGGAGTATATGGGAGAAAATTTCCACGAAACCATATTACAAGAAATGCACAAGGTCCATGTAAGACTGAGCAGAAATGTGAATAAAGCCAGTGAAAGAAGAAGGATATATGCAGATCACAATACAAAGCTACAAGAATTGAAGGTAGGAGATCGGGTATATTATAAGAAACATAAGAGAGGTTCTAAATTCGACAATTACTGGGTGTCAGGTTATTATATTTTAGAAAAATTAGGCCCCGTGTTCTATTTTATCAAGAACCAATTGTCAGGACACACAGCGCGGGTACACGTACGACATTTGAGAAGAGACGATCAAGAGGAAGTCGGAATGTTTCATCCAGAAGAGAGAGAGAGAGAGAGAGAGAGAGAGAGAGAG
The DNA here is from genome assembly GCA_014155875.1 of Cepaea nemoralis. Lineage (NCBI taxonomy): Eukaryota > Metazoa > Mollusca > Gastropoda > Stylommatophora > Helicidae > Cepaea > Cepaea nemoralis. The sequence continues at coordinate 103,962 of JACEFZ010027920.1, forward strand.
AGAGAGAGAGAGAGAGAGAGAGAGAGAGAGAGAGAGAGAGAGTTAGGAGGCAGGCTACGTATGTGATTCCCCCAGAAGTAAAGAAAGTAAGCGATCATGAAATAGTTCTTCCAGGAACGTATGATGGGTCGGATGAACGACGGTCTGTTTCAGGTTCACCAGACCTAACCATGGAAGAAGGAAGCACCACCGCTAAAATTAATATTGGACGCAACCTGTCAGACAGTGATAGTGGTATTTCTTTTGAAGAAACAGATACTCCGTACAAAAACACCTCAGACAGTGATAGTGGTATTTCTTTTGAAGAAACAGAAACTCCGTACAAAAACACCAGACAGGCTTTAAAAAGAAAATTAGATAGCCAAAAGGAAAGGGAGCCGGTCTCTCTGGCTGTGGGGTTACAACACTTTCTCTCTGTAATCCCGTTTATCACGCAGAGTCTCGTAGCGGAGCGAGAGCTGAGGCGGTTCGACCCCCGCTCGTGACTTGCGGGATACTGAGCCGGCCGCTCAGAAAGCAATGGCAAACTACTGAGCGTAATCTTGCCAAGAGATCAACATACAGCTGAAAGATGCTGGTGTTGACAGCTAAGTCCTGTAAAGGATATGCTAAAAAAAAAAAAAAGGAAAGGGAGATTAAAAGGATGAGAAAAATTAGGCGAAATTCGTCCGATGAGGATTCTGTACCTATCTTGGAAAGACTGCAGAGGATACAAGACAGAGAAGCTAGGCTGGAAGTTGAATAGAGAAACATAGAGCTAACAGTACGGATTTAGAAAACTGTGGAAGGAGCGATGAGATAGACTTCACATAAAATACGACCACGGGGGATGACTTATCAAGTTCCTGCTTTAGTAAAAGTGATAAAGAAACCGGGAATGTTATGGCTATAGTGAGCAGCAGTGAGTATCAGAGGAATTATTTATTGTTGAAGCAAAAATTGGAGAGCCGACGAGAGAGCACATTGAAATATAAAAAATTATAGAATAAATTTTCCGCAGGCCAGGAGGAAGGCTAGAAAAAGGCTGAGATATGAATGACTATGACTGAAGAGTTTAGAGGAAGAAAGAAGATAGAGTAAGTATTCGGTCTGGGATATGCTGATTTGAATGAGTGGCGAATTGAGTGCTCGGTCGTACAGTCAGATTGAGCATGAGTTGAATTAGGAATGACTGATTTTAGATGAGAAGGAGTGATTGGTGTGGTTAAGTGTGTGTGCCTACTTTGGTTGGGCCTAGGGACTATTTGTGAGGAGAGGAGAGTATGAATATATATACTTTGTTTTTTTTTTTTTTCTAAAGGTTGGAGGCGAGAGTGAATCGCATAATTGAATATTGAGATTGTAATGTGAACTTAAGGAGGTCAGGGCGTGTGTCACGAGATCGCCATGCGTTAACCAGATAATGAAAATACAGAAGTTTGATTAACGGGATATTTTCTAGGCCACCGCGATTTTAACTAACAGAGTAAATACAGCTGCACGAGTTACATCGGGTCAGCAAATAGTAAACATTGGGAAGTGAGTGCGCTGAATCAGACACCGCGTTGACAGTTCAATAACAGATAGAATCACATAGAATTGCCCATCTCAGTACATGGAACAGCACTGTCTGTCATTTATAGTTTCCGACATCAGGCGAAATGGCGGCTGGGATTGTCACCACTGAACAGAAGATTGACAGTTTATCAACAGGTCGGAAGTGCCCGACTAGGGAGAAAACGGTCAGAATGTCATTTGGTATTTCTCGACATCAAACGGAATGGCGGATTTGACTGTCACCACATGACAGAAAGTTGAGGGCTTGTTATGGGAAACAGTGGAACACCTGCCGGACATCAACAACGTCACGTGCACAATGTAGGTTGTTTGGAAAACCATGATTGGCAGCTTGGTATCGAAACCCTTTGTTGGAACTCTACAGTAACTCTCTAGATTGTTTTGGATGTCTAAACCAGTGATGACAAATCTAACATTGATGGAGCCAGAGGGGGGGGGGGGGGAGAGATGGATCCCTGACAGGGGATGATCTGCCAATGTGCCACCTGTGGGGGCATAAAGGATAACGTCACGTGGCCAACTTTGGTAGTTTGCCATATAAACCCGAGTTGAGGCCAACTAGGGGGACTTGAAAATGTGGCTCTAGTCGGAGTGCAATGGCACTGCAGTGCTTAGTGGAAATAATATCTACCGTGTGTTAATTAGTGACTTAATTTTACATGTGCCTATAATGGCAGATGTAGATATGATTGATAGGACTGCAGTAGTGCCATTTAAGGTATAACCTATTATAATATTAGTTCTAATTACTTTAGGCAGTAGCCGTGTTAGACTAGAGTGTGAGGATAAGCTCTGCTAGTTAAGAATAGAGTAGTGTAGTGGTGATAAGCTATGCTAGTTAAGAATAGAGTAATGATGGATAATTGGGAGACGGGGAAATTGCCCGCTGGGGTTTTGCACTCTGTATTGGTCTTTCCTTGTCATAGCCTGATTCGGCCCTAGGTGGGTAGCTAATCTGCTCTATGACAAAGTTTAGTTAGCTAAAGATCATTAAGCAAGGCAATAGGTTTACACTCAGCCGGTAGGATCAGTGACTAGTTCTATCACCAGATGTGTTGTTTCTATCCTAGGTTCCCTACCAGATCCGAGGAAACTCAACAAGGTTTTAGGAAAGGTTCAAATCCCATTCGGAAGAACACCAGTGGAACAGTCAATAAAGTTTCGTACAGAACGTAACTAAAGCTAGAAGGAAGATGATTCACAAAAGAGGGTGATGATTGTTGATGCACCACACAGCATCAGACAGTAGTAACTAACCGAGAACATTAATTATAATAGTTACATAGTGTGATATAATCTCGTGTAATAGAACACAAGACATGATACTTGAGGCTAGATAGACACGAGTTAGGATCAAGTACATTAACAATTAACATTAATAACTGTGTACACACTATAAAGGACTTGTGCAGTCTTTAGGAACGATAGGAACGGACATTGTGGAGGGTGCAACCGGTCCATGATTAACTGTTAGTACCACCGGTGTCTATTTTCGGATGATCATGAAATGGGATTACCAGAGGTCTACAGAGGCAAATTAGTATCCAGCAGGATGGTTTCGGCACTGGGTGAGATGTACCTGTTCTGACGTAACGTACTGTGGTCTAGCCTTGCTAGGATGAGCTGACTGGGTTGTTGTCTGAGAGTCCGATTCTACACACTTTATAGAACACGTCACACACTTTCTTCACATACACGTCTCATATACGGTACACTTTTCTTTTAATAAATTAAGCTGTATTAATTTTTTAGAAGCAAGAGTTCTTGAGTATGTTGCGTTGGGGAAGTATGAGAGGGGGCATAGTACGACAGTGAGAGAGTGATAGGAAAAGGTGTCCACGGGCTGATGGAGTGTGTTGGACGGAAGCTGGTGGATTCTCCAGGATATTGATAAGGGAAAAAAAAATATTATAATGTGGGTGTTGACTCTCTTCACTCCAGGGACGACACTTTAAAGGAGGACACGACAGTGTGCCATGGATGAATAAAAATCTGCTTCGGAAGAACGTGGTTCTTAGTGAGGTAATGAGTCTACAGGATGAGAGAAATTATTCTGGTTATTTTGTGTGGCTGAATTAATAAGGCCATATGATGCCTGCGAGTATGACATGAGGATGGTTATACTATTTATTCAGCGTTTAACAATAATGAGGAAAAGGTGTAAGTGTTCAGCTTTTGTTATGTATCGGGGCTTCTAAAGTGGTGTTACAAACGAAGAATTAACCAACGAGGTCGATATCTTAAGGACCAATGATGTGGAAATGGTATACGAAGGTCGACATTCAGGTATCCTTTCTACAAGATTCCTTTTTTATTTAGGGGGGAGGGGTTGGTTCTTTTCTGAGAAATAACCAGAATAAAGTGAGAGAGAGAGCGAGAAACGCTGTGAGATGCTGTGAGAGAACAAGTGGGAAGATTTTGGAAGAATGAAAGATGTTGAGACTTATATGAAGGTTGGCGTTATCTTATGGAACGAAGCAATGCATAAGTTTATATTGTGTGTAACCGTATTCGTCTGTTGGTGGCCACCGATTCTTTGATTGTTTGTTTAGATGTTTGTTTTTGTTTGAGTTGTTTTTTTTTTTTTTTGTTTTTTTTTTTGGGGGGGGGGGGGGGGGTCTTTTTTGGGGGGGGGGGCGTTCCATGAGCATTCAGAGATAATATGAGATAGTTGAATGATGAATGATATAATTTGTAAAGGTATTATGATTGCCAGCAGATTGCTGACGTTGACCCTGAGAAGAAGAAGTTATTATTGTAAATTGGTGTTTGATTGATTATTTGATTAGCAGCGGTTTGCTGAATACTAATCATGAGATTCCCTAAGAAGAAGAAGTTATTAATGTAAATTGGAACTTGATTGATTATATGATTAGCAGCGGTTTGTTGAATACTAATCATGAGATTCCCTGAGAAGAAGAAGTTATTAATGTAAATTGGTGCTTGATTGATTATATAATTAGCAGCTGGTTTGCTGAATACTAATGATGAGATTCCCTGAGTATAGAAGTTATAATATTGTCAAGAAGTAGTATAATAAATGTACAAATAGAATATTTTTTTGTAAACTATGGCCAACAGCGGATAGCTGACATTGACCATGGGGGTGTTACACGAAGAAATGAAGTACAATAAATGTATAAATAGAGTTTTTTTGTTGTTGTTGTTGTAAAACTATGGCCAACAGTGGATATCTGACATTGACCATGGGGGGGGGGGGGGGGGGGAGGGGGGGGGGGGTTAACGACGAAAATGAAGTACAATAAATGTACATATATATATATATATATATATATATATATATATATATATATATATATATATATATATATATATATATATATATATATATATATATATATATATTACTATGGCCAACAGCAGATAGCTTACATTGACCGCGGCCGGTGTTACTAAGAAGAGGAAGTACAATAAGTGAACCGATAGATTTTTATTACTAGGGCCAGTAAGTTATTGAAGATTTTATATATATATATAATATATATATATATATATATATTATATATATATATATATATATATATATATATATATATATATATATATATAAACGAAATAGTAAATGGTACCTGTGGGTAGCAGAGTGTTATTATTAGGGGTTGTTGCTGTATTAGGAAAGTTAGGGGAGTTGTTGTTAGATATTAACAAGTTAAAAGTTAAAGTGTTGGGGATTCAGATTTAAAGTTCTGAGAAAAGATAGGGGCTGTTCTAAGACTTTTCTAGGAAAAGTCTGAAAATGACATATGGGGGTATTTATAACAGTGCATCGGTTATGAAGGCCACATAGTCCGAAGGCCGTGGGTTGGTCGGCAGAGCTCAGACCTGAAAGTAAAGTACTGAAAGAATTGCGTGCAACATAAAATAGAAGACGCACTGACAAGCACCAAACTAAAATGCAGGCATGACGAGCCGTCTACTACGATTGTTACCAACAACAACAATTGGGAGAGAAACCATCCAGCTGTCCCCGGAGCAAGTCGTGTTTTGAAGATTGAGAATTGACACCATCTAGATTGTGTTTAGAAGTCGTTCTGTTTGATATTTTAAAGGATGTCAAAGGCAAGATAAAGCAGTCTAAGGTTATAAGGATGAAGAAAGAAGAAACGCAACATCAACAATAAATGCGTTTCTAGTGTAACTGAATGTGTCGAGCAACTGACTATTGTATATGAATGACATTTCATCCCCGGATCACTCTATATGAATGGGGCCAATAAAAGAACATGTTAATCTTGAACTGAGAAGCTTCTGAGTTTGTTTCTACGTTCCGGTGAGATTTCATCTTACGTATTCTTGTTGCGGTTTATTACAATCATTTGAAACTTCTTCGTTACACAACCAACAAAAGTTACCACTATGTATGAGATCACGGTCGCAATGAGCTCCTCTGTGGCGGTTGAGACACTTTAGGTGTTGGTGCTGCCATACATGCAACACAATGTTTCAGCTTTCTCACATGCCTGTGCCAACTTTGGGCTCAATATCAACTTGGAGAAGACTGTAGTTATGTACCAGCCAGCTCCAGGAAATAAGCACACCGTGCCGAATATCAAGGTGAACGGTCATAGACTAAGTGTTGTGGACATATTCACCTATCTTGGCAGCACTGTGTCACAAACTGCCACAATTGATGACGAAGTGAATGCAAGAATCTCCAAGGCCAGCGCGGCCTTTGGCAGACTGTACAAGAATGTATGGGACAGAAATGAATAAGCCTGCAAACAAAGCTGAAAGTCTATAAAGCAGTTGTATTATCCACACTGCTATATGCTTGTGAAACATGGACTGTTTATCAGCGACATGCTAGGAAATTAAACCACTTCCACACAGTCTGCCTTAGGAAGCTATTGAAGATTAAATGGCAAGACAAGATCCCAGACACTGAAGTTCTAGAAAGAGCATCTATGCCCAGTATCCACACTCTACTAATGAAAAATCAGATTCGCTGGGCTGGTCACTTAACTCGTATGCCAGATCACAGGCTCCCTAAACAAATTTTTTTACGGCGAGCTGCGTTGTGGTAAACGCTCCCAAGGCGGCCAGAGAAAACGCTTTAAAAACACTCTGAAAGTCTCACTGAAAGCTTTTGGAATTCATCCTGACACCTGAGAGATTGCTGCTAAAGACCGTAATTCATGGCGTACATCATTACATAAGGGTGCAGCCACTTGTGAAGCAACCAGGACTGCAAGAGCTGTGAAGAAAAGGCTGGACAGAAAAACCACTGCAGGAGATCCTCCTTCTGGAACGTCAAAGAACACTTCGAGCCAAAATAGGCCTTATCAGCCATCTTAGAACTCACGGCTCCATACTTTCAACCCCATTGGATGAAATGAATGGTCATCATCATTCTTGATGGGCAAACAACATAACGACGAACATCCATTCACTACACGACTTTTATTTTCGCTTTTTCTGATCGAAGCGAGAACGGTCTCAGATAGACTATCATTCGGCAAGGTTACTAATTAGGGAATTTGATTTGCATTTTATATCGTGGCCATTAAAAACTGTTCCGTCCTAAAATTCTCTCTCGGGGCGAATATATTTGTACGTCGGTTGAGACCTCTCAGGCCTGATATGATTGTACGCCGGGACTGATGTGGCCCGCGGGCCTTGAGTTTGACACATGTGCTCTAGGCCAGGGGTGGCCAACTTTTTCAGCAAGCGGGCCAAATATCAGAAATAATATTTCCTGCCGGGCCACGCACCTAATTTTTTTTTATTTTTTAGTAATTAAAGTAAACAAGCAAGCGTGCTACAGCTTCGACCACATCGTCGTTTCCCACTCCGCGGGTCACAACATGACTCTCGCGGGCCTCGTGTTGGCCACCCCTGCTTTAGGCCTTTAAGACTTTCTTTTTAAGACATGGAGCTGATCTACGACTCTGGAGATGGCACATGATGATGCTATTTAAGAAAGTGCCGACCTCTTATACCTTTAACACAAGACCACAAATTACATCATGGCCGAACTTAGCATCGGTAGCTTTGAAAACCATGACTCATTGTATTTTAAGCGCCTTATTACAGGTGTCCTTGGACCCTTGTTCCACTTTCTTGGCGCCAAAATTAAGACTCACTGCATTCTCATCCTGCTGTCCTTATTCTAGCAGGCGTGTATCACGCTGCTTCATTAAGTTTTCTTCTCATAACGTGCAAAATAAAAAAAAAAATTTAAAAAATCGACCACCTCACAGTTTCCTCAAAGGCTCTCCTTGCGCAGTTACAATAATATGCCTCCTTTCATCTTCAAGTTAAGATCTCTCTTTAAATCCCCCCCCCCCCCCCCCCCCCCCAAGTGGACACGTCAGCGTTGACATTGGTGATTCACAAGCTGAGAGGATAGGAGTACGTCTCGGTACAGAGATACACTAGCTCAGTGGTTCTCAACCGGTGGGAATTCCCCCCCCCCCCCACCCGAAGGGGGGGGGGTGTTAGGGTTTCGGGGGATGGGGAATTAAGATTATTTCAAGATCGCGTTAATACAAGAACCGATTATTTGATATTGTTTTTCCATACTGTACGGTTCTGTACGTCTCACCCTTCTAAAATTCAATTTATAAAGTAAGTAGACCCTCAAATCATGTTGTATGTGGATGTCTACACTTGTTTTAGTATGTGCTATTCAATTTAGCTTCCATTATTACTATACTGTGTAGGGGCGAGGGCGAGATTTTTAGGTAGGAAATGTTGTTTGTCCATCAAGAATGAGATTCTTGCATTCACTTCATCATCAATTGTGGCAGCTTGTGACACAGTGCTGCCAAGATAGGTGAATTGTCCACAACACTTAGACTATGACCATTCACTTTGATATTCGGCACAGTGTGATTATTCCCTGGAGCTGGCTGGTACATAACTACAGTCTTCTCCAAATTGATATTGAGCCCAAAGTTGGCACAGGCATGCGAGAAAGCTGAAACATTATGTTGCATGGCCGCCTCTGAGTTGGCGTATAGAGCGCAATCATCAGCAAACAGGAGCTCTCTGACGGTGTCGCTGTTAATTTTGGTTTTAGCTTTCAGCCTTCTGAGATTGAATAACATTCCATCCATGCGGTAGTTGATGTCTATTCCAATGTCGTTATTCTCGAAGGCATTCGTCAACATAGCTGAAAACATGAGGCTGAACAGTGTTGGTGCCAGGACACATCATTGCTTCACTCCATTGATGATAGGAAAGGGCTCAGACAGTTAAACATTTTCCTGTACTCTTGCCTGCATGCCATCATGAAATAGCCGCACTATTTGGACAAACTTTAGTGGACAGCCATATTTTGCCATAATCTTCCACAGTCCTTCTCTGCTGACTGTATCAAAAGCCTTGGTAAGGTCAATAAAAGTGGAGAACATTTCGCAGTTCTGTTCCTGACATTTCTCTTGCAGCTGCCTTGCAGCGAAAATCATGTCAACACTTGAACAGTTCCACGTTCTTTTCTGAAGCCACATTGACTCTCAGGAAGAAGACCTTGATCGAGATGGGCCGTGAGGCGATTGAGAAGAATTCTGGCGAGTTTCTTCCCTGCAACTGAAAGCAAGGAGATGCCTCGGTGGTTGTCACAGGATTGGCGGTTAGCTTTTCGTTTGTAAAGGTGGACTATTGACAAGGGGGGCCCAACATTTTTAGGTAGGAAATACGAAAGGGGGGGGGGGGGTGACTTTCTGAAAATATGGTGAAGGGGGGGGGGGGCACGGGCCAAAAAAGGTTGAGAACCACTGCACTAGCTGGTTGCTGTTGCTTGTTTCTTCAGCCAGGAGACTTCCACATCAAAATGTGGTTCTATTTTTATGGGCGTACCACTGTTACATCACTAAACTAAATAATAATAATAGTAATTGGTTAAAATTCGGGTCGCGTATTAGCACTTGACATTTGAAGCGATAAATATAAAGTAAGTGTCGTTGTGTATGCCGTGTCATTGTTACGCCAGTCTCTATTAGAACGCTACAACTCGTAGCGGTTGTGGTAATTTAATTTATTTGTACGCTAATTCGACACCTGACTGTAGCAACGTAGTGTAAAGTAAGAGTGCAGAAAGGTTAATTCGTTGAATTCCTTACTTGACGAAAGCACGGTGAGGGTTTATAAACAGTAAACGTTACTTGCTACTACTAATTAGTATTATCAGCGGAAAATACCTTCCTTAACTAAATTCTCAAGACATATCGAGTGAGATGGCAGACCATGACCGCCCCCCACGCTTACCGGCATGGCACATGATGGATGGATGGATAGTGTAGTGTAACAAAGTTAAACAAAACAGTTGTTATAATAGTTATGATATGTACAATACATTTTTCATGTTCATTTTTAAAATCTTAGACTCAGTACTGAGTGAGTACTGACTCCAGTGCTTTTTTTTTCTGCAATGTCTGTCTTACTTGATTGATTGATTGATTTAGGAATCGACATCACAGCATTCGGGGCATTCCCATAAGTGCTCCGTCCCTATCCTCAGCAGCCAGCGAAGAGTTCCAGCACTAATAGTACCAGTAGCAATCTGATTATAAGTCCGTCTCGCCTTTCCTTTGAGCGTCGGCCAGATCCCTTCGTCACTCCTCGTTGTCTCATTCTTGCCAGACCATGGTAATCCATTTGCTCCTCCGAGGTGTGCACGTGCTCCCACAAGGCCGCAACCACGTCTGCCTTGTCATGTATCAATACTCCACCAAGTTCTGCAGAGCCAGCCAATCTGTCCGCCTGTTCATTTCCCAGCACACCGGCATGCCCCGGAGAAAAGATCCAGGCGATGCTTGTCACCCGTGACCTCTGAAGCGAAGCAAGCCACTCCGCACGAAGTCTGCCCGTCCTCACCCTCGTCAGCATGCTTTCTGAGTCAGTTACAATCACGATGTGTGTGTGTGTCATATTCTCCATCCAGCGGAGAGCCGCAGTGACTGCCTCCACTTCCATTCTTAAGCTGGATGTTGTGGTATCATATGCCAGGCTCTCCTGCCCCAAACATCGACCATTAGCTTTGGCTATGAACCCCCAGCCACTTCTCTCACCTCTTGACACCGAACCATCTGTGTAGATAATCACATCACTCGAGTGAGCATTGTCCTGAATTAGTTGCTGGATTTCCACTTCCGTGGCCCCTGCTGGCCACTCCCTGCACTCCCGGCTTAATGTGATTATAACTCTGCACAAGTCTGACTGCTCCGCTGGCACTCTGACCCACTCCTCTCCACGCCTAATGTTCTCCAGGGGGCACACCTGTCTGATCGTATCCTCCGCCTGAGCCATCCATGATTTCCCTCTTATCAGTCGCTGACCCTTAACTGCGTCCAGCGCCTCATGCAGTGGGTGGTCTGTGTCTGCAGCTACTCTGAGGTATGCCTTCGCCTGCATCACCTTGTGCCTACCAGCAACAGTCGGCAGACCAAGGATGTAACGCATACACACTACTGGGGTGTCTCTAGTGCATCCCAGAATAACCCGCATAGCTTCGTTCTGTATGCGCTCTAACTTCACCAGCTGACTCTCTGAGACAGTGAGCAGACCTAATCCATAATCAGTTACTGAGAGGATCAAGTGCTGGTATAGTGTGAAAAGCATTCTCTGCTCTATGTCCATTGCAGCCATAGTTTTAAGTGCATTGAGTCCCTTTTGAGTTCTTGTCACGACCGTCTCCACATGGTCCTTGAAGGATAGGCTCCTGTCAAATGTGATCCCCAGATACTTCAGTTTGTTCTCTCTGCTGACATTTCTACCATCTATCGCGAGGCTTGGGACATCAGCTCTTACAATCCTGTTGTCCAGAGAGCACCACAAAACAGCCGCCTTTTCCGGGTGGATGACAGCACTCATTTCTGTGCACCAGTCAATCACTTTATCTACTGTCGCCTGTAACTCCTGGGCTGTTTGCTCCCTATCTCTCCCCTGCCTATATGCAAGAATATCATCTGCAAATGTTAGTATTCTTCCAACCCCTGGTGCTTCTAGGTTTGCAATCTTGCTCGTATACACATTAAAGAGCACCGGTGAGACTGCAGATCCCTGTGGCAGTCCCGGGGTTAACATATGTGGCTCTGAGGTCCATGCGCCCAGACAGAGAGCAACCCGACGAGAGTGCAGGACGGCTGCTATCCAGTTCACCAACCAGGGATTGACCCCCATCTCCATCAGTGCGGTCATCAAAATATCATATCGAACTCTATTGTACGCATCCTCGAGATCAAGCGCTACCGCCATCGTTTCCTGTCTACTCTGGAACCCCTCATAAACATCAAAGGCAAAAGTGGCTGCATTAGACCAGGTATCTTTTCCTGGCCTGTAGCTCCCCAGGCCTCTTGGCTGCTATCCAGTTCACCAACCAGGGATTGACCCCCATCTCCATCAGTGTCTGTCTTACTTCTGACCACCCAGTGACACTATTGCTTGCGTGTAGGTTTATTCTTTATTTTGTGACAAGTAGATTTGGAAACATACTTGCCAGATAGTTCAAAACCATTTCATTCTCAGCCTTTTATATTACTGTATTATATATATATATTAAGCACCAAGCTATGGTATACTATTCCAACTTTCTTACTGTCATATCAGTTTTTATTACTGTTATTGTGATTTCTCACTCTTTTCTTGAGACACCAATCACCATTCCCAGACACCAACAGAGGACGTCCCCAGAATTGCAGTTAGCAAGTAATAATTAAAAGTGAGTTATGAAATTATTATGACAGTGGCTGAGAGGAATCCATAACAGTATGTGACAGGTGACGTTTGATGTCAATCTGCATTCAGGGGATTTATCAGAAGCTACAGGTGGTGACTCCTGTCAGGTGTTCAATGATGCTAACTACTAAACTAGGATTAAACAAGCATTTAGTAAGAAATAATGGTGGGTAGTTTAAACTAGTTTGAATATATTTATGTAAACTATACATAAAAAAATAAAGTGATTATATGCAGCACGCTGTGAATAATGCTCAGTGTTATTCAGAGTCACGGCTGGTCACGTGACATTTACTGCCGTTGATGATTGGTCACGTCATGTGACGTTTATTTTAAAACATGGTGAGAAAAAGGAGCACAAAGACGAGTTGTGTTTCCTCTATTAGTAGTAGTGGTAGTAGTAGTAGTAGTAGTAGTAGTAGTAGTAGTAGTAGTAGTAGTAGTACTGGATAGTGGACAATCTTCCGAATAACGATACCAAATTATTTATTGTAAAAAGTATCCCTTACAGGGCCTCATTAGGTGATATAATAAAAAAAATATTAAATATATAGAACTGAGATTTAAATAAAGAATCATATAATTGAATGTGTTGTCGATCACTTATGGTTGAGTGTGTGGTGGATTGCTAGACTGATCGATTGATGCAATAAATAATTCTGGGCCCGGAGGGTCCTCACTGTCGTTGGAGTGTATATCTATATCTTGTGCTATTCGTCTTACCATGTGTATGTCCCATCTGTCTGCTCTCATCTGTTTTTTTTTCCATTCGCAGTGTGCTGTGAATAACACTCAGTATTATTTGCAGCGCGCTGTGAATAACGCCTCCCTTAAAAAAAAAGAATTTCTGACCAAATTATACTAGTTGTAATATTTTAACAAAGACTAATTTTTTTTTCTTGTTTAATATCCAGTTCAACCCTTCTGAGTTATGATGTGAACATAAATATATATATATATATATATATAATTAGTGGAAACTAACTTTAATATATTCATGTTAACAATATTATTATTTATGGCCAATTTATACTAATTGTTGTGTCTTAATGTAAGCTATTATTTATATCAACTGATACCAACTGTAATATTTTAATGTAAATCACAGTATTATTAGGGGAACAAGGGTAGGACAAAAGCTTTCATGCTTGCCTGCCAGCCCGGTGATCATGTGTTTAAATCCCCATTAAGATAGGCTCTGCTTAAATTAACCTAGGCTCCCATGCCAGCCCAGCACAAAATGGTTACCATGAAATGTTCTGGGAAGTAAAGGCAGCTGGCATTATAACTGTGTTGATTGGTCTACATAAAAATATGGTTCTAGTACCATCTACTCATGCCTCAAGGTGTGTAATGGTACTAGCCCCATATTTTGGTATAGACCAATACTTGTATTACAGCTTACACTAACTGTAATAAATCCATACAAACTGTAAATTGACTGGCCAGTTTATAATTAAACACCTAGCACAAGGCAATTATGACACTGACATCCTTTAGCGTTATCACAGTGTGATTATCATCTGTTAGTCCCTCACCATTAGCAACATTTATAACTAAACTTCATCATCATCCATTGTCGTTTGTGTGTTTTTCTGTCCATCATAGGTTTGGTTCAATGAGACAGGCTTTTTCTAGCCAATATTTTTTTTTTTTGGGTGCTCGCTTTGAACTCAAACGTAGTCCATACACACTATTTTATAGTAGTGATGGACCAAACTGTGTGTGTGGATTAGCTTTCCCTATTTACAGTGTCCCTCGCCATCAGACGAACCCACTCCGACTTCAGAGGTACTTGTAATTAACGTCCAGGATGACAGGTCAACATTTTAGTCCAGCTGTCCGATGTAGGGGTTGAACCGCTTACCTTGGCATCAGCACACTGGAATGTTTAAGAACATGTGTTCTTATCCATTCGGCCATGCGGACTTGCAGTCAATATCATGATATTGTCAATCTACATGTAACAGCTTGCTCTTTCACACTTTTTCCCCCTCCCTAATCCTAACACCCCCCCACCCCCCCCCCCCCCCCCCACCCCCCACAAATTGCTATACCAGAAACTGGTACAGCCTCCATACCAGAATTAAGGACAGACTGGACAGATCTATAAGTTCAGTTTTAGAATTCCTAGGAATATCTGCACAAAATTAACAGTCAGAGCAAAGAGCTTTTTATGCTTAAGAAGCAGTATACTATTAGCATATGGACATGTGTGTTCACAGATGGCTTGGCTATAGATGCTACAAATAAGGGAGGCAGTGAAATCTGTTGCAAGCCCAAACTGCAGCACAGTGGTACTCTTTCTTGCAGCAGAGGAAACTTGTACCAACTTCAGAGCAGAGGCAAGAGTCCTTGAATTTTTGGTGTGCTGATGCCGAGATAGCGGGTTCAACCCCACACTGTTCAGTTGGACTAAAATGTTAAATTCTCATCCTTGACCTGGGGACGTAAATTGAAAGTACCCCAGAAGTAGGAGTGGGTTCACCTGATGGTGAGGGACACTGGTAACAGGGGCAGCTAATCCACACGCAAAACTCAGTCCACTGCACTAGAAGTAGCAGCACGTGTGTGCACTTCGCTTAGGTTCAAAGCCAGCGAACGCAAAAACACAAAGCAAATAAAACTGTACCTGTATGTTTTTTTACTCTTCAGAATGGTTAACAAAGTGAAAGCAAAGCTTCATTCTAATCAAGAAGATAATAAAGTTGTTCCAAAAGCATCCACAGCTATGGACAACAAGGAGAACCTTAGCCTATGGCAAAAACTGAAAAACCGTGAATACCGAAGGAAAGTAATGCATACAATGTATCTCGGACTGACGTTCATTGCATTGGTAAGTTGTCACTTTGCACTATGCATAGATGAAAATATAGAGACTGCCTCATGCAATTATTATTATAATACAAGCATGAACTGCTAAAAAAAAACATTGCATGTCCTTTGCAGGGTGTTGCAATCAACCCCAGGTTATTCTCCTCGGCAATTTTACGTTCAGTAGTTTGCCATTGCTTTCTGAAAGAGGTCTCTGTACAAGTCGAACTGACTGGTGTAGGGAATTTTTTGACATTTCTCATAACATTTTCTGCACATTTGTTGAACAGGTATGGAGAGAGAATGCAGCCCTGTCTCTCTCTCCTTGACACCTGGAACCAGTTTGATGTTTCACATTTGCATAAGATTGATTGATTGATTGATTTAGGACATTCAGGACATTCCCATAAGCGCATAAGATGACCAAATAACTATACTTTGTGCAGGGGTCAGCATGGCCGAATGAATAAGATGCACTTGCTCTGATGCCAAGATAGTGGTTTTGACACCTGACTTGGGGATATAAATTACAAGTACCTCTGAAGTCGGAGTAGATTTGCCTGGTCGCAGGGACACTGCTAATAGGTAAATCTAATATATATATATGTTTGGAGAGAATAATAATGGAGGGGTATATGCCTGGGAAGAGAGGAAGAGGAAGGCCAAAGAGAAGATGGGTGCAGGATGTGGCAGATGATCTCCAAATGGGTGTATCGGACGCGGGACATCATGCTTATGATCGAGAGGTTTTCCGGAAGGTTGTTACGGGAGCGAGGTTCTGCAAAGGACATGCTACTGAATGAATGGAACACCCCCCCCCCTTTACACACACACACACATGCACGCACACGCTCTCTCTCTCTCTCTCTCTCTCTCTCTCTCTCTCTCTCTCTCTCTCTCTCTCTCTCTCTCTCTCTCTCTCTTTGTGCCTCTCAATATTTTCTGCACTTGCTATTGTTCCTGTGATTCTTCTAATGTTGTTTCCCATCTGTTTTATCTGGTGACATCAACAACTTTTCTCAAGCATCAGATTTCACATGCCAGGATCTTACCGTGTGCACTATCAGCTTGATACAGATAAGTGTTGGCTTGTAATACTGTTTTCATTTCCTGTCTCTATTCATATTGGGTCTCTCAACTAATAGTCATCTAGGTATCTATGTTTAAATATATGTAGAGGTATTAATCGGCTAGCTGGTCGAACTTTGAAATACATTTGTTCCTTCATTAAAGTACTGAAATTTAGAGGTAGCATTTTCAATCTGGCTATGGTAAAGTAATGGTTAAATGCTCACCAGTCTGTCAGGTGGTCATGGTTCAAATCTGCATCATGGCAGATTTTTAAAACAGAACTGGGCTCCCAAGTTAACCCCACCTAAAACAGAACTGGGCTCCCAAGTTAACCACACCTAAAACAGAACTGGGCTCCCAAGTTAACCCCGCCTAAAACAGAACTGGGCTCCCAAGTTAACCCCGCCTAAAACAGAACTGGGCTGCTAAGTTAACCCCACATAAAACAGAACTGGGCTCCCAAGTAACAGAACTGGGCTGCTAAGTTAACCCCACCTAAAACAGAACTGGGCTCCCAAGTAACAGAACTGGGCTCCCAAGTTAACCCCACCTAAAACAGAACTGGGCTCCCAGGTTAACCCCGCCTAAAACAGAACTGGGCTCCCAAGTTAATCCCACCTAAAACAGAACTGGGCTCCCAAGTTAACCCCGCCTAAAACATAACTGGGCTCCCAGGTTAACCCCACCTAAAACAGAGACCAGGACATTCTTGGGAAGTAAAGATGACCAACATGATACAAACCAAATCACCCAGCGAGTGCCCATTGGTCTATAAAATATGGGTCTAGCACCACATGATATTTTTGCCTTAAGGCAAGCAAAAGGGTCATTTTTTTGTTTTAATTTAGGGCACCCATTTCTAACATGAAGAGTTCTGGGTTTAAATCTTGTGAAGGAAATTTTGTTTCAATAAACCTGATGTCATACTCACCTGTGAATTCTGATCAAAAGATTGGATACCTAGCTTTTTCTGATGATGGCCAAAAAAAATAGGAAGCCCTGTTATCACATTAAAAATTCACTGGACAGTTAGATATTGTTAGAATAGGCTTGATGGGCCATTCCCCTCACAACATTTGAGAATTGGAAAACTTTACCAAGGAGTATGTTTCAAATATGCATTGTCTCTCCATCCACTTTTTCAGCATGTCACCCTTTCCTTTACTTTCTTGCATTTACTTTACTTTCCTTTTACTTTTTTTCATCTTTGTTTTCTGAACTGACCTTCAAACCCAGAGGTCCTGAATTTAAACCATCAGTTTTAGCTTTGTGTGTTTTCTCAGTGATATGGCTTTACAGTTAACCCACCCCCATTAAATGGAGACTAGATAATTTGAAGAATTTTCAAGGAGTGACAGACAGCGAGGATGAGAGCTGATCATCCCCTCAGCTCCCGCTTTATTCCATGGCCTAGTATGTGTAGAAGAATAACAGTTCACACCCCTACAGAACATCACTCAGTTCACACCCCTGCTGCACATCACTCAGTTCACAACCCTGCTGCACATCACTCAGTTCACACCCCTACAGCACATCACTCAGTTCACACCCCTGCTGCACATCACTCAGTTCACACCCCTACAGCACATCACTCAGTTCACACCCCTACAGCACATCACTCAGTTCACACCCCTACAGCACATCCCTCAGTTCACACCCCTGCTGCACATCACTCAGTTCACACCCCTACAGCACATCACTCAGTTCACACCCCTACAGCACATCACTCAGTTCACAACCCTGCTGCACATCACTCAGTTCACAACCCTGCTGCACATCCCACAGTTCACACCCCATACAGCACATCACTCAGTTCACACCCCATACAGCACGTCACTCAGTTCACACCCCTACAGCACATCACTCAGTTCACAACCCTGCTGCACATCACTCAGCTCACACCCTTACAGCACATCACTCAGTTCATAACCCTGCTGCACATCACTCAGTTCACACCCCTACAGCATATCACTCAGTTCACACCCCTACAGCACATCACTCAGTTCACACCCCTACAGCACATCACTCAGTTCACACCCCTACAGCACATCACTCAGTTCACACCTCTACAGCACATCACTCAGTTCACATCCCTACAGCACATCACTCAGTTCACACCCCTACAGCGCATCACTCAGTCTACACCCATACAGCACATCACTCAGTTCACACCCCTGCTGCACATCACTCAGTTCACACCCCTGCTGCACGTCACTCAGTTCACACCCCTGCTGCACATCACTCAGTTCACACCCCTGCTGCACATCACTTAGTTCACACCCCTGCTGCACATCACTCAGTTCACACCCCTACAGCACATCACTCAGTTCACACCCCTACAGCACATCATTCAGTTCACACCCTTACAGCACATCACTCAGTCCACACCCCTGCTGCACATCACTCAGTTCACACCCCTACAGCACATCACTCAGTTCACACCCCTACAGCACATCACTCAGTTCACATCCCTTCAGCACATCACTCAGTTCACACCCCTACAGCACATCCCTCAGTTCACACCCCTGCTGCACATCACTCAGTTCACACCCCTACAGCACATCACTCAGTTCACACCCCTACAGCACATCACTCAGTTCACACCCCTACAGCACATCACTCAGTTCACACCCCTACAGCACATCACTCAGTTCACACCCCTACAGCACATCACTCAGTTCACACCCCTACAGCACATCACTCAGTTCACATCCCTGCTGCACATCACTCAGTTCACATCCCTGCTGCACATCACTCAGTTCACAACCCTGCTGCGCATCACTCAGTTCACACCCCATACAGCATGTCACTCAGTTCACACCCCATACAGCACATCACTCAGTTCACACCCCTACAGCACATCAGTCAGTTCACACCCCTACAGCACATAACAGTTCACACCCCTACAGCACATAACTCAGTTCACATGCCTACAGCACATCACTCAGTTCACACCCCTACAGCACATCACTCTGTTCACATGCCTACAGAACATCACTCAGTTCACACCCCTACAGCACATCACTCAGTTCACACCCCTACAGCACATCACTCAGTTCACACCCCTGCTGCACATCACTCAGTTCACACTTCTGCTGCACATCACTCAGTTCACACCCCTACAGCACATCACTCAGTTCACACTACTGCTGCACATCACTCAGTTCACACCCCTACAGCATATCACTCAGTTCACACCCCTACAGCACAGCTCTCAGTTGACACCGCTACAGCACATCACTCAGTTCACATTCCTGCTGCACATCACTCAGTTCACACCTCTGCAGCACATCACTCAGTTCACAGTCCTGCTGCACATCACTCAGTTCACACCCCTACAGCATATCACTCAGTTCACACCCCTACAGCACAGCTCTCAGTTGACACCGCTACAGCACATCACTCAGTTCACATTCCTGCTGCACATCACTCAGTTCACACCCCTACAGCACATCACTCAGTTCACACCCCTACAGCACATCACTCAGTTCACACCCCTACAGCACATCACTCAGTTCACACTCCTGCTGCATATCACTCAGTTCACACCCCTACAGCATATCACTCAGTTCACATCCCTACAGCACAGCACTCAGTTGATACCCCTACAGCACATCACTCAGTTCACATTCCTGCTGCACATCACTCAGTTCACACCTCTGCAGCATATCACTCAGTTCACACTCCTGCTGCACATCACTCAGTTCACACCTCTACAGCACATCACTCAGTTCACATTCCTGCTGCACATCACTTAGTTCACACCCCTACAGAACATCACTCAGTTCACAACCCTGATTGGACATATCATTAACAGCTTAAGTATCTACAAATGATATTTGATCAGTCTTTTAGTCATATACCAGGTTGATTACTTTATGCTTAGATGCAAATGCACTTTAAAATTATGTAAAAGTTAGTTGCATATCCTTTTACAGGACACTGCAGTTAACCCCAGAATTTATTGGCTGTTTGTGATATCTTTGCAAGTTTACGCTCAGTAGTTTGCCATTGCTTTATGAACGACCGGCACTTATATCATTGTATGAAAATCAGCACAATGCAGTCTGCTGCCAAATTGCCCGCAGCTGTCTTTTGAACACAGTATGGGATTATGATTATTAACCCCTTTGCCGCAGGCTGCACTAAAATAGTCACAGCTGCATATATAGAGCAGTGACTACTCTAAGTAAGGCATCTTTTCCATGCCTTGTGGCCTATTTTGTATATGGTGTTAATTGTATAGACCAATAGGCACTCGATGGGAGATGTGGTCAGTATCATGCTGGTTGCCTCTACTTCCCAGAACAGTTCCTGGTACCCATTTTAGGCTGGGTTGACATGTGTACCCAGGTCAATTTAAAAAAAAAATCATTATCTCAAAGGGGGATTTAAAACAAATGACAACCAGGCTGGCAGGCAATCATGCGTTCCACTCTGTGCTCCCATGGCTCCCATGGCTCCCATGACTACTTATATTCTTGTATAATTTCTTGGTCCTATCTGTGGTTGATTATGGCCTGGGAATATGCACCCTATTTCAGCTACAGTGTGATCAAATGCATCTAGATCAGTTGCAGTGTGACAGATTGCATCTAGAATGAATGCTTTAGAAACATTCTGAGGTGTACTAGGGGTTCAAACTGGTAATAAAATGACAATAAGCATCCCATTTGTAGAAACATAGTTGATAACAAGACTGCAAGAATTAAGTAATCATTAATGAATATCATTAATTGGGGGAGCATTGTGGCGACTAAAAAGACCAGCAGTAGATGAAGTAGAGCAGGTTGAGAGATTATGCATGATGGTCTAAAACGGTGGCATGGAAATGTCAGCTGTAAAATAGATCCAGAACACCAGGGACTGAGATGTGTGGAGAGATGCAGCGAGCATTTGCTTTATTGCAGGGAATGATATTATGATGTCATGGATGGCATGGCTGATAAAGCAGAGAGTGAAATGAGAAAAAGGAAATGAAAATGCAACATTTGATACATAACAACTCTCATTTACATCTATGGCTTAAACAAGCGTGGTCAAAGATCAAGATAGGGATTCTCGTGTTGATTTCAGGGGATGGATCCATGGCTGAGCCCAGCAGTACATGAAATTTACCATCAATAACATTTTAGATAACATGTCATTTGTCATCTTTCCAGTGAAGGTCAGCTGCAATGTATCTCCAGGACTCTCTTGTTTTATGCCATTGTGGTACAATCTATCATCCTGTATTCAGTCCATAATTTTATTATCCTTTCATTTAAACTACACCTCTCTCTCTTGAACTTTTGCCTTTAACATTTGTTTTAGTATGATTTACGGCCATTAAAGACAAACAAATTAAAGTAAATATTTTTAGAACATACATCTTTCCTGTGGTGACACACAAACATTAGTCATAGACCAATTTGCAATTTCTAAAGAAAAAAACCTGGGAAATTGGACCTTTTGAATTTAAATGTTGCAGAAAAGTTCTTAAAATATTGTGGACCAAGAAGATGAAAAATGCAACACTCTACAAGATTTGAAACATTGATGAAAACTGCCTCATAAGCAGAATCATGTCACAGAAGCTGAAATACTTTGGCCATATATAGCTTTACAGTGAGGTCAAAAGAACCGTGATGGAATGTATGGTTCCTGGGAGAAGTGCGGGCTGTGACCAGCACAAAGATGGACACTGGACAAAGAAGACAGCTTCGGCATAAAAGTGCATGAGACAGAATACCTGGCAAAGGATGAGGAATCTTTTTCCCCGTGCCATGATGAGAGCTTGCATTCTGCAAAGGACCTATTGCATCATGATGACAGGCATGCATGAACTAAAATAAACATATCATACAGCAAGTTGTTTGTTTAGCATTATTTGTGTTTGCCGGAAAATATTTGAAGGCTGAGGATAAACACGTGGCAGATCTATGCAGTTGTGATGCTTTGTGCAGGATAGGTTTTTGTATTTTACTTCTGATCGATAATAGATTTCTAAAAAGTGTGGTTGTCCCTGGTTAAGATCCAATACTTCAAATTTGAGAGATTGGTATCTTAATGCTACATCCTCTGCTATTCACACATAAACTGTTTCTTAAATCTGTAGTTCTTAAGTTCGGTATTTTCTTTATAGACTTTAATTACTTCTTTCACTCAAGCATGCAGAACTATTCACATTGTGAAAATCATTGAAGCATAAAATGTATTAACTGTAATATAATTATTGCTTGCTTGAAAGGAAAATGTGCTTTAAAACATGTTATTGGATGAATGAATTGTTGTTGGCTTTCACTGTTACATTATTTGTAACTGAAAATGTGTTTGATTTTATTAAAAAATCTTTGGTTGGCAACTGTGACATGTGAATCACAATTTAAGATATTTTAGTCAATCAATCTCCACAAAGAAGGTTGGCTATAATGGATCTCCAACACTGTCCATCTCTCGCCCTGACTGTATATTCTGTCAGATTGCTTTTTGTCCACCTCTTGATATCTTTCCACTTGTATTGTCTACCTATTGCTCACTTACCTTCAACCTTACCCTCCAGTAAGGTTTTTATAAGAGTTTTATGTCTTTTAATATTGCTGAAATATTTCACTTGCCTCTTTTATTATCTCTTTATCAACTCTCTTTTCATTCCCAGTTTTTCTAGAATCTCCATATTTGATTGTTTTTGAATCCATGAAATACAACATATTCTTCTGTATATCCGTATCTTAGACAATATTCAGAATGTTATTGACAAATATGTATAAAGTAGGCAATTTTCGTTTTGTATTGATTAATTTATTCAGTATTGATTAATTAAATTTATCCAATGTTCAGACAGACATAAGGAATAGAGAGAGAAAGGGGGAGGGTGTGGGGTGACATAGAGGATAGGCATTGTCACTAAATAATCCACATTTTTGTGAGTGTATTCAGAATTGGGTTAGCCATGAAGCTTTTTCTGTTAATTGTCTTAAGATGACAAGACTGAGACAAGGTAGAAAACATGCTCATCACAGAAAATACATCCTAATGTGGGACGCAGAGGTGTTTCCAAGGCACCAGGTCTGGGTTATATACTGGCCAAGACCTATTGACACGTCCTCATCGAGCGTCCTGGGCAGCAGGTCCCTTCGGGGTCCTGGCTAAAGTCAGTAGGATCGCCGATTCCTCTGAAGTCAGAGAGTGTCTGCCTGTACGGCGAGGAACCACCAGTCTGCACACCAATACGCCAGACATGGGACAACGGATACTCACGCAAACCTCAGGTCCTGTATAACATCACACTGATGTTGGACAACAGGATGCCTTCATCCGGCATACAGGACTTCGCGTTGGAGCTCAAACCAACGAACACAAGCAAGCACATCCTAATGTTCTCTCCATATGTATCAGTATTTAATTCCTTGAATTCTCAGGGCCTGGTTGTTGGACAAATTGGGCCCACATTTCTAGACCTTCAGATTATTACCAACACAGATCTGGAAAAGGCTACTGCATTCTTCACTGGTGGTTCCATTGGCTACTTAACTGGTTCTATTACAGCTGGAGCAATTTACAGTAGAGTAAGTGGTTCAACATTTGTTTGACACAGCTTCATGTTCTTTATCTATGTGGAGTTTTCAGGAAGCCATTTTAATCTCATGAGAAAAATGTTTTGCTAAGTAAAAACTACAAATTAAATTCTGCCTTCGAAATTCCCATTAAATCTTTCTAATATAAACTAGTATGCGAGAATTGTTTATTTGGTTTGTAAATAATACTTTATCTATAGATGCACAGTTTAGATTATAAATATCCAAGCACGCATGTGCACATGCATGCACACACACACACACACTCAAACACACATTTAGATGTTCACAGTTTGTCTGTATTTACATATCCAATTTGGATGGTGTACATGTGCACAGTTTGATTGACGTATTTGCATACATACAGTTTGGATGATATATTTTACATACTCACAGATTGGATAATATATTTACATATTGTGATGGCATATTTACAAATACATTGTATTCTCAGTTTTTTAGAACATTAACATTTATTAGACATGTTGGCAAGCATTTGATGAAAGAACATACACCAGTACATATTAAAAGCAAACTAGACGGAAGTTCAAACACCACTGTGTTTATAATTGCATTTGACATGTTATTGCCCACAAATACATTTGCTAGCACAGTTGATAATGATGAACAGATATTATCTCTGCCCTTAACTGTAAAGCGACATCAGTTAGCCAACACATGTGTAGCAGGAACACAAGAATAATGTCACCGGTTAATTATTGTTAGATAACACCATTATGCCATGACACAGGGCCCTGCATCATGCACCAGTAAGTTGACAGAAACATCTGATTCATATGTCATCACATCATGCTGATGACAAATGCAGCCATCCTATTTAACTGATTCTGTACTAAGCGACTCATGTTGCTTTTGTTACCATGGCACATTCCTTTCAGATAATTTCTGATTCATTACAATCCTTCCGCCCCTCTTCTGTATATCCACCTTGTACTGGTAGAGTGACTTGCATGTTTCAATGACCCAATAGCTATGCTGACAGTAGCGCAGTTACTGGTTGTCACATTATTTCGGACAGGTCAAGGGATAGGAACCAGATAAATTGATTTACAAACCTGCCGCCTTATATACTGGGGACAATCAAAGGATAGAGAAAGCTTGATTATGATGTCACATTCCTTTCTGATTTGTTGGCTTCAAAAGCATCAGTAGTTGGAAGACTCAAGATGGACAAGGGAGTTATTTTGAATGACTACAAGTTTTAAGATTCAAAATCAGATGAAAGAGCCTATTTAAGGGCGTTTTGAATTGGGTTTAAGTGTTTCGGGGGGAGGGGGGGGGATAAATATTACATTGTTACAACCAGTATGAATGGAATGAACAACTACATACATGACATTTGGTGAAGGAGGCAGAGCATCAATGGGGTAGTCTAGACTGCTGTGATGGTGATTGTTACAACCACGAGCCAGTTACATTGCTCTTGTAACTCTGTCTCAGGCAGTTGTTACTTTAAAGTCGTAAATATCCAGGTCAGAAGGAATTAAAATAATAGCTGTCATAGTTAGTGATAAGTTAATTAAAAACTAACAGAAGTTGAATTTTATATCAGGATATAATTAGTGAATGTATCAACTGTACAGAGTAGAAAGATTCAAGTAAAAAAAAACGCCATGAATCTGTGAGTAATTGCTTGAAAGAAAGAAAGAGAATGGTAATAAATAAGGTTGCGTAATACATTAAAGAATTAGTGTCTGGGCTAGCTTTGTTTATAGCCAGCTGTGAAAGTAGGGGAGGGGGAGAGAGAGAACAAGTAGTAGTGGGGATAAATTATGTTGTGAGATAAAGTTCTAAGTACAATAAAAGAAAACTGGAACAACACAAAAAATCGGCAATGATGAAATGAAAATATGTAGGGGAGAATTGGATTACTTATTGATTTCATGACAAGTAAGAAAGAAGAGAGACATGGCTAAAGGGACAGATAATGAACAAAGAAGCAAATCAATAGATAACATTTTAGGAGAGAACACAGAAGTTCGGACACAGTTCTGCAGAAGGACAGTTAATGAATAGAGAAGCAGATGAATAGCTAGCACCAAATACTGACTAAGAATAAGTTGAGCCATATAATGATACTATTGTATGAATAAAAGTCTATTGGTGAGAGAGGGAAGAAAATACACCAATTCGGGAGGAGAGTAATTTTCAAGTATGATCAGTGTGAGTAGGGCAATAATTAAACAATACCAAGAAATATACAAGTATGTGGTTAATACTGGCGTGTGTTTTTAAAAGCCTGTTGACAATAAGGTCCCATTTGTATGTGCTTTACTTTAGGCACTTGACTTATCTCATGCTCAGAATTCCTATACAAATACCACATTTTTAGATTTGCATTTATCAGTCGCTGTAAGCAAATGACTAAAAGATAGTTTAAAATAAACAATGCTTGTGTAGTCTTCTTCTTTGGGTGGCAAGTCTGGGACCAAACATTGGTGATCATGACTTTCTGATCCTCTCTGTCATTTGATGTTTTAATGAAGTCGATGTTGCTTAGATTATTGTTCATTGCGCAGTGGTTTCAGCTATCCACATCATAATCTGTCCTTCATTACTTTTCATCTTATCTCATCCCTCTTGTACCTTGCAGTGTCACGAGATGAGTATAAACAGCGGGAGAGTGCCCACTTATGGGTTTCATGTATTGATATTCCCATGGATTGTTATTCCCTGCATCCATCGTTTATGTGGTCGGCCTCTTCCTCTGCTTCCATCTGGTCTGTCTATATCCATTTGGGTCACTCTGTTTATACTTAGTTTTTCTACAAGCAATATGAAAATCCCCTGCCGGCTCATTAGGCCAGTCACAGGTTTAGGACAACAATCTGATCAAAGGGAGTCCGTTCACCCCTGGCGAGCCAGAGCCCCGTTGGCCCATGACCTCGCGATCATGGTTTCCCGGTCTACACCACGTGGAGGTGTCTGCGGGTCATAGGCAGGCTACTAATTTTCAATTTTTGCCCCTCCTGGGAGAGGCTAGGCTGCAGGGCCAGGCACAGTCCACACCTTGTAGACCTTCATTACTTCTCATGCCTAGTAATTTCCTGTACTGTTCCTTTCTCCAGTTTACCTCCTCTGTTGATATGCTCCATAAATTTCATTTTGTCTTTTCCATTTGGTTCTGATTGAGAATGGGTCTAGTAATTCCTGCAGCTGTCAGTATCTCATCATTTGTTTTCTTCTGTATCTTTTATATTCTCATCTTCTCAAAAAATCACATCTGAACTACCTCCAGTTTCCTCATCACTCCATTACTCATTGCCCAGCATTTGCTCATGCACAAAAGAACAGGCCACACTTAACCTTTCAGTATATTTACTTTTAGAAATTTTCCCTCAGGTCCTTAAATCAAACAAGAATGCAAGAATGGTGCATTGATTTGTCAGAATGCTGTGTTTCATAGGCATAGTTTGCTGAAAGAATTCATAACGTTGGTTGTTACTCTTCTTCTTCGTTCACTAGTTGTTACTCTTATAATGATCTTTGTGCAGCTGAATGTAAATGTAAAGTCAGGGTCCCTGTTATATGCCCTTGAGGCCTGTTATGTATATGGTGCTATCCCATGTGCTTATAGACGATTCTGCACTTAGTGGGTGATGTTGTCGCTGGAAGCCTTTACTTCCTAGAAATTCCCTGGTACCCATTTCTGCGCTGGATTGACCTGAGAGGCCAGGTCAATTTGTAAACCTGCCTCGGTGGAGATTCAAATATTGGCCAGTACAGATACGTTAGCCACTGCATACCACCATCCTGGCTTAATATCAATCAATCATGTGCCATGCCGGAAAGCGTGGGCGGTCATGACTCGCCATTTCACTCGATCACCAGCGTCGTGGATCAGCTCAGTGTTCCTGTCTCATTCATGCCATGTGGCCAAGCCATCCAGGTATTTTCCTCTCGGTCTTCCTCTTGGTCTGTTCCCTTCGATCTTGCCAGTTGTCACTAAGTTCTCCAATCCATTTCTTCTCATAACATGTCCAAAAAATATTTTGACTCTGCGTCTAATTTCTATAATCAATTTACGATTTTCATTTGTCTCCTGTAGTACTTGGTCATTGGTTTTTCTGTCTGTCCATGGTATTCTTTGCATTTTCCTCAGAAACCACATTTTTGCAGCCATCAGATGTTTTTCAGCTTGACTGCACATTGTCCAAGTTTCACATCCATACAAAAGAACAGGCTCTATGTATCCCCTCAACACTCTTTTTCTCGTTTCAATTGAATCTTTTTATTGGTCAGAATGTTTTTCATCTTGCTAAAGGCTACTTTCGCCATGGCGATTCTTGTTCTAATCTCTTCAAGGCATCTCCCATCAGATGTTATGACTGTTCCGAGATAATTGTACCGATTCACTTGTTGAAGAATATTCCCATTTACTTGTATATTACATTGTGGCCCTTCATTGTTCCTAGTGACGACCATAACCGGTGTCTTCTTACAATTTAATTCTAACCCCAGTTGCTCACTGTGTACAACAACTGCGTCTACTAATTGTTGTAGATCTTGTGCATTGTCTGCAATCAATATTGTATCATCTGCATATCTAATGTTATTGATGTCCCATCCTCCAATGCTGATTCCATTGATATCTTCTACATTCCTGAAAATATTTTCACTGTATAGGGAAAAAAGATCTGGAGACATTACACATCCCTGCTTAACACCTCTCTTAATAGGTTGATATTGTCCCACTTCATTATCAATCCTTATGGCAGCTTGTTGTTTCCAATATATGTTTTTTCTTCTTCTTCTGCGTTCATCCGGATTTTTTTTTCGGATGTGACTGCGTTGTGCCTGTTTACAGCAGAGCTGCGTTCTTGCGCCGTCAGGCCGACACATCCAACTTCTGCGGGCATTTGTTGACCGGGTTAACCTTCCCGGGGATATATGTTTTTTATAAGTCTAATGTCTTTCCCATCAATTTGTAGATCTGCAAGCATATCTACCATGTTGACATGTCTAACTCTATCAAAAGCCTTTGTGTAGTCAATAAAGCAAAGATGTATATCCTTGTTTACTTCTATAGCACGTTCAATAACTGTTCGCAGCATATACACAGCATTTACTGTACCCTTTCCTTCTACAAACACACATTGTTCTTCCCCTATTTCAGGTTGTATTTTCTTCCTCACTCTTTGCATGATAATTCGTAGCAATATCTTTGTGATGTGGCTCATTATACTAATTGTTCTATGTTGATCACATTCCAAGGTTCCTGATTTCTTTGGGATTGCAATAAATACAGAGTTACATAATTCAGAAGGTATATTACCAGTAATATGCAGCACTTTAATAATTTCTCCAGACCACGCACTATCACCCATTATCAAATAATTGCAGTTTTATACACAACAGACATTTAAATATGGACTTCCATTATTGTAAGTTGGGAACCGCAGTCGCGCAGTGGGTGGAACATTTAGATGCTGGTCTGGTAGTCAGGGGTTCAAATCTGCATTAAGGTGGATTGTTAAAATTGACCTGGGCAGGTCTAAATTTGACTCAGCCTAAAATTGGTATCAGGAAATGTCTTGGGAAGTAAAGGCTGCTGGCGTGATATTGACCACATCACCCCTCGTTTGCTGATTGGTTTATACACACATAGGGCTAGCACCATATACTCGATACACCTCAAGGTTTGTAAGAAGGGTCCTTTAGTTACTTTCTTGGTACTGTAAGTTCACCATCATCTTGTGCCATGCCGATAAGCATGGGTGGTCATGTTTCACCATCTCACTCGATCACCAGAGTTGTGGATTACGCCATTTCTCTAATTTTCTATGAGATTGGAAAACATGATTTTCTTGGCATCTTTACAGAAGGTTGTTTGCCATTGCTTTCCGTTTTAGCAGTGACCATACTGGTCAATTAGCATAGCTATTGTCTCCCAAAAACAGAAAGAGATCCTCTGCCTACCGTCCTGAAGTTGGAGACCATAATCTACAACTATCTGTTGGCTGCTCTTCAACTTCATCCACCACCTGCACCATGGCGTCGTGTAACCTTGATCAGGGGACTAAGCGGGTACTCCACCTGGCTCAAGGGTATCCCGTAGGCTAGCGGAGAGAAGGAGATATCTTACCTCTCCTTTAATAGGGGATACCCCTACCCCACCACCCATTACTGTAAGTAACTTTCTTATTACTGTAAGTTACTTTATTTGACAAAATATTGATCTACAATGTCTTTTTTTTTATCTCAGTTAAACAAAAATGGGATGATGTTCTGTGGAACTACTGGTTTGGGGATCATTGCAGTAGTCACTGCTTATTGCAAACCTTATGGACTGATGATTTTCACTAGGCTTGCTAATGGAATCACTGCAGGCTTTGTTGATACATGTAAGTTGAGTACTGATTATAATCACATGTACCATGGAGCATGTATTGAGTGAAGGTGTGTATGGTCTGTTGTTTGATTGTGAATCTTCCGAAAGATTGAATTTTAACCTTTAAGTCCTATGCATTGATAGCCAAGCCTTGAAAAGCGCTTGCATCATTGGAGTGAGGCCGGTGTGTAGAGACTTTTCTCTCGGATCTGGTGTCAAAGTACCATCTCCACGGGGGAACTGCACTGCAGAGCTTTTCTTCCCTTGTCACAGTTCAGAAACTTGCAGAATGTGCAAGACCAGTACCAAAACTTGACATCTGCACAGAGGCAAATTAGCATGTAACTATGCTCCGGTGCATCATCATCATCATGTGTCATGCTGATAAGCATGGGTGGCCATTTTTCGCTATCTCACTTGATCACCAGAATCATAGATCAGCTCAGTGTTCTTGTCTCGACCATGCCGCGTGCCAAGCCATCCAGGTATTTACTTCTCTGTCTTCCCCTTGTTCTCTTCCCCTCGATCTTTGCAGTTGACACCAAGTCCTCCAATTTATTTCTTCTCATAACGTGACTAAAAAATTGTGACTGGTTAAGCACACAAAAAGACAGCTGAGATTAGGCCAAGGTTGGTAATGTTTACTCCATGGTTTGTAGGTTTTTCATGGTCAACAAACTGATCCAATAGCCACAGGGAAAAGATCAGTTCTGATAATGGACATTGTGTAAGTATCTACATTCTTTGAGCATGTCATGATATGAGGGCTAGATTATAAGAAAATTAAAGAGGGTGTTAAAAGGAACAAATACCGGACTGTTTTACATCAGTGTGATCAAACATCATGTCTGCCTGGTGGAAGTGTGTTTGAATTCCCCTTCGAGGGGGAGTTAACAAATGCAAATTAATTGAGCGTGCATGTTGACCCTGCCTAACGGGGATACATGGAAATATTCTGGGAAGTAAATGTGGTTGGTATGATACTGACCACATTACTAAGTGAGTGAAATTTGGTCTAAAAATATGTGGTGTGCACCATATATTTAGGAGTTGTGGTGGTGAAGTAGCTAGCATGCTTACCTGCTTACTCTATTGTCATGTGTTTAAATCCCAGTTGAAGTGGATTTTTTTCTTCTTCTTTCGTTCGCTTGAAATATGCCTATAACGCAATGTTGTCTCTTGTATTAATTTAACTGTCTTTTTTAGTTCACTCAGCGGTCCATAGAGTTTATCTTCCACTGTTGTCTCTCTAGGCCCGAAGGTTTACCTAGACATGTTGTAATTTGGGCAGTCTTGGAGTATGTGCTCTTCTGTCTGCGATGCCAGTCCACATGTAAACATGGCTGATTCACCAATCTTGAATTTTGTATACATGTGGTTGCGTAATCTATTGTGTCCTGTTTTGAGGTGCAGAATAATGACTTGTTCTGGTCTGACCATAACGTGGTAGTCATCTTGAGCCAGTTTTGGTGGCTTTCTGACTGATTTGATCATTGTTTTCTTTTGGTGGTATATAACGGGCACATCAGGCTGTTCTTCTTTTGCTCCTTCTTTAGCCAGTCAATCAGCTCAGCTGTTTCCGGGTATTCCATAGTGGGATGGTATCCGCTGTATGGTGACCTTATGCTGATTGCTAAGTTCAGAAAGTAGTGTCCTTAGTACAGGCAATTTCCCAGACAGGAGCGCCTCGAGTACTTATTTTACATCTGTCAATAGCACCACAGGTTGTGTACCATGGCTGGTGTTTAGTAATTTCTCTGTTCCTGTCTTAATTGCCTCAATTTCAGCATCATAGTTATGGCAGTACTTTCCTGTTGGTACTCTGGCCGTGTCCCTACTATTATTTGGGTATTTTATGTACACTCCTGCTCCTCCATTTCGAACAGCATTTTGTGCTGACCCATCTGTGTAGACTCGGATCCAGAGATCCTGTGGA
This sequence comes from Cepaea nemoralis, assembly GCA_014155875.1. Taxonomy (NCBI): domain Eukaryota; kingdom Metazoa; phylum Mollusca; class Gastropoda; order Stylommatophora; family Helicidae; genus Cepaea; species Cepaea nemoralis. The sequence continues at coordinate 135,946 of JACEFZ010027920.1, forward strand.
TATTCTTCATCAAGGAAGCTGAGAGTGGTTGTTCTGTGCTGTACACTGTTCTGTTCTTTCTTGTCAAATATCCCTCTCACTTTTGTCTGGATTTGTAGTGATAGTCTATGTTCATCTTTCCATGGAGTTCGCTCTGGAATAGTTTTCAGGGGGATACCAACTGTGGGCAGATCGGTGGTTTCTCTGCAGAGTCATTTGGCCTGGTGGATAAAACTGCTTCTTTTCAACCAACCCATAGCTAAGTTTTCAAATCTGTTCTTCATAGGGGGGGGGCCTGGCAAACTGAGGAACTTTTCTGCTTGGATTAGACTTTTTCATATCTCTATGCTCTCTCAGTGCTTGTATCCTCCCCATCTTTTCCATCTCCGCTATAGGGGTTGATCTCATCCCTCCTGTGGTGACTCTAAGTGCTTGATTTTGCACCTTGTCCAGCTCTTGTAGTGTCGTTTTTTATGCTGAGCACCACGCAGTTGACCCGTATTCCAGGTGTGGTCGTATGCTCTGTTGATAAACTTTGCTAAGTATATTCCCATTGGCTCCCCATGTGGTTCCACTTAGTGATCTCAGGATGGCTATTTTCCTTCTGGCTTTTGCTACTGCTTTGTTGATGTGCTTTCTCCATGTCAGCCTGCCATCAAATGTTACTCCAAGGTATGTTGGTTTTTTATCTTCTCTAAGGGGTATTAATTTTTTCTGGATGATCCCTGCCTTTTGTTTTGGAGAGAGAGTAAATAGAGTGGTGCTGCACTTATCAATGTTTATGCCGACACACCATCTATTTGCCCATGCAACAAATGCATCTACAGCTCTTGGTAGCGATCTGGTGGCCACTGATGCATGTTCATTTGTGCGCCATAGAACCAGGTCATCAGCGTACATTGCCGCTTTAATTCCATGTGGTAGATTAGCAACAAGATCATTGATGAAGATTAGAAAAAGTGTGGGGGACAAGACTCCACCCTGGGGAACACCATGACGCAGTAGTACTTTCTTGCTCTTGAGTCCGTCTATCTGTACTCGGACTCTTCTGTTGTGCAAGTATGCTATCACCCATTTGTACATTCTTCCATTGACTTTACAGATTCTCAGTTTCTTCATCAGACCTTCTTTCCAGACTTTGTTAAAGGCTTTCTTCAGATCTATCCATGTAACAAGCACCAGCTTTTTCTCTTGGAATGCATAAGTGGATTTTTAAAAAATTAACTTGCCTGTCAGGTCAACAAAGCCTAAGATGTAAACTAGAGGGTATCCTGGAAACTCTAGATGGCTGCCATAATATTGAAGACATTCCCCCATGGAGTGCCAGTTTGTCTATACAAATATGAGGCTGAGACCATATACCCGATGTGCCTCAAGGCGTGGAAAAGGATTCTTAACTTTTTTATTTTTGTTCGTTCGCTTTGTACTCAAGCATAGTCAATATAAATGCTACTACTTCTTGTAGCACTGGACTGATTTTTGCATGTGGATTAACTTTACCTATTATCTGTGCCCCTCGCCATGTAGCAAACCCACTCCGACTTCTGAGGTACTTGTAATGTACGTCCTCAATTCAAGGACGAGAAGTCAACATATTAGTCCAACTGACCGGTGTAGGGGTTGAACCCGCTGCCTTGGCATCAGAACATCGTATGTTTGAGAACAAGCGCTCTTATCCATTTAGCCATGCTGACCTCCACCTTTTTTTTAATTACCATCATCATCCAGTGCCTTCCCGGCTGGCGTGGGTGATCATGCCTCTCCACAAATTACAATCTCCGATGTCATGGATCAGTTTGTGTGTTGACTCACTTCCGTGACATGACACAAGACTGTCAAGAATCTTCTCACACTGTCTTCCTCTATCTCTCTTTTTGTGGATCTTTCCAGTTGTCGCAACGTGTTCCAGATTTTGTCTTCTCATAACATGGCCAAAAAAATGATGACTGCCTCTCTCTGTTTGTGAAAAACTCAATAAATAATAAGGCACAGAGAAGATGCCTTTGCTTTACTTACTCACCCAAACACATCAGCAGTAGAACTGACTCATCTCATAGGTTACCCATAGAAGAAGATTACCCATAGGCACAATAACATGTTGCATGGCCTTTGCAGGTTGTTGCCATCAACTCCAGGTTGATTTTCTAGGCAATTTCTCTGTGTTCAAAACATGAATAGTTTATTCAGATTAAATGCTTGAAACATTTAGAAGATGAAGAAAAATAATTAAATACACAACAAAAAAAAAGATGGCAATGAGAGATTAGCATACCAACATTGATAATTTCTATAGTGGAGACATTGAAAATGATAGCTGGAAGTATTTAGGCATATAGGTATATATGTCATGATGACATAGTAATTGACAAACAAGAATTCAGTCTTGTCATGTGTATACTCTGGCAGACTGAGGACAGCTATGTAGGTTATGTTCTGGTTCTTGTCATGCCTGTATACTGGCTACAGAAGACTAATGTGTAAATTATCTTCTGGTCCTTGTCTTTTCTGCACACTGGCTAAAAACATAAGTGTAGGTTATCTGCTGCTCCCTTTGATGTAAGTTATCTGCTTGTCCGCAGTAGCCAGTGTACAGACAGAACAAGGACCAGAAGATAATTACAGTTGTCTTCAGTCCGAAGACAACTTTAAATTATCTTCTGGTCCTTATTCTGCCTGTACACTGGCTACTGAAGACAACTGTAAATTATCTCTGTTCCTTGTTCCGTCTGTGCACTGGCTACTGAAGACAACTGTAAATTATCTTCTGTTCCTTGTTCTGTCTGTACCCTGGCAACTGAAGTCAACTGTAAATTGTCCTCTGGTCCTGTTCTGTCTGTACACTGGCTACTGAAGACAACTGTAAATTATCTTCTGGTCCTTGTCATGTCTATAAACTGGTTACTGAAGACATCTATAAATTATCTTCTGGTTCATTATGCAATTGTCTCATTTCTTGTGTCAGGTTTCCTTGCCCGTTTTAGAAATCTCTATCAATTCATCTACACCTAGATCTTCCTCATTTTGTACAAATGGATATTTTACTGTTGTAGGCAAATACGGTGTCAGAATTCTATTATGATGACTGACTTCCCATGAATTATTCATGGCAAGAGCCCATTCTTCAAGCTGAAATAACAATACAGCTGTTCAGCAATCTGCATCTTTCTACTTTGCATTTTATTCATACATGATCATGACCGACCTTAAGACATTTTTTTTGCTAAAGTAAAGGGACTGCTGTACATACGTTGAGGCATATTGTTTAAAGTAAAGAGACTGCTGTACATGCGTTGTGGTATATTGTTTACAGTAAAGGGACTGCTGTACATACTTGAGGCATATTGGGCATCAGGTGCTAGCCCTGTTTTGTTTGTTTTGTGCTTGCTCGCTTTGAACTTCCCTCGTGAAGTTGGAGCACTACTTCTAGTAGTGCTGGACTGAATTTTGCATTTGGATTAGCTTTTCCTATTAACACATGTCCTTCGCCATCAAGTGAAAAGCGAACGCACTCCGACTTCAGAGGTACTTGTAATTTATGTCCCCAAGTCAAGGATGATAGGTTAACATTTTAGTCCAACTGTCCGGTGTAGGGGTTGAACCCCTTATCTCGGCATCAGCACACCGGATGTTTAAGAACACATGTTCTTATCAGTTCGGCCATACTGATCTATATTAGTCCTATTATTGTATAGACCAATCAGCACTTGAGATTGATGTGGTCAGTGTCATGCAAGCGACCTTTACTACCCAAGACGTTTCCTGTTACCAATTTTATAGGCTGGGTCAGCCGGGAGTCAGGTACCCATTTTATAGGCTGGGTCAGCTGGGAGTCAGGTTCATTCATAAATCTGCCTGGGTATGAATTCAAACCCATGACCTGTTGGCTGAAAGACAAGCATGCTAGCCACTGTGCTACCATAGTTTCCAGCCTGAAGAAATACACAAGCTAATGTACACATAGCTATATCCCTAACACACGCTTCTCCTTATCACATTCTGTGAGTGCTACTTCACAATCAGACTGTGATGTGGTTTCAAGAGATGTTCATACACTCTGGTCTAGTCTTTGAATGACTCTTGATGACTTGTCAGATTGTGTTACACAATCTCAACCCTCAACACTTCACCACTTGAACACTCTCAGTGGGCAGCACGCACAATATCAGTTGCCCAAGTGGCAGTTTGCCTGTGTGTTACTCGGGCCTGCCATGGAAGCAAAGAATAGTAGCACTGCATCCTTATCAGGCTTTTTTTTAAATAGGCAACTAAAGAATGTTGTGCTTAAGGCAGGCTACACTATCACATAGTAAACTTTTCACAGAATCCAACTAGCCATGATCAAGTCACGTGAAGAAAAAATGACTCATCCAACCAAGAGGAAAGGAAGCTATTCTAGAAGAGATATAACATGTTGTGGGGAAAACTGCAAGGAGTCTGGGACACTAATTACATTTCTTTCACTTTGTAAAATCTGTGGATTGGCACCTGGACTGTTAAAACTAAATGTGAATTAGGAAAGACAACACATGTGGTTGAAGATATGAAATATTATTAGATAAGCATTTTGGAATTGTGTGAAACAATGTGGAATAACTAGAAACTCTCTTGACTGAAACCCACAAAGCAAACAAAATAGCAGGAGACTTAAAAAAACAGACAGATGAATAATATTGGGAGGACAGGGAGGGAGCTGAAGGAGATAATAAAAGGTAGGATGGCTTGGCGTGATTTGGTTGAGGATCTATGCCCCAGTGGGGGATAAAGGGAAGACAAAGAAGAAATAGCACTTCCTCAAGGCTGGAAATATTGTGTGAAAACAATGAGGAGTATTCCCAACTCTGTACACATTTAGGCTCCTCCCAAACTGTGACACAAGTCAAACTCTATGTAATGTCCTATCTAGAGCTTTGACACAGGGACAGTAGGTCAGGCTTCATTCACATAAGATAACTGTATTACTATAGTGCATTCACATATGTTTCCCCCTGTATAAAAACCCATAACTCAGTAACCCACTGAGGGAAAATGATGAGATTTAGCATATAACATTATCATTATGTACACCTAACAGAAACATTTTGGTTCTGAAGATTGTACAGCAGATCTCAATGTTCATATACAAGGGGCTTCTCATAAGTCTTTAGCCTGACCATGAAGGGGTAGGCGGAGAAAATTGAAATTTGGCACAGTGCTTATTCCTTCTCAATGTATCCACCACCTGAATTTATGCATTTCTGCCATCTCTGCGTGACCTTGAAAAGACCTTCAGAATAAAAAAACCTATTTTTCGAACTAAACCAGTTATCACAAGCCTGTATGACATCCTCGGCACTGTCAAGACAATTTCCTTTCAGCTGTTTATTACGATTTGGTGAATCCAAGTCTCATCTACCGTCACCATGGTCTTTTACATGTTTTTCGACCACCACATGTTGAGAAACTGGCCACAGCAATCAACCCGTGTTTGTTTCTGTTCACATGTCAGCAGGCGCGGGACCCAACAGGCACACACTTTTCTCATGTTCAGTCTGTTGTGTAAAATTCTAAAAACTGTACTCTTATTCAGTTTTGCTGAACCCGATATCTCTGCAATTGCCATTTTCCTATCCTGGTCTATGATTTTCTTCACGTTTGCAGCATTTGCATCATTGCACTCTGAGGACGGTCGTCCTGGTCTTGGCAGATCTGCAACTTGGGAACGGCCACACTTAAACTGCAAACACCAATTTTTTACAGAAGCATACGAAGGACAGACTTCCTCAAACACTGGCCCCATCTATATATATATATATATATATATATATATATATATATATATATATATATATATATATATATATATATATATATATATATATATATATCGGCTTCGTGGCTTAGAGGTTATGACTTTTCTCCGTAATCTCATATACTCTTGTGGGTAACTTGATGATGGTGAGAATCAGCAGTGGTTCGAATCGCATCGGTAACTTACAGGGTATGTGAGCCGGCCGCTCAGAAAGCAATGGCAAACTACTGAGCATAATCTTGCCAAGAAATCAACATACAGCTGAAAGATGCTGGTGTTGACAGCGATGTCCTGTGAAGGATATGAAAAGAAAAAAAAAAAAATATATATATATATAGAGAGAGAGAGAGAGAGAGAATTGTATATGTGTGTGTGTGCATACACTATTGTACTCCATTTCAGGTGGCAATTCTGAGCAGATGCGTGTGTGGGGCAACGAAGGTCAAGGGCTGATGCAGTTTTTACATTTTGCCTTTGCATTTGGAGGTGTCATATCCCCATTGTATTCGGCACCTTTCTTGGCACAGAAACCAAGTGACCATGAAAATACCAATGCATCAAGTAGCAATTCATCCATAATTGAATTGGTTAATGGTAATTTCAGTGGCTTAAATCTCACCAACCACACCGGTAATTCCCCCATGGTTAGTAACCAGGAAACTAATGTACACATTGCTTTTTTAATCACTGGTGTTTTCGCATTTTTGTCAGGACTGCCATTCTTAGTATTTTTTGTATCTGATAAGATAAATAAGAATACAGCAAAAGGTGCAACAGAGGGAACAATTACTCAAAGGAAACTACCAAAACCCATATTTCTTTGCATCCTTGTGACACTTTGTTCATTTTATGTGTTGTATTGTTGTGTAGAGGACACATTTGCCTCTTTTCTTATGACATTTCTTGTTAGAGAATTTAGTGAAGTATCAAAAGCTAAAGGAGCTTATATTACAGCTATATATTGGGCATCTTTTGCAACGTCCAGATTTTTAATGATTTTTGTGTCAGAACTTCTGTCTGCTGTTCGTTTATTATACTTATGCTGCACTCTCATGGTCATTGCATTCACTAGTTTTATAATTAGTGCAATGGCCGGGAATGTCCTGGCATTGACAATATTTGCAGCATTGGCAGGTTTAGCTATGTCGGCCGTGTTTCCTTCTGGATTTTTGTTTACAGAGACTGAATTATTGAAAGTCACAGCTCCAATATCTTCCTGTATCCTTGTCTCAGCATCATTAGGTACTATGGTGAATCCACTCATTTTAGGCTATCTTATGGAGGAATTTAGTAATATGTGGTTCTGTTACCTGTTGGTTGGCGAAACATTAATGCTCTGTGCTATTTTCTTATTTCTTTTAAATTTTAATAGGCACTTTGTTAATAAACGGTATGGCTCTATAAGTTTCAACGTTATCGAGTCAACAATAAATGCTGAAGAGAAGGAAACTCAGCAGCCACTCAGTGTTGTCCTAGATGAAGTAAATGCTGAAATTGATAATAAATGAATTTCATATTGTAATACTAGTTAAAATTATGTTAAAACACGCATTTTTGAAAGAAAAAACAATTTTCTATTCCTTCAATTTTCAAATATTTGACATTCATTGTTAGACATGCTATACATTTTTTATGTACGAAAAAGACTTGTCATTTTTGTGCACAAAAAGAACATGTCATTTTGATGTAGGAAATCCATTTATTATTTGAAATTGTATTTCATTAATATCAATGTCACTTTATGGGTGCCATAGTAGCATGGTGGCTAGCATGCTTACCTGCCAGTCCGGTGATCTTGTGTTTGAGTCCCTATCAAGAGAGTGTGTTAAAAATTAAGCTGGACTCTTAAGTCGACCCAGTCTAAAATGGTTACCAGGAAATATTCTAGAAAGTACAGCTGTCAGAATGATATTGACCGTATCACACCTTGCATGTCAGTTTATCGATCAATATACAGGACTAGCATCATATACCCGATACATCTCTGGGCAAGACGGGGGCTACTTTACTTAGGGCATAAAATACAGCATTAAATGTAATTATAATCGCCTGATAGAATCATTACATAAAGTTATCTTTTGTATATGATAGTTGTACTTTTTTTTTCCCCACAGATAGTTTTATTGTCAAGATTAAGGATATAACATGTGTCTAAAGGCAATGTTTTTGTGTCAGTTTATCCAGTCTGTATTTATATGTATTTGTGGAGGATTTTTCTTCCACTTAATGATATGATAAGTAAAGTTGATTTTGTGGTGGATAACATTTCATTGGGGTGTGTAATGTTAGGCCGTCACATATTCTAGGTCACCTCCAATGATGAGGTGGGTTGCCAAGTTCCCTTCCTTACCAATTTTCCTTTTCAGACAAGTCATAGAGAATGTATTAAATTGACCAATGAAGCTGGATTGACCCTAGAGCTGTACTGTTCAGAAAAAATTCATTGTGCCACCTTGGGGTTGAACCCGGACCACTGTCTTTACAGGCAAGTGAACTCACCACTATGCTACCTTGGCACTTTTCTGGATTTATGGTTTATTTAAATAATGTTGTTACCAGTTCAACTCATGACATGCGTCTCTTAAAGCTGTTGACAACAGCTCTTTTATTATTGTGTATGCTGTGTCATTCTTTGTAATCAGAGTTTTAATACCAGTGCCAGTACTCATTACAACAAATTGTTCAACTTTTGGGTAAGGTTTAAATTCTCTTAATCATGCCTCAAGAGTGGTATCTGCCCTATACTGCAGTGCTGCTTATATTTGCGGTGTAAGTTGGTTTCTCAGTCAAACTCTTTGTCACTTGCTAAGGAATTTATTATCAATGACTTTCTTTAATGGAACTTCCCGTCATAAGTCATGGCCAATTAATGACAACCTTCTGTTTGATTTTAAAACCAGTTTTCTGTTTATTGATTTCTTATCATGTCTTTTTTTCCCCAGCCCAGCATGACATGTAACTCTTGAAACAAGTAATGACAACTATCTGTTCAATTATTGTGCATATTGTCTGTCCTTGTAGTTGTTTTTTTTCCCCTTTGCATCATTGTAAAGAAGTTATGACAAAAATGGTTTTTTTTTTTTTTGGGGGGGGGGGGGGGGGGGGGGGGGCTCACTTTGAACTCAAGCGTAGTCCATACACACTACCTCTAGTAGTGGAGGACTGAATTTTGCATGTGGATTGGCTTTCCCTATTAACAGTGTCCCTTGCCATCAGGAGAATCCAATCCAACTTCAGAGGTACTTATAATTTACGTCCCCAAGTCAAGGACGAGAGGTCAACATTTTATTCCAACTGTTAGGTGGTTGAGCTTGGCACAGCACACTGATTGTTTAAGAACACACGTTCTTATCCAGTCTGCCATGCTGACCTCTACAAAAATGTTTTACTTGTATACTGAGTGGTGTGTTTTAAAGCAGTCTACTCTGTGGCTTAGAGATTGTGAACAGTATCTATCTCTGCCTCCTCCCACCCACCCTCTCTGAAAGTAGATAAGAGAAGTGACATGAATATAGAACAAATTGATAAAACAGTGGTACACGTCACATATACAGCCATATATGGACCAAAGTATAATAATGTTGGTCATTATCTTGAAAAGTGAATCTCCTATGTGGACCAAAGTATAATATTAATAGTGTCTGGTCTTTGATCTTGAATGGTTAGTGTAGATTGTGCAGAAACATTGCTCGGAATCCAGAAATTAGGCCAATATTGTATTGCCACGTGTATTTAAGAGTGACAGCAATTAAAGCTATTTCATGAACTAACTAAAACGTTTAGCTGATACAACAAGCGTGTTTTGATTGATTGATTTAGTAACCAACATCACAGCATTCAGGGCATTCCCATAAGCGCTCCGTCCCCATCCTCAGCAGCCAGCGAAGAGTTCCAACACCAATAGTACCAGTAGCAATCTGTTTATACTGTTTTAAAACCCTGAAAGGTCAAAAAATAAATAAAATCTGAGATGATTTATCATCATCGAGAGCCAGCTCCAACTTGAAGGTTGGCTGTAATAAGCCCCAACATTTTCTGGCTTAAAATGTTCATACAGACCTCTCCCAGTCTATCTATTGATGTTTTCCAGTATCATGTCACATGATTTGTGACTGTAGGCGGCCTGGTATGCCTTGCCAGTGAGAAGACCTGATCGTTCGGGTCCATATCGATTGACAGACGTCAGTTGCGGTGATCGGGCAAATCTTGAGCTACAGCCTACGATGGGTGATGTAATATTCTGTTGTGATAATTTGGCCGTGTCCAGCGTGTGCTGCGTGGTCTAGTGTTTACACACCCGCTTCACACGCCAGTGATCCGGGATTTGTTTCCGGGTCCAGTCAAGGATATGCACTACTGACGAGCTCAAGCGAGAGCGAAACTCGAGTCTAGTGCTTCCACATTGACGTGGATAGGCTTTAGTTCATACCAGAATACGATCAGCGTTGCCAGTAGTGGGTTGTGCTCAATATTTACATGATTTGTTATTAATTTTATGTAGTTTTGGACCAGTGGTACTGGTATTTATATTGGTGTACATTAAATGACACTATAACATCACTGATTGTTTGAATGAAATTGATGTCAGAATACAGCTACGTGTGCTCTCTCTCCTTCAGAAGATGGAGTGTAGGAATGCCAAGTGTTCATGTTGTGCATTAGTGAATTTATTGGTGTTTGTTCAAGGATTGCTTTCGTTCCACAAATACCTCCATAAATGCTCTAGTCTTCTCCCATAGAATACACAAAACTAATCTCAGGTCTGCGCATGAACAACATAGCGCGGGTGAGGAACCAAATGTGTGTATACCAGAATCCCATGTATTCTTTGCATGGGTTGGTTTTCTCATTTTTACATTTAGCTTCAACAGTGGTTTATTTGGCCTGCTCTGTTTTCTTTCCAACTGTCAAGGGATTTTTTTGCAGATAAGAACTTAATTATGTTTTACAATTTCATAAATTATTTGTTTAACACTTTGAACCCGATGCGCCGGTATACCAGCTTGACATACTGTGTGTCAGAGACCCTACGAGCCGATATACCGGCTTCCACTGTTTTCTGTTTACATCTCACAGTTAATCGGCAACCGGCCTACCAATAAGCATCCAGCTTACATTTAGACATGGCTAACATATTTGAGGTCACTCTCCTGATTCAAAAGGTTTTCTATAGTTGACGGGGTTTTTGGCCAAAAAAGCTGTGAAAATGGAAATTGGTGTAGAACAGTATTATGGATTTGTGGTCCCGGGTTCAAGCCCCGGTGAGGACCTGGAATTTTTTTTGGGGAGTGAATTTTGGGAAAATCAGCAAAAATGATGGCAAATTTAAACTTTTTCCCAAAATTGCATAAATATAATTTGTTTTAATCACTTAGAAACATTTGTTTTCTCACTTAGAAACATTTCCTATGTTTCTTGTTGTTTACCAATGATTTTCCCCCCAAAAAATAATGTCTTTTTCAGGTTGAAATATTGAAATATTATTAGTATACCAAAAGAACGGGTAATGACCCGGGAACCCAGGGTACAGGATATTTACCCTTGGGTACTGGCAGGGTTCGAAAGGTTAATGTTATCATCAGATTGTTTTATTCTCTGTCGTTGACATTTCATATGTGTTATGATTATATTTCTGTCCACTGCTGTGTTTAGTTCACTTTTGTGAGCAATAGCCCCACTATAACTTATATAGATTTGATTGTCTCATCTTTTGGCTGTGATAGATCGATTAGATTTTATTTTGTAGTTTATCATTACCTCCTATGTGTTTGATGGGATCAGGTTTGTTTAAATCACGATCCTTTAGTTGTCTTGCAAATTCCAAGTAGCCTGGCTACTTAGCTTGATGGTCAATATTGTTTTCTTTTTCTTCTTCGTACATCTTCAGATGTCAGTATGAATAAATCCAAAGAAAGCAGCTGTCAAGGTAGCACATGTTTAGCTGTCATGTTACCCGTCTATCACATTTATCATTATCTCGTATCTTTAGTTTATTAGACATGTGGTATTTCAGCCTGTTATGTTGTGAGCAGTGTCTGAAGATTGCTCCTTGTTCACTTCTGTGGAGTTGGTAATATGCATCATTTTTCTGGTGGCCTGGATTCTCTGATTCCCACTTAGTTCTATAATTGCTTCTTATAAATTTCTTGGCTTCAGCATAGGTTATGTCATTATTATGCTGAGGTAGTCTTCCACCTTCCTTTGCCAGTCTGTCAGCCTTGTCATTTCCAGGCATGTTGCAATGTGAGGGGATCTTTTTTTTTTATTTCTGACATTTCTCCATGGAGAAAAATTATACATGTTGCTTTGAAGAGTTGGTTTTAACTCAAGTTTGTAGGATCTTTCATTACACAGTAAAGTGCACTTGTGTTGACTCTATTAATGCCAAGCAGCTCAGAAAAAATAAAAGAAAAACATAGAGTGGCTTAGAGGCATTGTATCAGTTACAAAGTCTGTAACACTGTGTATATCCCCTTCTGCCTGGATGTCTTAGTTAAGGTTATTTTATGATATGTCAATATCCAGCTCAGAAATATTAGAAGAAGAGCAAGAAAAAACATGGACTAGCTTAGAGGTATGCCAACCACCTCTAACTCAAACAGAATTGCTTCAGTTCATAGAATGCATTGGTATTGCTATTCACAAAATAAGGAAACGATAGTATACTCCCCTCTGATCCTGCAGTAAAGGATTGGATGTCTAACCTTCTCCTGCAGGGTGAACAACTTTGCCCCATGTGCATGTTCCCCATGCTAAAAATCCCTTGGCAGTTGGAAATCGAAAAGAACAGGCCAGATTGCTGCACAGGCTGACTATGACAATGAGAAAACCTACCAACGAAAGAGTGTTTATAGCAGTTGTAGTTCTGGTACACACAAACATTTGGATCCTGGTCCATGTTATGGAGTTGATAAACTGCGGTGCGATTCTCCTTATATGATCTATGAGAACATGTGGAAGTACTATGCAGGTATCAGTGTGCAATGACAGTTATCTTTTACAAACCACAAGCAAAACACAATGATCTCCTTCGCTTCCAGAAGTTTTCTCAGCACATGCCACAGGGAGAGGGGGGGTTAATTACTGAAAATCATGATGAATGACTTTCATAGTGGCTAAATGGGTGCTGGGTGAACACGTTGCGGGAAGATCTTGAGAATATTGTCACAACTGACAAAAGTAAGGGTCTTAGAAACAAAGGGAGAAATCTGCAGTTGGTAGAGTGGTGTGGATGATGATCCCTGGTTAAGCGTATCAAGAATGCAGATAATAGATAGTTGTGAAGGAACATGGTCGCCAGTGTCACCAAGCGTAGCACATGGTGCTGTAATATCAACGTATAATGTTCTTTAAATCTTCTTAATTCACCCTGACATTGTCTTGACACTTTATATTCCAAGAATGTTTTGAGGATAATTTTACTGTCAATCTACACGTACCAACCATTTATTCAATTTATTGTGGTAATTAGAAGTGACATATTGAAAGGAGGTTACTTTTTAATGTACAATAGAAAGTTCAAATATTGATGGAAACTTATTTAGAGTTGTGATGGTATTTACTAGTGGTCAACAGTAATACCTGCCCATGTACATTTGTATAATGCTTATTTGTTTTGTTGCTGCAGTTCTATTAGTCAAAACTAATTTTACTATAGCTTATGTGACTTATTTTCAAACTATATTGTGTGAAGACAACACAAGTCAGTCATGTCAAACAATATTGTTTATTAGAGATCTAACAGTTATGTGTAACATTTTATTGAAGTTCTGACAGTTATGTGTAACATTTTATTGAAGCTTTGACAGTTTGTGTAACATTTTATTGAAATTCTAACAGTTTGTGTAACATTTTATTGAAGTTCTGACAGGTATGTGTAACATTTTATTGAAGTTCTAACAGTTATGTGTAACATTGTATTGAAGTTCTGACAGTTATGTGTAACATTGTATTGAAGTTCTGACAGTTTGTGTAACATTTTATTGAAATTCTAACAGTTTGTGTAACATTTTATTGAAGTTCTGACAGTTATGTGTAACATTTATTGAAGTTCTGACAGTTTGTGTAACATTTTATTGAAGTTCTGACAGTTATGTGTAACATTTTATTGAAGTTCTGACAGTTTGTGTAACATTTTATTGAAGTTCTGACAGTTATGTGTAACATTTTATTGAAGTTCTGACAGTTTGTGTAACATTTGATTGAAGTTCTGACAGTTATGTGTAACATTTTATTGAAGTTCTGACAGTTATGTGTAACATTTTATTGAAGTTCTGACAGTTTGTGTAACATTTTATTGAAATTCTAACAGTTATGTGTAACATTTTATTGAAGTTCTGACAGTTATGTGTAACATTTTATTGAAGTTCTGACAGTTTGTGTAATATTTTATTGAAATTCTAACAATTATGTGTAACATTTTATTGAAGTTCTGACAGTTATGTGTAACATTTTATTGAAGTTCTGACAGTTCACTGTAATGTGTTCTTGGAGTTCTAGCAATTATGCAACATGTTATTGGAGTTGTGACTGTTATAACATTGGAGTTCTTACAGTGTAACATTTTAGACAGATGTTATCGTCCAGTGAAGAACTCTTCCCCACAAGTCTTTCCCAGTCTGTCATGTCAGGTGCCCTGCTTCTGTTGCCATCTGTGTACATTATCCACCACATCTTGAATCCAACTATGTTGTGGTCTGCCTCTTCTCCAGTTTCCTAGCACACTTCCCTCCATTGTTATGTGAGAGGAGGTCATGAATAGACATTTTACAAATAACTTGTTTGCAATAGTGCGAACCAGAAATTATATTTGTATTTCTCAACAGTCTCCCTGTCTGGCAACATACTTGGTTCACCTGCTTATTGCTGCCTTCTAGGAAAGTGTTTGGTTGTGGTCTTAGACCAATTTTGCACCACCTTCATTACCTTATCTGCAAACATTTGACCCTGTAAATGTTCTTTCAAGGGTCTAAACAAGGAAAGTATATGGCGCCCAGTCTGGACTAAGATGGATGTTTCAAGACCTCAAATTTCAGAGCACATAATCGCTTTTGCACATCCTCACAACCCCTAGTTGTGATGTTGCTTAAGAGCCAGTTTATGTCCTGAAATAGAATTTGTGTTGTCCATACTTTCATGCACTTTGTATTAAAATTCCTGTTACTTAATTACTTCATGTCTTTTTACATGCCCAAAATATTTCATTTTCTTTATTTTTGCTTGTCTTACTAGCTAGACTTCTTCAATATTGACTTCTTGTTGGGTAGATTTCTTTGTCCTTTTTCCATCCAATGAACTTTTAATACTCTTCTGTAACATCTATGCTCAAAGCTGTTCAGTTGATTTGTTAAATGTTGCCATGGGAAATATGCATGCTCTTGGTATTCTGATGTTTGTTGTTCTATCTGTTCCAGGTTTGAACTGATTTAGTTTTTCAGATAGATTGTCTATGTGTGCATTCACCTTGAACTCAAGCGCAGTCCATACACATGCTACTAATTTTTGATGCCTGGACTGATTATTGCATATGGACTAGCTTTTCCTAATACCATCATTAGGTGAACCCACTTTGTGACTTCAGAGGTACTTGTAATTTCCGTCCCCATGTCAAGGTCGAGAAATCAATATTTTAGTTGAATCGACAGGTGTAGAGGTTGAAGCCGCTACCTCAGCATCAGCACATTGGATGTTTAAGAACGAGTGCTCTTACCCATTTGGCCATGCTGACCCCTATTTTTCTAGAGTAATGTCTCTTCTTGTAATTTCTGTTGTGACATTTTCTTTTGTCCTCCAACAAAGAACTTGGATACAAAAAACTACTGACTTTCTGTCGTTTCTCCCCATTGATGAATAAATCTGTTGCCATATTTGTTTTATCAGTTATAATTTTTGTTGTTTTGTTGCACTGTGCTATAAATTTTGTTTATTCACTTTATTCTTGCACTGGCTTAAATAGTTTCTGTTTCCACTTGTGTTGTTGATAACAATACTGTGTCAGCATATCAAACTTCCAGTATTTCTATCCTCCTGATCACAAAGGGAATCATATTGTTCCTTGTCAGTAAACTGATGATGCTATGTATAAGAATGCATATATTTCTATATGAATCAGTGATATAACCTGCAAACACCATTGATTCACAGCAGTATAAGTTATTGATGTCACCAGTGATGTTTTATAGATGAAGCACAGAGTTGCTTTATTGCTGTGATCCATATGTATGTGAAGCACACAAGTGTAAATAGCAATGATGTTTTGTGTGTCAGGCTCATTTCTATATTACTTTTTGATGTAATCAGATTTAAATTTAGCTAGTGATCTTATTTCTGTTGGTTATTTACAAGTATTTAACTGACTTACTGATGTAACATATGATATGTGTGTGAAGCGTGCAAATAGCAGGGTGATTTATAGTATAACCAGATTTATGAGTTTTACCAAGTATGATATGTGTATGAAGCATGCGAATAGCAGGGTGATTTATAGTATAACCAGATTTATGGGTTTTACCAAGTATGTTATATATGTAGTATGCACAAGACCTGTAATAGTACTATGATTTATTGATGTAACCAGTGAACTTGATGAGGCAAGAGAATGTGGATAGTATAATTTACTGATGTAACAGATCATGTTGTGAATGTGAAGTATGTAAATAAAAGATTGTTTTGTGTGTAGTTTAGACCTTTGTATGTAGAACACTATAGTTTATTGATGTAACATGTGAACTTAAGCAAGACACAAGTATGTGGGTAATGATTTATTGATGTAACTGGTGAACTCATGTGAAGCACAAGTATGTGGATAGCATGGTTTACTGATGTCATTGGTGAATTTATGTGAGGCACAAGTATGTGGATAGCATGGTTTACTGATGTCATTGGTGAATTTATGTGAGGTACAAGTATGTGGATAGCATGGTTTACTGATGTCATTGGTGAATTTATGTGAGGCACAAGTATGTGGGTAGCATGGTTTACTGATGTCATTGGTGAATTTATGTGAGATACAAGTATGTGTGTAGCATGGTTTACTGATGTCATTGATGAATTTATGTGAGGCACAAGTATGTGGATAGCATGGTTTACTGATGTCATTGGTGAATTTATGTGAGGCACAAATATGTGGATAGCATGGTTTACTGATGTCATCGGTGAATTTATGTGAGATACAAGTATGTGTGGAGCATGGTTTACTGATGTCATTGGTGAATTTAAGTGAGGCACAAGTATGTGGGTAGCATGGTTTACTGATGTCATCGGTGAATTTATGTGAGATACAGGTATGTGTGTAGCATGGTTTACTGATGTCATTGGTGAATTTATGTGAGGCACAAGTATGTGGATAGCATGGTTTACTGATGTCATTGGTGAATTTATGTGAGGCACAAGTATGTGGATAGCATGGTTTACTGATGTCATTGGTGAATTTATGTGAGGCACAAGTATGTGGATAGCATGGTTTACTGATGTCATTGGTGAATTTATGTGAGATACAAGTATGTGTGTAGCATGGTTTACTGATGTCATTGGTGAATTTATGTGAGGCACAAGTATGTGGATAGCATGGTTTACTGATGTCATTGGTGAATTTATGTGAGGCACAAGTATGTGGATAGCATGGTTTACTGATGTCATCGGTGAATTTATGTGAGGTACAAGTATCTGGGTAGCATGGTTTACTGATGTCATTGGTGAATTTATGTGAGGTACAAGTATGTGTGTAGCATGGTTTACTGATGTCATTGGTGAATTTATGTGAGGCACAAGTATGTGGATAGCATGGTTTACTGATGTCATCGGTGAATTTATGTGAGGTACAAGTATCTGGGTAGCATGGTTTACTGATGTCATTGGTGAATTTATGTGAGGTACAAGTATGTGTGTAGCATGGTTTACTGATGTCATTGGTGAATTTATGTGAGGCACAAGTATGTGGATAGCATGGTTTACTGATGTCATTGGTGAATTTATGTGAGGCACAAGTATATGGGTAGCATGGTTTACTGGTGTCATCGGTGAATTTATGTGAGGTACAAGTATGTGTGTAGCATGGTTTGTTAACGTAACCAGTGATCTTATGCACAGGTAACGAAGAGTTTAAGTAGCTATATGAAACCGAATTGACTGATCTCACCAGCGAACGAAAGAAGAGAAGAAGACTGATCTCACCAATGATGAATATGTAAAGACAGTGATAGAATTTAGTTTTATTGATAGAGAGTATGATGTATGTTACTATGTATGAATGGAAGCCATAACCGTGCAGCGGCAAAAATGCTTTCCTGCCGGCCCGGTGGTTGTGTGTTCAAAGCCTCTTCAATGTGGAGACCCAGCCTTAATGGGTACTGGGACATCTCCTGGAAAGTATCTATCTGGCCAGCAAATATAGATCACATCACTCTTCAAGTACAGGGTTGCCTAACAATAAGAAGCTGGCAACATATACCCAAAAGCTTCATGGCTTCAAAATAATCTTGTATTTATTACTGTTACCAGGTATGTGTATGTAGTGCATGAGAACATAAAGAGCGGTACGGTTTCTTGGTGGCACTTAGTTCTATGTGTGGCTGCTTTACAAGAACTGAAATAGGAATATGATGCATAGTTAAACCTGGTGAGTCTTACGGGTAATTTTATTAAGATTATTATATTTGAGATGAATGTTGAGAACTGAGAAGAAAACAAACGCTGAGATGTTGAGAGCTGCAGGTGTTACACAATCACTCATTAAAACCTTCAGGGAAGAAAAGACAAATCAAATTTAAGAGGTATAACAGAAGAGGTGGAATAAAGAAACTAATCTTGTGTGAAAACACTAGGCAAGAGAGGCAGAGGAAAACAGAGAAAGATTTATGTGGAGAGCTTAAACAACTGGGAAACAAATAATACTAATAAAGCAACACCAAATTATCAAAATAGTAGGTGACAGAGAGAGTTAGAGAATAACAATTGCCAGTGTCTGAAGAATAATAAGATGTCAATTGAAACGAGAAAAAGAGTGTTGAGGTGCTACATAGAGCCTGTTCTTTTGTATAGATGTGAAACTTGGACAATGAGCAGTCAAGCTGAAAAATATCTGATGGCTGCAGAAATGTGGTTTCTGAGGAGAATGCAAAGATTACCATGGACAGACAGAAAAACCAATGACCAAGTACTACAGGAGACAAATGAAAATCATAAATTGATTAGAGAAATTAGACGTAGATAGTCAACATTTCTTTTGGCATGTTATGAGAAGACATGAATTGGAGAACTTGGTCTCAACTGGTAAGATTCAAGGGGAAGACCGAGAAGTAAATACCTGGATGGCTTGGCCACATGGCATGGTCGAGACAGGAACACTGAGCTGATCCATGACTGATGATCGAGTGAAATGGCGAGTCATGACCGCCCACGCTTTCCGGCATGGCACATGATTGATTGATTGAAGAATTTGCCCAAGGTAGTGCAGGCTGCTCACAGACACATTTGAAATAAGAACAGGAGTGAGACAAGGATGCCTTTTATCAGCAGTGTTATCTTTACTGAACACAGACTGGATGATGAAAAACAACAACAAACACTGCTAGAAATGAAATCCAATGGATTTCTCTGACAAAGCAGTTTGATGACCTGGGCTTCAATGATATTGCCCTCCTGTTTCACACATGAAATCACATACAGGATTAATTAAACACATTGGATGGGAGTTCACAGCAATTAGGTTTAAAAATGCATAGGAAAAAGTCAAAGATAAGAATAAATCAAGCATATAGTCTACCTTGGTGACACCTCATTTCAAGAGATGGAATCATACACCTATCTAGGTAGCAACATAGACAAAGATGGGGGAAACAGAAAAAAGTTACAAAATTAAGAATACAAAAGACAAGAGAATAAGCATCAGACTTAAAATATTCAATTCTGGCTTTAAATTAGTGCAACTGTACGGATCCGAAATAATGAACTAAAATTATTTTTTTTTAAATACAAACATTTGTTAATTGATGCCTGCGCAACATAGGATTAATATGATTTGACATAATCATCATTTTGGCACTCACAGAGATAGCTAGACAAATACCAGTGAATCAAGAGGTGAAGAAATGACACTGGCACTGGATAGGAAACATGTTGAGAAAACCTAACAATAGTGTAACTAGAAAGTCCATTGTTTTGAATCCACTATGCAAAATAAATATAGGAAAACCCAAAAACATATGGAGAAGTAAAGAAAAGATAGAAATGAATAATATTGGGTTTACATGGGTGGAGCTGCATGGGATAGTTAAGGATGAGACTGCTCAGAGTGAATCAGTTGAAGGCTTATGTCCCAATGGGGGGTAAAGGGCAAAAGAGAAGAAAAATGTAGGCTGCAGTATTTATTCTTCACCAAGTTATGTTGCATACCTGCACAATCTTTATAAATGTGTGTCATGTTTGGTTCATCAATATGACATACACAAGGTAAAGATGTGCCACTTCAGAAGTTAACTCTCCGTTACGGGCATTATTATATTTTCTCTTAAATGATGGTTGGCTTTCATTTGGGGTGCCAATATTTCTATTAGTAGCCAAGTTGTTATGAAATCTGGTAATTGTTACCAAACAAGTTTGTTTCATTTGTTTTCCAGGTAATTATATTTTAAACATTCCATTTATATCTGTGTAACTTAGAAAACATAAATCTGTAAACTTTAACTGTATGTGAAAACTTAAAGAGAGACAATTCTTGCACAAGTTTGTGGGGGAATTCACATTTTGTAAAGTGTTAAGTTGTCTGTCTTAGTTGGTTTTTGCTTACCATCTTCTGTCCCAGACATTTAATTTTAACTTCTTCTTAACCAGACATTTATTACTTTAAAAGGATCATTGTCTGAGAAATTGTCAGAAATTACTTATCCATTGCCATGAGATGTTACTCAGCTTGTCTGCTTATTGTCCATGTTTCACATGCATACAACAGTATAGGTTCTACATACATAGCACTTAGCCTGTTTCACACTGCAGTTGACAGAAAAAGCATTTGATAGAGTAGAAAGAAACAAGCTGTGGGAAATCCTTAAACAATATGGAGTGAGTACACATCTAACAAACTTATGCAGAAGCTTATACAACAGTGAATGCATAGTGAGAACAAATAGAGGACACTCCGAACCATTCACCATAAGATCCAAAGTACGACAAGGTTGTGTCCTGTCCCTTCTCTTATTCATAACCTATATAGACAGCATATATAAAGAAACCAGCTAAACAGAAACCACAAGAACACAGCATGATGAACAGAACACAGAAGAAGAACCAATGGCAAATTTCACAATTAAAGAACTGTTTTTGGACAATCAAGCACTAATAGCAGAAGCAGAATTACAAGACCATATGAATAGTCTAAACGAAGTGTGTATGGAACATAACATGAAAATTAGCACAAGTAAAACAGGGGTAATGACTATAACCAAAGAAGAACAAACAACGATTCACCTACAAGAACACCCCCTGAAACAAGTAAAGAGCTTCAAGTATCTAGGAAGTATAGTATCATTAAATGGCAAATCAGAAGACGAGATCAAAAATAGATGCAATAAGGCAAACCAACTCATAGGACAAATGGCACCAATACTAAAGAACAAACATCTATCAATAGTTAATAAGAAAGCACTCTACAACACAGTCTTCCTATTAACTCTTTGCTATCAATGCCAAACCTGGACAACGACAGAAAAAGATAAAAGAAAAATCACAACAGAAATGAGATTCCTGAGAAGAATACTCAATGTATCAAGAAGAGAGAAATGAAGACATCAAGACTAAAGTGGGGGTTATAGCAGCGCTAGATTATATTAGAAGGCAGCAAGTCAAATAATTTGGTCATGTAACTAGGTTACCAACTAACAGTATACCACAACAAGCAATGATGTACAGACCAGAGGAAGAGGCAGACCTCTTAAATGATGGACAGAGGGAATAACATGGGAATCTCGAAACATGAAGCCCATAAGCGGGCACTTTCCCACTGTTTATACTTCACCTCGACACTGCAAGGTACAAGAGGAACAAGATGTGATGGGTTGACAGCGTTTTATTGGTATATTTTCCATCTTGCAAAAGATGAAACAGAAAACAGAAATAACTTGCTTTTACTGCTACCTCAGCTTTCCCTGAATTATCTCAGCACAGTCATAACATCTGATGGGAGATGCCTTGAAGAGATTAGAACAAGAATTGCCATTGCGAAGGTAGCCTTTTGCAAGATGAAAAACATATTGACCAATAAAAAGACATCAATTGAAACAAGAAAAAGTGTTGAGGTGCTACATAGAACCTATACTTTTGTATTGATGTGAAGCGTGGACAATAAGCAGTCAAGCTGAAAAACAGCTGATGGCTATGGAAATGTGGTTTCTGAGGAAAATGCAAAGAATACCATGGACAGACAGAAAAAGCAATGAACAAGTCCTTCAAGAAACAAATGAAGATTGTAAACTGATTAGAGACATTAGACGTAGACAGTCAAAATTTTTTGACATGTTATGAGAAGAAATGAATTGGATAACTCGGTGACAACTGGCAAGATCGAAGGGAAGAGACCAAGGGGAAGACTGAGAAGTAAATACCTGGATGGCTTGGCCACATGGCATGGTCGAGACAGGAACACGGAGCTGATCCACAACTCTGATGATCGAGTGAGATGGCAGAACATGACCGCCCACGCTTACCGGCATGGCACATGATGGATGGATGGATGGACATCCCTGTGCTATTTCGCTGCAGCTCATCCAGGGACCCACAGAGTTGGTTGTGATTGTTGGAAGTAAAATTCAAAGACAGCATATATTTTAATTTGTGTTTAAGTTAACATGGGAACATTACATAACAACAATTTAATAAGCATATCAAGAAATGAGATATTAATTACACCACATGCCTTGACTATTCACAAGTCTGTCGTGTATCTCTGTCTTCTCTTCATCTTACCATCTCTTACAATATGATCTGATGTGGTCCACATTAAGTTGGCTTTTTTAAAATGATGCCTGTAACAGGTTACCTTTGTGTTTTAGCCCTCTTTGAGTTAAACATGACTATTATACGATATCCCAATTGTCTCCGTAAGATCTTGTTAACATTCATCATCTCATCTTGTAACCCTGAATGTGGGTCATAGGGATGTCCACGATGCAAGCATTAGCAGACTTAGCATTACCAAACAAATCCACCACGGTACTTCTCAATACCCAACTCTTATTTATTTTCTCTTTTGTTTTAGCATTAATATAACATATCCCACTTATTCACTGAATTTGTTTTTCGTTTTACCTCTAACACAAAATATCCCACTGATTCACTTACATTTTTTTATTTTTAGCATTAATACGCAAATGATCACTGATTTATTTCTCATATTTGGCAACAGTACAAAAATGCCAACTGAAAATATGCAATGAACACTAACCACTCACATTTTCACACTAACACATAGCTACATTGTTTATCTATTCTGACTTCATTTTTACATTTGTTTTATTTCTTACTTCACCCATTTCTGTTCAGTTTCTTTGGAAATTGTATGCTATTGTACTTTTTCTTCTGGCTGGCCTATTTCTGTAATTATTTTTTTTTTATGTTTCATAATCTGCAATATTAAAAGGTTGTTATATGAATTATAGTGTCAATAAACTTATCTTATACATTATATATAGTTTTGTTATTTTTCCAGACACGTCATGTTTAACCTGAAGTCTCTGAACTTGTTACAGTTTCAGTTTTGTGGTAAACAGTGATGGGAAAGGTAGTTCCACAGCCTATAGTAGATATTGCCATAATGGGATGAAGTCTTCAGCTCCACAGCCTATAGTAGATATAGCCATTATGGGATGAAGTGTTCAGCTCCACAGCGTATAGTAGATATTGCCATTATGGGATGAAGTGTTCAGCTCCACAGCCTATAGTAGATATAGCCATTATGGGATGAAGTGTTCAGCTCCACAGCCTATAGTAGATATTGCCATAATGGGATGAAGTGTTCAGCTCCACAGCCTATAGTAGATATAGCCATTATGGGATGAAGTGTTCAGCTCCACAGCGTATAGTAGATATTGCCATTATGGGATGAAGTGTTCAGTTCCACAGCCTATAGTAGATATTGCCATTATGGGATGAAGTGTTCGGCTCCACAGCGTATAGTAGATATTGCCATTATGGGATGAAGTGTTCAGCTCCACAGCCTATAGTAGATATAGCCATTATGGGATGTGTTCAGCTCCACAGCCTATAGTAGATATTGCCATTATGGGATGAAGTGTTCAGTTCCACAGCCTATAGTAGATATTGCCATTATGGGATGAAGTATTCAGCTCCACAGCCTATAGTAGATATTGCCATTATGGGATGAAGTGTTCAGTTCCACAGTCTATAGTAGATATTGCCATTATGGGATGAAGTGTTCAGTTCCACAGCCTATTGCAGATATTGCCATTATGGGATGAAGTGTTCAATTCCACAGTCTATAGTAGATATTGCCATTATGGGATGAAGTGTTCAGCTCCACAGCCTATAGTAGATATTGCCATTATGGGATGAAGTGTTCAGCTCCACAGCCTATTGCAGATATTTCCATTATGGGATGAAGTGTTCAGCTTTCACATATTCTGAGACACAACCTATGAGGTGGAATGGCCTGTTTCCTTCGTCACATTTTCTTCCCAAGAATATTCTGAAAATTATCTGGTACCCATTTTTATGAGGCTGGGCTGACCTCAGAGCTGCACTGGTCAGAAAATAATCTTGCCTCTACTGGGGATTGAGCCCAGACCACTGTTTTGGCAGGCAAGCATTCCAACTTCATGTGGTGGTTTCTCCCATGCTTTCCACATTTCTTAGCAACAGCCACCGTTATACTGGGACCTATCTCTGTCCATTCTCACTTTCTAAACTGGTAAGGCAAGAAGCAGAAATATGTTAGCATTCATAAAAACAATTACAACTCTCTCTCTCTCTCTCTCTCTCTCTCTCTCTCTCTCTCTCTCTCTCTCTCTCTCTCTCTCTCTCTCTCTCTCTCTCCTCTCTCTCTCTCTCGTCTACTTGTGTACACATTCTTCAAGATGTGAACATTGAAGAAAAGTGCTCATAAGCAGTATCATGTCTTATAAACTAAAATACTCTGGCCACATCAAATATTAGACTAATTTAGAAAGAATAATATGTATGATATAAAGAGCACTCGCTCTTAAATTTCCGGTATGCTAATGGCGATGTAGAGCATTCAGTCCCTATACCGGCATTAAGTTGGATTGTTTGCTCAGAAAGCCTTGGCAAACTGCTGAACATAAAGTTGCCTAGAAAATCAACCTGGGGTTGACTACAATGTCCTGCCAAGGATGTGCAACATTATGCAGTCATAAAGACATGGCTCCTGCCGGAAGAGGACAAGACAGGGACCGCCAACTCGACAGTGAACACAGGACATTTCAGACAGCTTTGAATGAAAATGCCAGATGCCAGGGAACTACTGAAGGATCAAGAGTCTTTGCAGCAGGCTGTGATGACAGCCATATTCTGCACAGCTCTTGCTAACTTATGATGCTGTGTGTGATTTTACAACACAACAGTTGAGGCATTTTATATGTTATTCAGTGGTCCACTTTTAATAATAAATAATGACTGATAATTATTCTGATAAATTTCTGTATTTAAAATGTTAATATGTGTGAATTTGTTTCCAGATTTCACATTTGTTAAGTAAATTTAAAGGGAATAATTTGGAATGCAACATTAAAAATGTGGTTTTTTACTATACCAATTTTACATAACATTCTGTTGGAACATTTATTAAATAAGCAGTGATACAGGAAGGTCAACATACTGTAATGTTATGTTGATTCAAGTTTTTTTTTTAAAACTTTTTTGCGTGTCAATGAAATCTCAATAGGTCATTTATCATAATAAAAATAGGTATGTTATACACATTCAAAACTAGTATTAAAATATGTTTGCCCTGAAAATAAATAGATTTTTAGCACAATATATGTTCGTTTTATCGAGACCACCAACTGAAAATACAATAAAATAAGTAGAGGTAAAAAAAAATTCACAAGGACAAAAAAAAAAAAAAACAATTTATGAAATGATTCAGTACATAGTTATTTTATACTATCACTAGAATTAATCATAACCGACAAATTAGCATCAACATAATTTACATTTGCTATATTATGCTGAGGATTAGTCAAGTATATATTAAAATTAAAGACAAATGGATGGATACTGCAGATCTATTAACTGTTTTGATGTATTTTTTTATTAGTAAATGTCGTTTAGAAATGCGCATGATTAACCAAATAATTTGGGAATGTGGAAACAAATGTTTCACTTACTCAAGGTTTTTGATGAAATATTACTCAAGGGCAGTAGAGGTCACAACAATTAGGTCTAAACAAATTCGTAGATAATAAGATCAAACCAAGCAAATAACAAACCAATCTCCCTTTGTGAAACCTCACTTCAAGAGGCGGCATCATACACATATTTGGGAAACAATGTAAACAAAAATGAGGGAACAGATCAATCAATCAATCATGTGCCATGCCGGAAAGCGTGGGCGGTCATGACTTGCCATTTCATTCGATCACCAGAGTCGTGGATCAGCTCAGTGTTCCTGTCTCATCCATGCCATGTGGCCAAGCCATCCAGGTATTTTCCTCTCGGTCTTCCTCTTGGTCTGTTCCCTTCGATCTTGCCAGTTGTCACTAAGTTCTCCAATCCATTTCTTCTCATAACCTGTCCAAAAAATGTTGACTGTCTACGTCTAATTTCTCTAATCAATTTACGAGTTTCATTTGTCTCCTGTAGTAATTGGTCATTGGTTTTTCTGTCTGTCCATGGTATTCTTTGCATTTTCCTCAGAAACCACATTTCTGCAGCCATCAGATGTTTTTCGAGGGAACAGATAGAGATATTAAAATAAGAATACAGTAGGTCAGCAAGGCCAAATGGATAAGAACGTGTGTTCTTAAACATCCGGTGTGCCGATGCCGAGGTAAGCGGTTCAACCTCTACCCAAGACAGTTGGACTAAAATGTTGACCAATCATCCTTGACTTGGGGATGTAAATTACAAGCATCTCTGAAGTCGGAGTGGGTTTGCCTATTGGCCAGGGACTGTTATTAGGGAAAGCTAATCCACACACAAAATTCAGTCCAGCACTACACTGGAAGTAGTGTGTATGGACTACGCTTGAGTTCAAAGCAAGTGAGCGCAAAAAAAAAAAAGAATACAAAAGAGCAGAGGAACCTTCATAGCACCAGGACATTTGTCAAAGGAAGTTAAACTTAGCTTATTAACCGATTAAATGTCACGGGATCATTAAGTGTCTTAAGTGACTTCCCATATATGCTATGGGCTATTGCCAAAATGTTGCCATTGCAAAATGTTGTTTCAGTTAAAATACCAATACAGAAGTTTTTCCTAAGCAACCTTCTTTAATTTGATATATAATACAACAGGTTTGCTACTATATTAATAACTTTTAGGTCATAACTGTTAGTTCCCATTTTCCACCATCCAATTTTGTTTGATCAAAACCTAGTTTCATTGGCACTGAATCTGTTATAACTTAGTTGTTTTCAGTACCTGATTTATGTTTACACATTCATAAGTTTCCTCACCAACTAAAAGATCACTACCCATAATTAATAAAATACATGTTTGCATAATGTTGGTCACTGTATCACTCTAAAAAGAAGACAATTAGTAATTAGTTAATTAATGTCCAAATCCAACTCAAACCAAGTATATGGTTTAATGTTTACTTCTGTTCTCGGTTACAATTTTGATGTGTTCAAGTAGATTGATAAATAACAAAACTAGCCATAACCTAATAATCGGCTGGTGAGTCTAATACTAGATGTTATGTACACAAACAGTTACATTATTTTTTTTTTTTTGCATATCCTTTTACAGGACATCGCTGTCAACACCAGCATCTTTCAGCTGTATGTTGATTTCTTGGCAAGATTACGCTCAGTAGTTTGCCATTGCTTTCTGAGCGGCCGGCTCGCATACCCCGAAAGTTACCGATGCGATTCGAACCACCGCTGATTCAAACCGTCATCACGTTACCGACGAGAGTATACGAGATTACGGAGAAAAGTCATAACCTCTAGGCCACGAAGCCGGCAGTTAAATTATATGAAAATTAAAAAGTTAGTTGCATATCCTTTACAGGACGTTGCAGTCAACACCAGCATTTTTGCTGTTGTGATCTTTTAGCAAGTTTATGTTCAGTAGTTTGCCATTTCTTTCTGAACGACTGGCACCCATACCATTTCATACAAAACCAACGCAGCACGGTCTGCCGCAAAATCACGCGCAGCTGTGTTTCGAACGTGGGTATACAGAATCATGAACCGTGATGTTACCCCGTCGCCGGATAAATTATATGAAAAAGATATAAAAATTCACTTAACATAAAGTCATGATGACTGAAACATAATGGAGAAAAACAATAAATATGTAACCAGTTAAACAGATACAATACAACAATGGAACTCTTTGTACTCAATTTTAATAACACAAATTTAACAGTAATAATTTAAAATGTTTTCCCAAGATTGACTTACAAAAACGTTTACAATGAAGAAATGTCCTACATGTCACAATATCCCACCTAGCAAAGGTGATCATAAATGGCATGCCTTACCAAGGTGTTCAATCTGAAGAGTGATATGAAGTTGTTTTGAACATGCAACTCCATTATGAATCAAGTTTTGTGACTGTGACTGCCTATAACCTATTCTAGTTTGAATTAATCTGATAGTTTTCCCTTGACCTTTACATCCATATGAACAATTTAAAATTAGTTGTATGTAATTTATAGGACGCTGCAATCAATCCAAGCATTTATTGACTTGTTATGATTTACTAGGCAATTTTAGTTCAGTAAGTTTCAATTACTTTCTTAACTGCCGATGACTCATCCCATGGAAATTAACGCAAAGTGGTCTGCTTCCAAATCACCTGCGGCTGTTTCTGAACCCTCGAGTTGGTATTCAGGGAATTATGAAACTGCCTCTCACTATCTCCTAAGCCACAGACACTGGTTACATAAAGTATTTATGTGCTATAAATGCTGATCGACATTCATAAAAGATGGTGTGCCTTGCCAGTGAGAAGACCTCATCGTTCGGGTCCACATCGATTGACGGATGTCAGTCGTGGCAAATCTTGAGCTACAGCCTACGATGTGTGACGTTGTAATATTCTGTTATAATAATTTGGCCGTGTCCAGCGTGTGCCGGGCCAGTGATCCGGGGTTTGTTTCCGGGTCCGGCCAAGAATATGCACTACTGACGAGCTCAAATGAGAGCGAAGCTCGAGTCTAGTGCTTCCACATTTACGTGGATAGTCCTTAGATTCGTACCAGAATACGATCAGCATTGCCAGTAGTGGGTTGTGCTCAATATTTAAGTCTCAAATCCCAAAACAACCAAATAAATCAATTTGATTATTGCTCGCTGGAATTTAGGCGGCCTGGTGTGCCTTGCTAGTGAGAAGGCCTGATCGCTCGGGTCCACATCGATTGACGGATGTCAGTCACGGCCAATCGGGTAAATCTTGAGCTACAGCCTACGATGGGTGACGTTGTAATATTCTGTTATGATAATTTGGCCGTGTCCAGCGTGTGCCGCGTGGTTACACACCCGCTTCACACGCCAGTGATCCGGGGTTTGTTTCTGGGTCCGGTCAAGGATATGCACTACTGACGAGCTCAAACGAGAGCGAAACTTGAGTCTAGTGCTTCCATATTGACGTGGATAGGCCTTAGGTTCATACCAGAATACGATCAGCGTTACCAGTAGTGGGTTGTGCTCAATATTTAAATCTAAAATCCCGAAACAACCAAATAAATCAATTCATAAAAGACATTGAAGGGAAGTAGAAATCACAGAACACACCTGACAACTTAACTATTGAAAGCTATTCTTACATCAGGATTTAAACATTTCACCTCTAAACAATGAGAGCACCTCATTGAAGCACAAACATATTTTGATGCCAATTCCTCAACAATTGATATTACTATGAAAATCCAATTTTGAGTAGCTTTTCTACTTGTCGGGCTTAAATTTATTAGTCTGAATACAAACATTCATATCTGAACTGCTGAGACAATGTTTATAAATTATAAAAGGTTGCCATTCTTTACACAAACGATTTCTACAAGTTAACCTTCTATTTGGTAGCCTCCTCTAAATATGCTATAAGGTCTGCTCTTTCACTCTGCTTCTTGATCCCAGCAAAAACCATCTTGGTTCCAGGAATGTACTTCTTTGGATTCTCCAGGTATTCAAACAGCGTGCTTCTGCTCCAAACAATTCCTGTCAATATTAGTGTGCATAGGCTAGTTTACAATGATATATTACTGCTGAACATCTGAATAGCTCTAATAGTTACTGAAAGTAAGTCAGTAACGAACTCGTTTGCATGCATTGAGGCATACCGGGCGTATGGTAAACAGTAAAGTTAAGAACCCTTTCCCACACCTTGTGGTGTACTGAGCAAATAATGCTAACTCCATACTTTTATTGACCAGTCTTATTTTAAGCGATATGCTCAATATCAAGTTGGTTGCCTTTACTTTCCAGAACATTTCCTGGTGCCCATTTTAGGCTGGGTCAACTTAGTAACCCAGGTCAATTTTTGTTAAAACTAAATAGTTACTCTCGCTTGCATAGTATATTATCTCATTGCTTTCATGGCTCTTAGAGGTCAAATTCATACCTGCCAAATTGTAGTAAAGTTGTCTTACTTTGTAAGATAATGTGAACTATCTTCAAATTAAGCCTTTACACAAAGTTGTTAAGACTGCGCTTATCTCCAAAGTAAGCCCTTACATGAAGTCTGTAAGATTGCATTTATCTCCAAAGTTAGTTAGTTAGTTAGTTAGTTAGTTAGTCGACAGATCATCCTCGTTGCACATCGGACCATTCAGTCCATAAGTGCTCGGATCCCCTCCTCAGCAAATCCCGCAGCGTGTAGCGGCTAACGACGCCAGTTCTGTGTTGGTTTATCAATCTTCTTTGGCTTCCTGCGTAGTGTTCTTGTTTGGCCACCCCTCTTTTAATTTGCTGCTCTCGCAGTCTGGCCATTGTTGTAGATTCACAGTCATCACTTGGTTCTTGCAAAAGTCTCACTTCTCGTAGAGCATTCAGAATGTCAGCCTGGTCCATGGCGCGTCCGCCCTCAACAGTAGCCTCACCTGCGAGCTTGTCAGCCCGCTCATTTCCTTGTACTCCCGCATGCCCTGGCACGAAGATGAAACTAATCTTTGCCAGCCGAGACCGCTTCAGAGGCAGCAACCATTCTCTTCGAATCGACCCCTCCTCTATCCTCTTGATCATGTTCATTGAGTCGCTAAGGAAACATGCCCTAGTGAATGTCTGTGTCTCGAGCCATGTTATTGCTTTACTTACTGCCATGACTTCCATGGTCAGGCTACTTGTGGTTTCAGTGAAAGCACCAGAGTCCTCCTTCACAATTCTCCCTCCGGCCCGAGCTGTAAAGGCCCATGAGCTTCTCACATGTCGGACGACCGACCCATCTGTGTAGATGACCGCGTCACTGTCTAGCGAATTCTCGAAAATCAACGCTTGTACTTCAGCCTCAACAGCAGCCGGATTTTCTTGTCTGCATTTTCTATCTAGTTGGATGCAAACTGAAAAGGATGTGCAGAAGTCTGTTGGCACTTGCACCCACTCCTCGCCAGGTTCTAAGTCCTCAAGTGAACACACCTGTTGAAGAATGTCCTCGGCTTGACCCATCCACGACCGTCCTCTTTTTAACCTGCTGCCCTTCACCTTCCTAATTTCACTATGCAGTGGATGCTGTGTGTTTGCGTTAATTCTGAGGTAGGCACGTGCCCTGCAAACTTGCATTCTCTCTTCAATGGTTGGAAAATCAAGAAGGTAGCGCATCGCCCTGCATGCTGTATCTCTTGTACATCCAAGAATAATGCGCATAGCTTCATTCTGTATCCTTTCCATCCTTTCTATCTGCTTATGGCTGACAGTCAGGATTGCCATTGCATACTCCAAAACAGACATGACCAGCCCCTCGTACAGAAGACATAGATGGCGCTGCTCACAGTTTACTGCCGCCATCACCCGCATCGCTGCCAAACCCCGCTTGGCCTTTGTTATCACCTGGTCTATGTGCACATTATAAGCAAGGCTTCGATCAAACCGTATCCCCAGGTAATTCATTGCCTGCGTTCTTTCCACCGTCTCTGAACACAGCATTACAGTTGGTGTTGGATTGTTGACAATATGATTATTCAACGAGAACCAGGTCACTGTTGCCTTAGTTGGGTTGACCATTGCCCCAGCTTCATCACACCAAGTACTTATGCGATTGAGTTCGGTTTGTAGTTCCACAGCAACCTCCTCTCTATCCTTACCCTGACGATACACTAAAACATCATCGGCATATGACAATGTCCTGCCAGGTCCAGTGATCTGCTCACTGGTGATTCTCACTGTGTAGGCGTTGAACAGTACCGGAGATAATGGTGATCCCTGTGGTAGGCCAGGATATATTGTTGTTGGTTCCGAAGTCCAACTGCCACATCTAAAAACTACTTTCCGTTGGAAGAGAGCTGCAGCGATCCAACTAAGGAGGAATGGACTTACGTTTAGTTCAAGAAGCTGAAACATTAAAAAATCCAGTGGTACTCTGTTGTATGCGTCCTCAAGATCAATCGCTGCAGCAACGGTTTCAGTGCCTGAGTGGAAACCTTCATAGACATCGTGGGCAAAGACTGCTGCATTGGTCCAGGTTTCTCTTTTTGGACGGTACCCACCCAGGGTAGGTGGGAAAAACACCTTGCCTCTCTAGTTGGCTTGATATTTTCCTGGCAATTACCTTCTCCAGCAGCTTGCCTATTGTATTCTGCATGGTTATAATTCGATATCCCTGAATTTTCTTGTGGTCTTTGTCAGGCTTCGGCAAGGGAATCAGATAGCTGTGTAACCATTCCTCCTTGATGCTAGCACTCCCTATACTGTTGTTGTACATGTCTGCTAGTTTCTCTAGCTCATTGTCGGTACACCTATTTATGTCGTCGTATCTTATGCCATCAGGACCTGGAGCACTGTTTTTTGATCGTCGAAGCACAGCCTTGATTTCTTTCACTGTCACTGTGTCTTCATCCGAAGTGTCCTGGGCCTTGCATCTGTCTGAGGTGACCTCCTTGGCCAGATTCCGGCCTCCCATGTCTGTCTGGTTGCTCTGCTCAAGGTAGCGTTCAAAGAGGGCTTTGCCCTTGTCCTCGTCAGTCCTCTGCCAGATGAGGTCAGCACCTTGGAAGTCAGAAATGCTCTTATTCTTGACTACACCACTCATGCTTTTATGTAGTCGCCAGAACAATTTCAGTGACTTGTCTGTGCTTACTCTTTGACACACCTCTGCCCATTTTTCGCTTTTAACCACCGTGACCAGTTTTTTGAAATAGCTTACTTTTGTGTGCATCTCTCTTTCTAAGTGCAAGCAGGAACTAGGATGACCAGCTCTGTTCTTCTTGGCATTTTGCCATCTCCTTACAGCACTACGCTTATCCACCCAAGCCTTCTCCACCTCGAAACTCCACCACGGTGGCTGCTCCCAGCTTTTTTTCCTTTTCTTCCTGCCCTGAAACGTTCTGCGCTTGTCACGTCTTATTTTACTCACCACATCTTGCCCTGTACTGTCATACTGGAACGTCTTTACCTTTAGCTTGTGCTGCCTGGTTCTGCCTTTCTCCACCAATATGCTGCATGGGTGGTGGTCGCTGCCATGGTGTCCTAGGACACCCCATCTACACACTGTAGTGAGTGAAGGTGAAACTAGCGCCAGATCAATAGCACTGTCCTCATCGCAAGGACGGCTTGCTGTCCTGGTGACACAGCCACTGTTGATACAAACCAGGTCGATGGTTTCCAGTGCAGTCTCGAGCTCCTCCCCTTGTGTATTGGAGGAAGTGTTTCCCCATGATCTGCCTTTAGCGTTGAAGTCACCACAGAAAATAACATTTCTCTCGTGGCCTAATATGCCACTTAAGCACTGCCACTTCTGGGCGTCCACACTCGCATTGCGGGCATAAACATTAACCAATACGAATGGTATACTGGAATGAACTCTCAACGCCTGTATTTGTATATCGTCACTGTTCCAACTGGACATGTCTAGCTCTGACGCCACCATGCTGTCGCGAACGAGAATCGCCGTTCCCAGATGTCGTCTGTTATAGAAACATTTGAAGCCGGCAATTCGGAGTAGCTGATCGCCCAGTCTCGTCTCCTGGAGTGCTACAATGTCGTTCCTGTAAACTAGGGTTTCTAAAATAGAGCCCCGTTGTTTTACACTGGCACAGTTCCAATATAGAATACGGATGTTCCTGAGTCCTAGACGGTGACACTTGAGTCTAAAACGTCTCAAGCCACCGCGCTTACCTGGCTTCTTTTTCCCTGCGCGGTTACCCCGCCGCTTCGGTATGTTGACTGCTGATCCTTCGGAAAACACACGTTGTTCCGCCATGTTGAAAAAACGTAAACACAGACTTTTGATTGAGAACCACACACGCTGCTGAAAGTCCTTACATGAAGTTTGTAAGAATGCAATTATCTCCAAAGTAAGCCCTTACATGAAGTTTGTAAAACTGCATGTATTCCCAAAGCCCTTATATGAAGTTTGTAAAACTGCATGTATTCCCAAAGCCCTTATATGAAGTTTGTAATACTGCAATTATCTCCAAAGTAAGCCATTACATTAAGTTTGTAATACTGCAATTATCTCTAAAGTAGTCCCTTATATGAAGTTTATAAGATTAAAATATCTCCAAAGTAAGTCCTTATATGAAGTTTGTAAGACTGCAGTTTCTCCAAAGTAAGTCCTTACAAAGTTTAGACATCATCATCATGCGTAATGCTGATAAACATAAGAATACACAGCTTAGGATTCAGAAAATTAAGTTGATTTGATTTGGGGTACGCAGTAACTTTTTTTTTGGTCAAATTTTCATTTTCTCTTCATTGTTTTAATTTTTTTTTTCATCTTTTTATTCTTCTCAACCCGTCGTTATGCCTTAACGTAATCACCGGAGGGTCTTCTCCGTGACCATATGTTGTTTTGTGTATGTATTGGTTTGCTGATGAAGGCTAGTCGCCGCAACGTCCTGTATATGTCGTAATTCTGTTCTGTAAAGCTGCATTACTTTGTGTTATTTTATATTGTTTACGTTTCCACAGCTTTACCGCAGTTTCACCAAATTTTATTGATAAACGTAAGTGGTCATATATTGCCATCTCACATGATCACCAGAGTTGTGGATCAGCTCTGTGTTTAGACAGCTGAGCGACAAAGAAAACTATTCGCAACACGAACATCATTAAAATATCAGATCATTGGATTGGAGAATGGAGATAGTAATCATCTGTTCCAGACCAGACATCTGATGAAAATTCTAGACAGAAAGCTACATAAATATCAAACTGAAGGAGGTGGCTGTAAAACTAATTGAGTAATAAATTAATTTCAAGTATAAGTAAAGCAAAATAAGGACCCTTTTAAACACCATAAGGTGCTTGGGCATACGATGCAAGACTAATATTTATATAAACCAATCAACACTCAGTGGGTGATGTGGTCGATATCATGCCAGCTGCTTTTACTTCCCTAAGTATTCTTGATATCATTGTAAATCTGGTTTGACCTGGGAGTGCAGGTAATTTTTTTTTAAAATCTGAATCCGCCCAGATGCGAAGCGGAACACTGATCAACAGGCAAGTGTCTGGCCACTACACTATATATTTGAGATATAGAGATAAGACAAACCTTTGCTTTTATTGGCTTCAGTATATGCAAAGCCTGGTGCCTGGCCCGTCTTACGACCAATCAGGCCATGGAGGTTAGGACCTGTTTTGTGCTTGCCTCCAGCTTCTACTGTGTGGCACTGGGAGCATTTCTGAACAAAGACTTTCTTTCCCTTTTCTGAGTCACCGCCACTGATGTCTGCCATGATCTGTAAACAGAAAGAATTTGTAAGCATCAGATTATTTTCATAAAATTGTCACTAAAATGTAAATATTCTTACACTAAATGCAGTTCCTCAATCGAGGTGAGGAAAAGAGTTTTTAAGAGCTATAGATATAGTGAGCCAGTTCTGATTACAGAAGCAAAACATTGAGAATTATCAGACAAGTGAGAAATCGTGTGGAAACTGCGAGATGTGGTTTCTTAAAAGAATGACAACACTGAGCAGATAGAAAGAGCAACGAAGATATCTTGAAAGAAGTTGATTCATAAAGATAACTGGTTACTTGCATAAGAAGAAGAGTCCATTTTTGGGACATGTCATGAGAAGGAGAAAACTGGAGTATGTCGCCATAATAGTAAAACTGGAGGGGAGGGGAAGCAGAGGGAGACCAAGAGAGAAGATGGACAGTTTGACATCATGACCTGGAGGAACATAGGTATCAGATATTGGCAGTACAAGAGACAGACAGCTATGATCACCAGTGCCACACGGCATGGACTACAAGAAGAAGAAATGCAGCTCACGGCATTTCTTTTCCTTGCACTCTCACATAACCATGGGAGGTCAGCGTGGCCGATTGGATAAAAGCACGCGTTCTTAAAGATCCGGCGCGCTAATGCCGAGGCAGCAGGTTCAGCCCCTATACCAGTCAGCTGGACTAAAATGGTGACATCTTTGACTTGGGAACGTAAATTAGAAGTACCTCTGAAGTCGGAGTGGATTTGCCTGATGGTAATAGGAACAGCTAATCCACACGCAAAAACCAGTCTAGTGCACTAGACTTAGTAGCACGTGTGTGGACTTCAGTTCAAAGCGAGCGAATGTGTAAACATAGAATATAACCATGCAATTCAGATCTGCTTTTCTGAAGCTGGATGACGTCTTTTCACTTGGAACAGCTGTATGGGTGATCCTGCCACTGTTATGTCTTATGAAGAGGCCAGCTCCCCCATTCCTAACTGCCCCTCTGCTGAACTACCCGTGTAAACTGGTGCCCATTCTACTGGGTTTATTTGTCCCCAATCATCTCTTGAGGTGTATTGATTTTTCTTTATCACTGGGATCTTTGTGTAAATGGACATGTTTGTTTGTGTGTCAATAGCTAAGCTCATCAAAATCTGCTAGCAGTTTATTTTAAAACATCCATCTGTGACTGTAATTGTTAACTAACGCTCTCTCTCTCTCTCCTCTCTCTCTCTCTCTCTCTCTCCTCTCTCACACACACACACACACACACACACACACACACACACACACACACACACACACACACACATACACAAAATCTCGCAATCTCTACCAAACCAGTTCATAGAATGTCATTGAGTTTTCACATTTTTGCAAGTGATAGTGCATTACTTGTTTCATTAGTAACCAGAATGCATTTGCAAGTTAAATAACAGTTAAGCTTAGCTATTTGGCAATGTTTGCTGATCGACAATGATGTGGTTCCTAATCTGTCAGATGCGTGGTGGTATCTGCATGAGTACATTAAACTCAGACTAATGTGTGTGACAGATCTAATGTCAATTTGTTGCATGTTTACTCACTTCAAAAATACAGCTGTAGTGTGTCTCATTTTCAGCTAGTTTGGATATCATTGTAAACATATTTCAGCCATATTTTTTATATCGTGTTATACTTGTTTGAGTTGTAATGTTTGTCTCCTATTATAAATACAGAGTCGTAGTGTACATTGCCTTATATCATAATTGTGTGACCTACCGTTTTCATTCTTGATTCATAAATTTGTTGTGCAGTGGTTCTCAACCGGTGGGGAATTTCCCCCCCCCCCCACCCCCAGGGGGAATTTTAGGGTTTCCAGGGGAAATTAAGATGGATTTCAAGATCGTGTTAATACAAGAACCGATTACTTGATATTGCTTTTTCCCTCCATACTTTACGATTCTGTACTTTTCGCCCTTCTGAAATTCATTTTATAACGTAAGTGGACCCGCAAATCAAGTTTTATGTAGATGTCTAGACTTGTTCTAGTATGTGTTATTAAATTTAGCTTCCAATTTTACGTATACTGTGGGGGGGATTTCATCATCATCATCAAGTGCCGTACCGGCTGGCGTAGGCGTTCATGGCTCTCCATAGATCTCGGTCTTTGGTTTTCTGGATCAACTCTGCTGCTGATATTCCTCCATGCCACCGTCTCAATCCATCCAGCATCATTTCTCTTGGTCTGCCTCTGCCTCTCTTCCCCTCGATATTTCCAGTTGTTACGATGTTCTCCAATGCCTCTCTTCTCATCACGTGACCGAAGAAAGATGTTTGTCTCTGTCTTATTGTTGTATATAATGTTCTAGTTTCATTAGCCTGTTTCAGGCAGTCGTCGTTAGTTACTCTGGCAGTCCAAGGAATTCGCAACATTCGTCTCAGGAACCACATCTCTGTTGCTTCTAAGTTCTTCTTAATTTGTTCATTTACATTCCAAGATTCACTGCCATACAGCAAAACTGGTTCTACATAGCATTTCAGCACTCTCTTTCTTACATTCAGTGATAGCGACTTATTGCATAAGATACTCTTCATTTTCTGAAATGTGAATTTTGCCTGCCCTATTCTGCTCCTAATCTCTGTTGTACATCTTCCATCTGATGTTATAAATGCCCCTAGGTATCTAAAATTATTAACTTGGTTAAGGATTTTTCCTTCTATTTCTATGTCACATTTTGGTGTCACCATTTTCTTTGATATTACCATTGTTACTGTTTTCTTGATATTCAAGGAGAGTCCTTTCCTTGCACTCTCTGTTACTACAACATCTAATAATTGTTGTAGGTCTGTTGAATTATCCGCCACCAATACTGTGTCATCTGCATAGCGTATATTATTTATATTATAACCTCCAACTAGTATTCCTGGCATCTCTTTGATCTCTCTCATTATTACTTCGCTATACAGGGAGAAAAGATCTGGTGACAAGACACACCCTTGTCGTACTCCTAGCAAGGGGGGATTTATAGGGAGGAAATATGAAAGGGGGGATTACATTTTGAACATATGGTGAAGGGGTGCGTGGGTAAAAAAAGTTGACCACTGGTGTAGTGTTTCTCCTCCTTTTATAAATGATTGAGCTGTAGCATTTATTTTCTGATAGCATATATATTTTAACTGTAGTGTTTATCTTTCATATGATAAATTATCAGAGCTGGTCCATTGGCTAAGGAAGGAGCAAAAGAAGAACAACCTGATGTGCCCATTACATACCACCAAAAGAAAAGAATGATCAAATCAGTCAGAAGGCCACCAAACCTTACTCAAGACGACTACCACGTTATGGACAGACCAGAACAGGTCATTCTTCTGCGCTTCAGAACAGGACACAATAGATTACGCAACCACATGTATACAAAATTCAAGATTGGTGACTCAGCCATGTGCACATGTGGTTTGGCGTCGCAGACAGCAGAGCACATACTCCAGGATTGCCCAAACTACAACATATTCAGGCGGACTATCTGACCTAGAGAGACAACAGTGGAAGATAAACTCTATGGGCCGCTGAGTGAACTAAAAAAGACTGTTAGATTCATACAAGAGAAAACATTGCAGTTATAAACATATTTCAGGAGAATGAAAGAAGAAGAGGAAGAATCAAACTGTAATGTTAAACATTATTTAGTAATTGTCTAAGTTGTATTAATATCATAACAAAAATATTGTTGCTGTAGTTTACATATCATATTATACATTGTTGAGCCTTTGAGTTAACTTTGTCAGCCGTATGTTAATATTTACAAGTATTTTTAGTCGTTTTTAGTCGTTGGATCAACATCACGGCACACGGTTTAACCCACAAGTGCTCCGTTTTCCTCCTAACTCAAACCTGAGTTTGGAGAAACTCAGCTCAATGCACGAACTCCGTTGCATCGGCGAGGATCCTGAAAGTGGATCCATTTATATGTTATATGTCTCCATGTTTAACCATTTATTTTAGTGACTTTATTTAGTGTGTGTAAAGTAGCCCCAAAGCAAGAACTGTGATGCTTACTTAAAAGTTCAAGATAGTTTTGAAGTTAATATAAGTCACAATCAGCATATTGAACAATCAAACCACATCTTTCTGCTTACACAGAGACTGATATCCATATGTAAAGATTTAAACCAATCAATCATATTTAAATAACATATTCCATCAAATCTTCAGAAACTGATATGTTCTCAAGTCAGGCGTTAACAGAACCAGTAAAAATAAAATGTAACCACCAAATAAACAGCCAATCACATTCACTATTAACTGTCAACATTTCAAATATTGAGTACAATCCACTACTGGCAACGCTGATTGCTCGTAAGTCGTATTCTGGTATGAACCTAAGGCCTTGATTATTGAAGATAATTAAAGATTAAAGATTATTGAAGATTATTAAAGATTTATTATTGCTCGCTGGACTTTAGGCGGCCTGGTGTGCCTTGCCAGTGAGAAGACCTCATCGTTCGGCTCCACATCGATTGACGGACGTCAGTCGCGGCGATCGGGCAAATCTTGAGCTACAGCCTACGATGGGTGACGTTGTAATATTCTGTTGTGATAATTTGGCCGTGTCCAGCGTGTGTCGCGTGGTCACACACACGCTTCACACACCAGTGAACCTGGGTTTGCTTCCGGGTCCGGTCAAGGATATGCACTACTGACGCGCTCAAACGAGAGCGAAACTCGAGTCTAGTGCTTCCACATTGACGTGGATAGGCCTTGGGTTCATACGAGAATACGATCACCGTTGCCAGTAGTGGGTTGTGCTCAATATTTAAATCTCAAATCCCGAAACAACCAAATAAATGTCAACATTTTGTTGTAAATTTACGAAATATAATGTAAAATTCTCTACAAACAAATATGTTGCAAAATTAAGAACTTGTTAACAACAATGGAAGTAAATAAATCATTATCATCATTTGTCATGCCGATAGCGTGGGTGGTCATGTTTTGCCATCTTACACGATCACCAGTCACGGATAAGACCTGTGTTCTAGTCTCAACCGTGCCATGTGGTTAAGCTATCCAGATAGTAAATAAATGTCACTCATCAATTTCTATACCTCTGAAGTCGGAGTGTGTTCGCCTGATGGAGAGAGACACTAGTAATAGGGAAAGATAATCCACACGCAAAAATCAGCCCATTACACTAGAAGTAGTAGTACGTATATTGATTACTCTTGAGTTCAAGGTGAGTGAACGCAACAACAACACAAATTACATAAAGTTATAGATGGGATCAAAGGGCATCGACCCAAGAAAGTGGGGTGGTGGACAGCGAAGGCAAAGTCTACACAGGAAGTTACCCACGGAAAGTATACTTTGAGGAGGGTGGATGGTTTTATATAGAACTCGATATGAAGCATGTTTCATCTCTTAGATTTTAATACTGATTTCGTGTTTTCAATAATATGAAATCTGCTTTAACATCTAGAGAGATTAACAACTCATTATGGCGAGGTACACTGGTAATAGGGAAAGCTAATCCACGCGTAAAAATCAGTCCAATGCACTAGAAGTAATAGTACGTGTGTGGACTACGCTTGAGTTCAAAACAAGTGCACACACACAAAAATCAATGTCCATAAACAGTTAGCGATTAAATCAATGAAACATAGGTGAGGTAATGAAATTATTGATCCTGTATTGAAACTTACCAGCACGAATCATCAAGGCATAAAACTGCTAATTTATACCAGGACAGTTTATAATAGATGCAAATATTTTCAAACTGTAGGCTGCAGACCAAGCAAGCATGGTTGTGTAGCTTCATATTGTAAAAACGTACACTTACACCACCATCAGTTTATCAAATGCAGCTGTCAAGAACGACTATGTAGTTAGTGTGCATGCTTACTAGTACCACGGATCAATCCCTAGTTTTAGCAAGGTTTCCTTTTCAAACCAGTACAAATGTGTGGTTGACCGGCAATGGAAAATACATGCCTGTGATTTTTCTCAGAAGGAAGGGTGGCAAAGAAGGGAAATGTTACTCCCGCCTCAAACTGTCATCTAGTGTTTGTTAAATATCAATTGGCGAACCCTTTGATTTGAACCTCTCACTTCCAAATGACGACTGCGCCCCAATGTAGGAATAAATGTACTTCGATGTACCAACTAGACACCCCTTAAGTACGTCCTCTGGTCTCTCATTCTTTTCCCTACTTCTATGAAAGCCAAACGATAACACGTGTGTTTGTTTATGAGCCAGTGTATGTTAAATGTTAAAGCCTAACACGTCATACAACAGTATCTGCCTTGTATCTTCTTCTTGTTTTAGTAAAGACCTGTTTTTGCTGTATACTGTGAGATCAGCATGGCTGAATGGATAAGAATGCATGTTCTTAAACACCCGGCATGCTGATGCCGAGGTACGTGGTTCAACACCTATACCGGACAGTTGGGCTAAAATGTTGACTTCTCGTCCTTGACTTGAGGACGTAAATTACAAGTACCCCTTAAGTCGGAGTGGGTTCGTCTGATGGCGAGGGGCACTAATAATAGGGGAAGTTAATCCACACGCAAAATTCAGTCCAGTGTACTAGAAGTTGTGTGTATGGACTACGCTTGAGTTCAAAGCGAGCGAGGGCAAATAAAAATGGTAGAGCTGCATAAGCTGGCCTCACAGTGGAGCACCCAACTCTAGCCAAGACAGTATGTTGAAGGGTGATACTTGTTATTCTTCTAAATAATAGCCCCGCCCATATGATTGCATGGAGCGGCTCCGTGACGAAGTCGTCATGCTGTCTGCCTCGTGCATGATTTGGGTGCAGATTGCTTTGCGTTGATTTCGATGGTATGAGAGTCGGCCATTCAGAAATCAGTAGCAAACTAATGAATGTAAAAAAGTGCCTAGTAAATCACAAACAGCCAATACACACTGGGGGTCGGTTGCAACATCCTGTAAAAGAACATACATTTAACTGTTTAGGGGGAAAGGGATGGGGTCAATCCTGAAGGCATAATTGTCAGACAGACATCCACTCAAACAGCTGCTTGGGATTTACCTCAGGATCATTGTGTTAGTAGGTGAGCACACTAACCGTTACATCATCCTAGCTCCCTCATTGTTATGATATGGGAGTCTGTCTTAGAAGCATAACATCAGCCTCTGTAAAGTGCAGGATCCAATCCACTTATAAAATTTATATTCCCAGAGTGTGGGATTGATGCCAAGTCTTTCTGAACAAAGTTGAAAAAAAAATTACGGTCCGTGTAGGTGTGGGAGTTGTTGTAGTGCCGTGGCTAGCATGCATTTCTGCTGGCCTGCGGGACATGTGTTCCAATCCCCTTGAGGTGGGATGTTTTCAATGATCTGGGCTAACTGGTTGAGCCAGCCTAAAATGGGTAGCAGGAAATTATATGGGAAGTAATGGCGGCCGACATGATGTTGACCGTATCACCCACTGAGCGCTGATTGGTCTATAAATATGGGGCTAGCACCAGGAAATATGACTTGCTCAACTAGCAGTAT
Organism: Cepaea nemoralis; assembly: GCA_014155875.1. Classification (NCBI taxonomy): domain Eukaryota; kingdom Metazoa; phylum Mollusca; class Gastropoda; order Stylommatophora; family Helicidae; genus Cepaea; species Cepaea nemoralis. The sequence goes on from JACEFZ010027920.1 coordinate 179,222, forward strand.
TCATCACCAAGCTATTAGACTCATTATCACATTTTGTCATCACAGATCATCACAATTGTCAACTGATGAAAGCGTTCGTGTCTCGCCAAAAATATAGGCCCCTGGTGTTTCATTTCAACTCTTGATAGTCCATCCAGCATCATTCCTCTCGGTATGCTTCTGCCTCTCCTTCCACAGATCTTTCCAGTCATCACAATATTTTGCAATGCCTCTCTGTGGCATATAAGGCTACAAAACTGCTGCCTATTGATTGTTATCCTAGGCTCTCTTCGTGTACAGTCTGCATGTAGCATTGCAGGAAACTGCGATAGCCAAAGGCAACATATATTGTCTTTGTTGTTACAGGACACATGATGTTACAGAACATTGGTTGTTACAGGACAATAGATGTTCTACAACAGTGAATGTAATAGTATAGAGGATGCTGTTAGACAGCAGATGGTATGGAACAGCAGAAGTTATTGAACAGCAATTGTTGCTGGATAGTCAATTTTACAGGATAGCAAATGTTACATTACAGTAGATGTTACATGACATAAATAGATAGGAGGGCTTGGCATGAGTTGGTTGAAGGTCTATGCTCCATTGGCAAATAGAAGGCAGAAGTAGAAAGTATACACAAATAGATTTTACATTACAGTAGATGTTACGGAATAGTAGATGCTACAGGAAGTAGATGTTACGGAATAGTAGATGCTACAGGAAGTAGAAGTTACAGGATAGTTAATGTTACAGGGCAATATATGTATATTACAGGAGAGTAAATGTTTCAAGGAGAATAGATGCCACGGACAGTAGATGTTACAGAACAGCAAAGGAATGCTAATCAATAATTTCCATTACTTTCATGGCTTCAGAATTTTAAAGGATTACATTTTACTTATGATCCAGTGGCGAAGTATGTTCCACACACCAGCCAATTGAATTTAAATGTTGACTTCTCGTCCTTAACTCAGAGATGTAAATTACAAGCACCTCAGAAGTCGGAGAATTGATGGCGAGGGACACTGGTATCAGAGAAAGCTAACCCTCACACAAAATCAGTTTTGTGCACTCACTAGCAGTAGTAGGTAACTAGTAGTAGTAGCCCCTGTATGGACTAAGCTTAAGTTCAAATTGAGATAATGCAAACAAAATACTCATGATGTCAGTAACTAGACAAACTAACACAACTATTCAGTGAAAGTTTTACAAAATTACAATAAGACAAACTGAAAAACTAACTAGCATAATAAAAACCAAAACAATCTTTGTCATGTATGTGAAACAGATTCATGTTAGCATTGCAAGATAACAGAAAACTTGGCAAATGCTGTCTGCAAACTACAGTAACTGTGAACGGTCTGAAGCTGTTGTATTGAGAATAAGAACCATATTTAGCAGCTCCCGTGAAAGGACTTAAGAAACTGTTCCTATTTGTTATCAAGCACGTCAGTACTTCAACCATAAGCTTTCATTTTGTCGCTTCCGTTAAGTAGGCAATCAGGTCTGCACGCTCATTTGCTTTCTTCAAACCAGGAAAGACCATTTTGGTTCCAGGAATGTACTTCTTGGGGTTTTCCAAATATTCATTAAGAGTGTCCTTGTCCCACGTGATGCCTGTGTGTAAGAAAACTGCCAATGTAACAAGTACACTATTCTGATTTTTAAACAATTTTCAACGGGACGTTAACTTACAAAACACAAAAGAAAACTAAATTATTACTATTTGTGAGCACTATGGGAATAAAGAGCCATTTTACTCTTTAGGATCACCCATATGTTACCATGGCCTATAAAAGAAGCAAAGAATAGTAATACTGTAACCTTTCGTACGTGACGTGAGAGTCGACCAAGAAGAGTTGGCATGGCACTGGCTACCTCATCCCTAGAAAACTATAGCTGCAAATTCCAACCAAGCACCAAGTCTACCGATGAGGGCTTAACATAAGTTGGTTGAGGGTATATGCTTCAGTGGGAGCGAGAAAGCAGAAAGCGAAAAATCAACAGAATACAGAATGCTATTTTGAAAAAAAACTTCATATCAGATCACACTTGTGTTGTAATTAGCTCTTTTCTGTGATCCTTTTCCTTCCTTCAAAATGAAAGCAAGATTGTATAGCTTTTGCCTGTCTTCAGTATCTCCACCTTGTAGTGGTGGAGGGGCATGCATGTCCCAATGACTCCAAGAGCTTTGCAGATGGTGGGATAGCTACTAGCAGGGTCTCCCAATCAGATATGTTGATGGGTAATTGGTTAATTTAGAATCATCATCACAGACCCTCTAGGCCAGTGGTTCTCAACCGGTGGGGAATCCCCCCCCCCCCCAGGGGGGAATATTAGGGTTTCCAGGGGGGGGGGGGAGGAATTAAGATTATTTCAAGATCGCGTTAATACAAGAACCGATTACTTGATATTGTTTTTCCCTTCATACTGTACGGTTCTGTACGTCTCACCCTTCTAAAATTCAATTTATAAAGTAAGTAGACCCACAAATCTTGTTTTATGTGGACAACTAGACTTGTTTTAGTATGTGCTATTAAATTTAGCTTCCGTTATTACGTATACTGTGTAGGGGCGGGGCGGGATTTTTAGGTAGGAAATATGATAGGGGGGAATGACGTTCTGAAAATATGGTGAAAGGGGGGGGGGGGCACGGGCTAAATTTGTAGGTAAGAAATACGAAAGGGGTGGGGGGATGACGTTCTGAAAATATGGTGAAGGGGGGCACGGGCCAAAAAAGGTTGAGAACCACTGCTCTAGGCAAACCCACATATGCATGCTCCTTTAGCAACTGATGTGAGATGTTGTTGCTGATCGTTCCAGTAACACATTGATTGTAAACACTTCAGATTGTCCTTTCACATATATCCCTAGTCAATAAGAGCTAGTCTTGACTAACATCCAAACTCTAGAAACTTTAAGTAGATTTTTTCATATGTTACGGCATCTTCACTAAGAGGGCAATACATAGATAGTCTTGAGACTATCTCCCTTGTTCATCATGAGTGTTCCTACTACTGACACCTGTGAAGCCAACAGATATTCTTGCTTATCACCTCACACTCCAGCATGGCAGACACATATTCATCTACGCCCTTGCTGACGGGTAAACACCAGATCCGAAAAAAGACGCACATATACTATGGACAGTCAAAGGCTAGGGACAAGCAAACCAAAAGAAATCAGGGCTAGCACGTGCTATGATACAATGAGGCGGCCGCATCAGGTGGCACCGTAAGGGGGCAGCATAAGAGGGCTACATTGTTAAAGAAACAAACATTTACGGGGAGGCATTTCGAAGACTTGCATCATACTGAGAAAATCTGCCGAACGGCCTTGAAAGAAATACTCATCAAAATCAGATGAAATGGGTAACAGTTACAATGCTTTATAAAAACAAGATATCCACTGTTATGGGTCTCTGTTACCAGCTTTGTAAACCAGGACAAATTACATAAGAATACATATTAAAAACTGCATTCACTGTCCCAATTATAGAAACAGCATTCTGAAATTTCAGTAGCCGCCAGCCTATATTTGTTTCTGTATTAATATTTCTGTAATGCATTGGCGTGGTATAATAATAAATATTTTGCTGCCAACAACTCAGTTTAACCTTGTTTACAGCATTCTATACCATTGCTGGTGTCAGCTAGAAGGAGTTTATTGGGGCATGCGGTATAAAGGCTGATTGCCCTGGCAGTTGCCACCAGATGCATGACAAACCAAACTTTTCAAACAGTCTACCTCCAACAGCTTTTCCAATGATCCATTCTTTGTTTCTTGATTGAGAAATAATATACTAACTGCTTGCCTAGCTGCTATTCTCATTATGCCATCAACACATCGCCATGAAGCGAATTACTTTGCACTGTTTTGTCAAGCCTATGGCTCATTACATCTGTCAGTCCCAGGAGTATGAAAGAGAGGACATATGGCAGGGACAGGACATTGGTACAGCATGGGTAGAGTAGACAGGACTATACACCCATTAATAGACAGGACATGGTCCTTGAATGACAGCCCAATCTTGGACTGGACGGCCTGAGACACCAGCCATCAACAGACGGTTGAAGGACAGGACGATATCCAGCATACCGAGAAATCCTACTTAGCACGAATATTAAGGACGACACGAGGTCAAGTACCACGTGACCACAGACAGGGAAGAAACAGACAGACTGGACTAGACTGGTTGAGGAAGGATGTGTTTGGTTATTTGTGTGTGTGTGAGAGAGAGAGAGAGAGAGAGAGAGAGAGAGAGAGAGAGAGAGAGAGAGAGAGAGAGAGCGCGCGAAAGAGAGAGAGAGAGAGAGAGAGAGAGAGAGAGAGAGAGAGAGAGAGAGAGAGAGAGTACTGAATACCTGACACAAGAGTTTGCTAATGCTGAGAGAATGTGGCATTGAATAGCCTGTGCGCTAGTATGTGAGATAACCAGCGATACGAGAGCGCACGAGTGCATTGCTGAGTATTGTAATGTATTTCGCCATAAATTGTCATTAACGTAACTTGTGATTAACGTAGAACATATTCACGTTAATAAATACCTATACATGTACACTGTGTTGACAGATTATTCATGTATGTATCAATTTCTGTCATAACCAAGACTAACGAGTGACTGAAACGCTGACAACATCCAATTTCAACAAGCATTGTTTCAAGCTTTCCCCAGCCTTTGACTGTCCCCAGTTTGTCTAGCAAGTCTATTATCTACGAGGCGGTACGTTTGCATCTCACTTCATCTGGTACAAATACTATGACCTGTTCGAGGTGGAAGACCCAGCCAGTAGCTATACTATTATCATCATAGCTCTCAGGGTCCTTGGAATCCCCTATACCTTTTCAAGGTGCTGACACAACAGAGGGGCAATTATAAGTACAAAATGATATAAGTAGTTCCATGATAAATATTGACTTCAATGGGAAAAGTACCCTTTTCCACGCGTTGAGGTGTATTAGGTGCACGTGCTTACATTTTATTTACATCAACAGACACTCAAATGGGTGCTGTGGTCAATATCACACTGGGCGCTTTTACTTCCCACAACTTTCCCTGATACCCACTTCAGGCTGTGTCGACCGCAGCAGTGTGAAATGTTAGGGCTTCATAGATACAGAAGGGCTTCATAGATACAGTGTGAAATGTTAGGGCTTCATAGATAGCCTACAGTGTGAAATATTAGGGCTTCATAGATACAGTGTGGAATGTGAGGGCTTCATAGATACAGTGTGAAATGTGAGGGCTTCATAGATACAGTGTGGAATGTGAGGGTTTCATAGATACAGTGTGAAATGTTAGGGCTTCATAGATACAGTGTGAAATGTTAGGGCTTCATAGATACAGTGTGGAATGTGAGGGTTTCATAGATACAGTGTGAAATGTTAGGGCTTCATAGATACAGTGTGAAATGTGAGGGCTTCATAGATACAGTGTGAAATATTAGGGCTTCATAGATACAGTGTGAAATGTGAGGGCTTCATAGATACAGTGTGAAATGTGAGGGTTTCATAGATACAGTGTGGAATGTGAGGGTTTCATAGATACAGTGTGAAATGTGAGGGCTTCATAGATACAGTGTGAAATGTTAGGGCTTCATAGATACAGTGTGGAATGTGAGGGTTTCATAGATACAGTGTGAAATGTTAGGGCTTCATAGATACAGTGTGAAATGTTAGGGCTTCATAGATACAGTGTGGAATGTGAGGGTTTCATAGATACAGTGTGAAATGTTAGGGCTTCATAGATACAGTGTGAAATGTTAGGGCTTCATAGATACAGTGTGGAATGTGAGGGCTTCATAGATACAGTGTGGAATGTGAGGGCTTCATAGATACAGTGTGGAATGTGAGGGCTTCATAGATACAGTGTGGAATGTTAGGGCTTCATAGATAGCCTACAGTGTGAAATATTAGGGCTTCATAGATACAGTGTGGAATGTTAGGGCTTCATAGATACAGTGTGAAATATTAGGGCTTCATAGATACAGTGTGAAATGTGAGGGCTTCATAGATACAGTGTGGAATGTGAGGGCTTCATAGATAGCCTACAGTGTGAAATATTAGGGCTTCATAGATACAGTGTGGAATGTTAGGGCTTCATAGATAGCCTACAGTGTGAAATATTAGGGCTTCATAGATACAGTGTGGAATGTTAGGGCTTCATAGATACAGTGTGAAATATTAGGGCTTCATAGATACAGTGTGAAATGTGAGGGCTTCATAGATACAGTGTGGAATGTGAGGGCTTCATAGATACAGTGTGAAATGTTAGGGCTTCATAGATACAGTGTGGAATGTGAGGGCTTCATAGATACAGTGTGGAATGTGAGGGCTTCATAGATACAGTGTGAAATGTTAGGGCTTCATAGATACAGTGTGGAATGTGAGGGCTTCATAGATACAGTGTGAAATGTTAGGGCTTCATAGATACAGTGGTGGAAATGTGAGGGCTTCAAGTACAGGGAATGTTAGGCTTCATAGATACAGTGTGAAATGTTAGGGCTTCATAGATACAGTGTGGAATGTTAGGGCTTCATAGATCCAGTGTGGAATGTGAGGGCTTCATAGATACAGTTGTGGAATGTGAGGGCTTCAATAGATACAGTGTGGATGTGAGGGCTTCCTAGATAGCCTACAGTGTGAAATATTAGGGCTTCATAGGATACAGTGTGGAATGTGAGGTTTCATAGATACAGTGTGGAATGTGAAGGCTTCATAGATACAGTGTGAAATGTAGGCTTCATAGATACAGTGTGGAATGTGAGGGGCTTCATAGATACAGTGTGGAATGTGGAGGGCTTCATAGATACAGTGTGGAATGTGAGGGCTTCATAGATACAGTGTGGAATGTGAGGGCTTCATAGATAGCCTACAGTGTGAAATATTAGGGCTTCATAGATACAGTGTGGAATGTGAGGGTTTCATAGATACAGTGTGGAATGTGAGGGCTTCATAGATACAGTGTGGAATGTGAGGGCTTCATAGATACAGTGTGGAATGTGAGGGCTTCATAGATACAGTGTGGAATGTGAGGGCTTCATAGATACAGTGTGGAATGTGAGGGCTTCATAGATAGCCTACAGTGTGAAATATTAGGGCTTCATAGATACAGTGTGGAATGTGAGGGTTTCATAGATACAGTGTGAATGTTAGGGCTTCATAGATACAGTGTGAAATGTTAGGGCTTCATAGATACAGTGTGGAATGTTAGGGCTTCATAGATACAGTGTGAAATGTTAGGGCTTCATAGATACAGTGTGAAATGTGAGGGCTTCATAGATACAGTGTGAAATGTTAGGGCTTCATAGATACAGTGTGAAATGTTAGGGCTTCATAGATACTTACAACAAATGTCCTTTGCAGGACGTTGCGATCACCCCTGGGTTGTTTTTCTAGACAATTTTACGGTCAATAGTTTACCATTGCTCTCTGAACGAGAAGTCAGCATTAAAGTCCAATTTAATGCTGGTACAAAGACTGAACCCCCTACCCCGCCACCAGCACACCGCCAGTTTAAGAGCAAGCACTCTTATCCTTTCGGCCACATTGACTTCTTCGCATAAACTAGGTCATATATAATTAGGTGGAGTGGCCAGTTCCTTTCTATTCGCCTTCATTTGAAGACAATTTGCAGAAAATTCAGAATTCTTCTTCTTCTTCTTCTTCTTCTTCGTTCATCCGGAGTTTTTTCCGGACGTGATTGCGTTGTGCCTGTTTACAGCAGAGCTGCGTTCTTGCGCCGTTAGGCCGACACATCCGACTTCTGCGGGCATTTGTTGACCGGGTTAACCTTCCCAGGGAATAATTATTCCATACCCATTCTATGAGAATAAGTCGACCCCCACAGTCTCAGCAATTTGAAAAAGGAATGTTGCTGCCACTACTAGGTATCGAACCTGGATCCCCAGTAAGCAGTTGAATAAACAACTATGTCACAAAGGCTCCAATTATAAAGATGACACGTAAATTATGTTAAAACAAATATGTTTGCAAAAGCAACTGTCATCAGAATATCATCTGCAATATTAGCGTATTAGGAAATATATATATATACCTTTGTTTTTATTTGCTGGGGTATATGCATAGCCTGCAGCCTGTCCTGTCTTGCGACCAATCAAACCATTGAGATTAGGTCCAGTTTTGTGTTTCCCGCCCGCCTCTACTGTGTGGCACTGGAAACACTTCTGCGTGAAAATCTTCTTTCCCTTCTCCACATCACCCATCTCTGATAGCAATACATTATACAGTTATAAATGTTCACACTCATCGGAAGCAATAAGTCAAAACAATATAGATTGTTTATTCAAACTATTATTATGGCAGTTCGTTGCCCTGTTTTTGTCTGCTTTGTGAGTTTAACTGAGAGGTAAACCTAGTCTATTTCATCTATAGATATAATTATAACTCCTGTGTTCTACAAAAGATTATACCCAGGGTCGCCTCTGTGTGAGATTAGTTTCCTAATGATCCTCGGCGGTATTTTTCTTTTCAGTTAACCATGATAGTTTGGTCAATATTTTGCATTTTTAAAACTTTTATATGAAAACGATAACTCATTCATCATCCCAAAACGTGTATCAGCGTGTAAAAGAAAAGGGACAATTATCAAGCTTTAAATGCTTTTATATCTGTCCGCTGTTGTTTGCACAGTAAACTGTATGTTAGGAACAATGGTCGGCTCTCGCTGAATGGACTGGTTAGCCTTTTCGCTTCTCGAGTGCATTTGTCAGGAGACTCCTGGGAGTCGTCGCTGGAGATTCGGTGTTCGTGCTTTGTGCGGCGCTTTCGGCGGGTCGCCCCGCGGAAAGAGACCGAGCCATGCAAGATAAAAACCGGGTCAATGAAGTCTTTCTGGTGACTGCCGATGGAGTGACTTGAGGATGGTCAACGATGAACTGTATTTTTCGTGGAGGGCTTTTATGTTGGCATTCTGGCGGCCGAATTATGCACAGTGTGCCTGTGCGGGTTATTGGCTTTCCGGGACTCCTGTCTGTTCCACTTTTCACAATGGGCAGTGAGGAGCATTTTGTGTGATATTCACTGGCAAAGCAACACTAACTATCAAGCTTTAAAGATTATATATATATATATATATATATATATATATATATATATATATATATATATATATATATATATATATATATATATATATATATATATATATAAGGGTAGGGGTATCCCCTATCAAAGGAGAAGTAAGGCGCCTCCTTCCCTCCGCTAGCCTACGGGACACCCTTGGGCAAGGTGGAGTACCCGTATAGCCTCCCGATCAGGGTTACGTGAAGCCATGGGTGCAGGTGGTGGATGAAGATGGTAAGCAGCCGACAGATAGTTGTAGGTTATGGTCTCCACCTTCACGACGGTAGGCAGAGGATCTCTTTTTTGAGGAGACAATGGCTACGGTCACTGACCAGTATGGTCACTGCTAGGAAGGAAAGCAATGGCAAACTACCTTCTTTACAGATGCCAAGAAAATCATGTTGTATGGACTCATCGATAATCAGAAAAACGGCGTAAATGGGTGCTCCATAGGAGCAGCCTCGTCCGGTAGGGATAGTCATGTGCACCAGGTGACTCCAGACCGTTAACAGGCTACTAGGTGCAAAAGATTAAAATCATTGAAAGTAGGAACTTGGAATGTTAGAACAATGAATGCAGATGGAAAATTTGAAAACATCAAATAAGAAATGGAGAGAGAGAAGATTAACATATCAGGAATATCGGAAACGAGATGGAAAGGGGCAGGGATAAGGACAGGAGAGGATTGTAAGAGTATTTACTCTGGGGGAGAAGAACAGCAAATAGGTGTAGCCATTATATTAGATAAGCAAACATCAAATTATGTCAAACGATATCGGGCGGTGCCAGACAGAGTTCTATTAGTAAAATTAAACGGAAGACCTTTTAAAATAAATGTCATTCAAGTATACGCCCCAACAAGTGAATGCAGTGAAGAAAGTATAGAGGAATTTTATAATGACATGGAGTCTGCTTTGAAGAACTGTAAAAAATCAGAAATAAATATAATGATGGGTGATTTCAACGCAAAATTAGGAAAGCAAAGCGATGGATGCAGTGTAGGCAACCATGGTTTGGGAGAGAAAAATGACAGTGGATACAGACTTAGTAGAATGGGCAAAAGAACAATAAATGGTTGTAGGAAACACCTGGTTTAAACAGCATCCTAGAAGATTATGGACATGGAGGAGTCCAGACAGCAGGATTAAAAACCAGATAGATTACATCCTGATTAGCAAAAGGTTTCGAAATGCGTTAACAGTCGTAAAAACAGTTCCAAATGCAGACTGTTACAGTGATCACAGATTAATTACAGGCACATTGAGGGTAAAGTTAAAGAAAGTCAAGTATACAGCAGGAAACCCTAAATATGACATGTGCAAATTGAAAACTGACAAAGAAATACAAGATAATTTTAACATAGAAGTAAAGAACAAATTTGATTTATTGTCTGATCTAGAGATCCTATTTCAAGATGTAGATGATCAATTGGAAATGCTGAAGAATTCAATCAGTTGTGCAGCAGAAAAAACTATTCCAAAAGTAAAGAAAGTGGGCTGTAAGACATGGATGACTGAAGACATTTTACAACTAATGGAATCAAGAAGACAGAACAAAAATAATCCTGCCAAATATGAAGAAATTCACAGAAAAGTCAGAACCTTATGTAAGGAGGCAAAAGAAACATGGCTTGAGAAAAATTGCAGAGAAATTGAAAAGCAACACAGCAGTAAACATGCAAAACTAATGCACGTGTAATGTCTCCAGATCTGTTTTCTCTGTACAGTGAAAGTATTTTCAGAAATATTGAAGATGGAAGGAATCAACATTGGGGGACGATGCATCAATAACATTAGATATGCAGATGATACGGTCTTGATTGCAGACAATGAACAGGGCCTGCAAAATTTAGTAGATGCGGTTGTTACACACAGTGAACAACGAGGGTTAGAATTAAATTGTAAAAAGACACAGATTATGGTCGTCATTAGGAAGAACGAAATACCACAATGTGATATATAAGTAAATGGGAATATTATCCAACAAGTGAATAGGTACAATTATCTCGGAACAGTAATAACATCTGATGGGAGATGCCTTGAAGAGATTAGAAGAAGAATCGCCATGGCAAAAGTAACCTTTAGCTAAATGAAAAACATACTGACCAATAAAAAGATGTCAATTGAAACGAGAAAAAGAGTGTTGAGATGCTACATAGAACCTGTACTTTTATATGGATGTGAAGCTTGGACAATGAGCAGTCTGGCTGAAAAAACATCTGATGGCTGTAGAAATGTGGTTTCTGAGGAAAATGCAAAGAATACCATGGACAGCCAGAAAGACCAATGAACAAGTCCTTCAAGAAACAAATGAAGATCGTAAACTGATTAGAGACATTAGACGTAGACAGTCACAATTTTTGGGCATGTTATGAGAAGAAATGATTTAGAGAACTTGGTGGCAACTGGTAAGATCGAGGGGAACAGACCAAGGGGAAGACCAATTTTTGGGCATGTTATGAGAAGAAATGATTTAGAGAACTTGGTGACAACTGGTAAGATCGAGGGGAACAGACCAAGGGGAAGACCTAGAAGCAAGTACCTGGATGGCTTGGCGTTGTGGCATAGTCTGGACAGAAACACGGAGTTGATCCACGACTATATATATCAGCCATCAGATTAGCCCCAGTGAACAAATCACTGAGACAAGATGAAATACCAAATCAACTAATTAAAGCAGCAAGAGAAGTCGGAACAGCATGGCTACATAGACTATTCAACCATGTTTGGGTAGAACAACAGACACCACGAGACTGGAGAAACGCCATAATTATCCCAATTTGGAAAACAAACAAACAAAGGCAGCAAAAGAGATTGCACACAATACAGAGGCATTTCACTGTTGAGTCATACTGGGAAAATATTTTGAAAAATTCTTGAGAAAAGACTATGAACTACTATAGGACCCCAGCTAAGCGAAACACAACTTGGATTTAGGAAAAACAAAGGATGCACAGATGCCATTTTTGCTCTTAGACAACTTATAGAAAAATCAATAGAATTAAATGAAACACTCTACTTGGCTTTGTCGACCAAGAAAAGGAATTTGATAGAGTAGATAGAAACAAACTGTGGGAAATCCTTAAACAATATGGTGTGAGTACACATCTAGACAACAGTGAATGCACTATGAGAGCAACTGGAGGACACTCAGAACCCTTCACCATAAGATCCGGAGTACGACAAGGTTGTGTCCTGTCCCCTCTCTTGTTCATAATATATATATATATATATATATATATATATATATATATATTATATATATATATATATATATATATATATATATATATATATATACAACATATGTAAAGAAACCAGCCAAACAGAGACCGCAAGAATACCGCATGACGGAGAACACAGAAGAAGAACAATCTGCATATCTAACTATTAGAGAAGTCCTGTTTGCGGACGACCAAGCACTAATAGCAAAATCAGAAGCTGAATTACAAGACCACATGAATAGTCTAAACGAAATGTGTAGGGAACATAACATGAAAATTAGCACAAGCAAATCAGAGGTAATTATTATACTAAAGAAGAAAAAACAATAATTCACCTAAACGAACATCCCTTGAAACAAGTAAAGAGTTTCAAGTACCTAGGAAGTATAATATCATCAAATGGCAGATCAGAAGACGAGATCGAATATAGATGCAAAAAGGCAAACCAACTCATTGGACAAATGGCATCAATACTAAAGAACAAACATGTATCAATAACTACTAAGAAATCACTTTACAATACAATCTTCGTACCAACTCTATGCTACCAATGCCAAACCTGGACAATGACAGAAAAAGAGAAAAGAAAAATCACAACAACAGAAATGAAATTCCTGAGAAGAATACTCATCGTATCAAGAAGAGATAAGATCAGAAATGAAGAAATCAGGACTAAAGTGGGGGTTATAGCAGCACTAGATTTTATTAGAAAGCAGCAAGTCAAATAGTTTAGCCATGCAAGTAGGTTACCAGTCAACAGCATACCGCAACAAGCAATAATGTACAGACCAGATGGCAACAGAGCAAGAGGCCGACCACGTAAACGTTGACAAACGTTGGCAAATCTTGACTGTCTGAATTTAATTTCTCTAATCAATTTATGGTTATCTGTTTACTTAAGGACTGCGTCATTTTGTTTTCTGTCTGCCCATGGTATTCTTTGCAGTTTTCTCAGAAAACACTGCTCCCATTAGTTGTTTCTCAGCTTGTCTGTTATTGTATGCGTGTTTCGCACTATATGAAATCACACAGTACTAGTCATGTACAACAATAAGTAAACATACAGTAAAAGAACCCCTTTACACACCTTAAGGCGCAATGGGCACATGGTGCTAGACCCATATTCTTACAGACCAGCACCTTGGGGGTGGTGTGGTCAGTCTCATGGCATATGCCTTTACTCCCCTATACATTTCCCGGTTCAAGCTGGTAGGTAAGGCTAAGGTGGAGCGGACGCGCTATGGACCAGGCTGACATTCTGAATGCTCTACGAGAAGTAAGACTTTTGCGAGAACCAAGTGATGACTGTGAATCTACAACGATGGTCAGACTGCGAGGACAGCAAATCAAAAGAGGTGTGGCCAAACAAGAATACTACGCAGGAAGCCAAAGAAGATTGATAAACCTACACAGAACTGGTGTCGTTAGCCGCTATACGCTGCGGGATTTGCTGAGGAGGGGATCTGAGCACTTATGGACTGAATGGTTCGATGTGCAATGATGATGATCTGTCGACTAACATTTCCCGGTACCCATTCTATGCTAGGTCGACAGATCCCTAGTCAATTTTTAAAATCTGTCCTGATGTGAATTTGAACCCATGACTACCGGGCCCACATGTGAGCATCTAATCACAGCGTTACCTTGGCTCCCATATAAAACAGCTCTTTTCTCTTAAATCCTGTCAATTTCAGTGTAATTTACCTGCATTAGCTTTAATATAAAGAGACAAACCCTGCCAGGCAGCAAGGGGGAGTGGTTATGATGGCACCTTTTACCTGCCAAAGGCCATGTCACAGAGTTTGTAGGTACAGACATAGCTATTCCACCAACTAACTAGCCTACTCTGAATGACTGCTGCCTGTATTGGTCCACATCCATATATCAACATACTTATGGTTGTTCTCTATATTTAGAGGCCACTCCATTATCCGCCACCAAATGGGTACGCCTAAAAGTAGCCTAAGATTCCTACCCTAGGGATATGTGTTGTGTGTGTGTGAGCTATCGCATGTAATATAGTGTAGTGACAGCAACAAGCAAGAAGGATTTGACTTTGTACATCGTCAGAGATAATGCTACAAGCATTTAATAATAATTATGTGGCAGGAAAACTTCAAATGTTGTGATGTTGATGAGTGCAAGTATTGTTCATCCTGCAAAGCAGATTGTATCTAATGGGCAAATTAAAGAAGTAAAAACAACAAAGAGAACCAGAAGGTTTCCTGAACCATAGATAACCACATTGCAACTATCAATATAATTGTAGTTGTGCTTGTGTATTTTGTATACTCTAAGCTGTTGCTATTCCTGTTTACTTTCAGGTATTTGAAGAATGACAGACTCAAAAACAAACAGTTGCAATAAACTGAAGATAATGATGAAACAGTGTAAAAGGATATCATTACATGACATGTGTATGAACTTGTAATCATACAGGTATTTGCTATATGAAATGTTGAGCCTAATAAAGCAGCAGCAGCTGAATGTGTACTATGATGTTTTAAAATAAGACACATCACAGGGCTGAAATACAGCTGGTGATATGGCCCATTGTCCAAAACAAAAAGTAGCAGAAAATGGAAGAAAAGGATGACCAATCGTGGGAGGAGGTGGTGGTGGTGGAGGAGATCATAAATCTTCTGCCCCAGTTGCACAATGATCTGTAAACTAGGGTTGCACCTGACACTACAAGTGATCGGTCTACTAAAGAAATGATAGTCAGAAAACATTTTGAAAACCATAATGACAACTTTTTTGTTTTTTTGTTCGCATATCCTTTACAGGACATCGCTGTCAACATCAGCATCGTTCAGCTGACTATTGATTTCTTGGCGAGATTACGCTCAGTAGTTTGCCATTGCTTTCTGAGCGCCCGGCTAACATACCCCGTAAGTTACCCACACGGTGAGAACCGCTACCGATTTTCGCGCACGTCACGTTACTCACGAGAGTATTCAGGGTTACGGAGAAAGACGTTTACCTCCTAGGCCAGGGAGACCGGCAGAATGTCACTTGCAAAATATCTCATTATTGAGATTCTTTCACATCTATCCTATTCTTCAGTTTCCGCTCCATCACATTTTCTTTTGACAAATATTTAAAAGCAAAAAACAGCTCAAATTAAATCATTTACACAGTGATGAGAAAGTCACACTGGCATGTAATAACTGGTTTAGTCTGAAAAATACAGTCAACTCTTCCAAAGGTCTTTTCAAGATCAAGAGGTGATGGAATTAGTGCGTCAATTCAAGCGGTCATTATGCCAAGAAGAAATAAATACTATACACAATTTCAATTTTCAATGATATTTTCTTCAAAGGTAGGGTAATGACTTATGGCCGGTCCCTTTGGATACAAAATTATAATAGAAATGGCACTCTTCATCTGGAACGTTTATTTATGAATGCTTAATACAACGAGAGTTTCCCTTGGATGAAGAGAAACTTAGAGTGTTGTTGATTAGTTATAACATGTTTCGATAAGATGGTACATTAATTCCATGCCAAGTTGACTCAAAAAATTGAAAATTTCATCTGTATCTATTTTTGTTTCAAGGTTTGAGAATAACTTCTTTTTTTAACCATGTCAGGAAGCATTTCTTATCCATTGCCGTGCTTCTGTGCATCGGGCAGTTCAGAACAAGGCACACTTTAGAGAGTTACAAGTTAACACCAGGCACTCATGCACTCACACACACAGGCACACACATATACACACACCATCCACACATAATATGTGACATATGAAAAAAGTGAATGGAAAGTGAAAGAAGTCATCAGTGAAGGAAGGCACAGCTGCACACCACCACTTTCCGCTATTATTAACCATTCTACAGGCATACTTATAAACAAATATGAATTACCGGACTGATTAAATCACGAACAGAACAGTTACTGGAGTTGAAGTTCTTGACGTTGGCTTTAAACTGTGTACAGAGCGGTTTCAGTGAATACTCATGTCAGTGATGGCCCCTACGGGATGCCAATAGTATGTAAGTACTTACTGTTCCATGTTCAATTCCTTATGTTTGGAGAGAAAAGAGTAATAATAATGACAGGACTGTTAAACTGAAAATACCTCAACTTCTGAAGTAATAATATACACGTAATGGCTCACTTTTAGATGACAATACTCAATACTATATTTCAGTTTGTTGGCAAGTAATATGAGTAGAGGTTTTAATAATTAAATCTGAATAAAAACAAACAATGCTGCATAAAATGCATACTTTTTAAAATGTATGGCTACAACAACTTGTGCAAGTGTTTTATCTAAAACCCTTTAAAGCAGTAACATTCCAGTTGAATACAACCAAATTAACGTTGATTAGGTTCTTTTTTGTTTACATTATTTTTTTTTTAAATGACCAGATTTATAATCTGAAAGAACAGAAACCAGAGTTTAATAACAATTTGTACAAATGTGTACATCATGGTAGCAGAGTCAGGTAAAAACTTTGTTAACTTCAGACAAAACTGCAAATTATCATCACCATCCCATCCAGATTGCTAATTTTGGCTGTCCAATTAATATTCAGCAAATGATGCAGTTATATTTGTACATTTAAGTCAATGGCATTCATACTTATATATTGAAGGAACCAAACTGAAACATATTCCTTGAAATCATCATGTCTTTTCAAGAACACCTTTATCTCACTTTTACTGGCTTTGACACCAATATAACATAAATGTAACATCGAGATACTGTGAAGACAGAGGCATCTAAACTGTAATCTTTGATTGTTTTATTTCAAATAAACAGGCGGCAAGTAAAGTAAACGACAAGAGTCACAAAGCAAAGAAGAACGTGATGCAATAATAAACAACCAAAGGAAGGCAAATAAGACAGACATAAGCATGGGGAAAAGAGGGGGGGAGCGAAAGGCAGACAGAGAGAGAGAGAGAGAGAGAGAGAGAGAGAGAGAGGGGGGGGGGTATATGTGCATTAGTGAAACTAATAAAAATAGCAAAACCATTCAGTCGCTTAAAAGTCGACATGGTCGACTTCATCGCACCGGGTTTTATCCCATATGGCTCGGTCTCTTTCCGCAACGCGGAAAGCGTCGCACAAAGCACGAACTCCGTAGCTTTTAGCGACGACCCACAGGAGTCTCCGAAACATTTAACTCGTAAACCGAAGGGTGCGGCCCGGAATCGAACCCACAACCTTCGGATCACAAGTCAAACGGCTTGACCACTTCGCCACAGAGACTCCCAAAACCAAAACCATTCAGATTCAATAAATAATACAATCTAACAATCATAGTAAATGAAACAGTCAAAGCCACAATGGTAAAACTGTAGCCCTGATTATAAATAATAAAATATTAGTTCTAACGGAATCAAATTAGGCAATAGTTTAAAGTTAACAACAGAAGGAATGACAAATGACCAATGACATGTCATTATGTAGGTGTCAGCCTGTTATGCTCTGATGCATCATATGGTGAATATTAAACAATCCAAAACGTGTCTTTGTCTTATCGCTAAGTGTGTCAAAATGAATACACAACTTCTGTCCTAATAAGACAATCCGTTTATCACTGTTATAAATTATATGGAATTCGTAAAGGCAAGTGGTTTCAAAACTTGTGTCAAATTACACAGAGATACATGCATAATTTTGTCTGACACTAATGTGTTTCTGTACGCATCGGGGCTATGCAAACATAAAAGTGTAGCACATTAGCAAGCCACTGAAATGTTTTATAACTGTCACCACTGAACAGCAGCAGTCAGGGAAAACCGCGTTCAAACGTAAAAAAAATATGTAGTAATATAATGTTCCACCTCCACCATGGACTAAAGCCGTGAAACAAAGACAAAAGAACAGTACATAGCATAGGGGTGAAAGGAATTGAGAGGTGAATAGTATTGGGGGAGGGGGAGTGCACATGATCACGATAGCACAGACTGGTTGTACAATATATCGTTTGACATCCAATTCCCCAATGTGAAGTATTTAACGGTTACATATGATGCAGGCTAACTAACGGTTTACATGATTAACAAATCATTCTTTGTAGCAACCTCTCTGGCTTGAGAAAGGTTTCTATATTTTTTTATAGGAATGTTTTCGCCTGTTTACTAGTTGTCCAGAAACTGCAGCCGTATGTTAAAACTAATTCTATGTAACACGCAAGAACTCTTTTTCTAACTTTCAAGAACAAGGACTTAATGCACATAATGTTCTTCATTTGACAAAATGCAGTTTGAGTTGAGTTGAGTTGAGTTGAGTCAAGAACCGACATCACTGCACTCAGGACATTCCCATACGTGCTCAGTCCCCTCGTTCAACAGCCAGCGAAGAGTCATACTACTAATCGTTCCCACCGCTATCTGATTAAATGTTCTCCTGGTCTTCCCTCTCAGTTTTGAGATTCTTCCAGAACCCCTGCCGATCCCCCGCAATCTCATTCTTTCCACATATGGGTTCTCAATCTGTTTCTCAGCCTTCTCCACCTGGTCCCACAAGCGCACGACCACCTCCCCCTTGTCCATAGGCAAGATACCACCAAGAGGTGCATTTCCTGCTAGCCTATCAGCCTGTTCATTCCCCCGTACATCCGCATGGCCAGGGCAAAATGCAGTTTGTGCTTGTCCTATTCTGTTCTTGATCTCTGTGATGTATCCGGATGTTATCCATGTGCCCATATCTAAATTTCTGTATTTTCCCCAAAATAACGTGATTTACTTTAACTGCACATTTAAGCACAGTCTGTTTCTTTGATATCATAATGACTTCTTTTTTTTTTTTTTTTTGCACTCGCTCGCTTTGAACTCAAGCGTAGCCCATACACACTGCTTCTAGTAGTGCTGGACTGAATGGGTTAGCTTTCCCTATTAACAATGTCCCTCGCCATCAGGGGAACCCACTCCGACTTCAGAGGTACGTGAAATTTACGTCCCCAAGTCAAGGACGATTGGTCAATATTTTAGTTCAACTGTCCGGTGTAGGGGTTCAACCCCTTACCTCGGCATCAGCACACCAGATGTTTAAGAACACGCGTTCTTATCCATTTGACCGTGCTGACCTACACCATGATTTCTGACTATCTATTATTCAAGCTAAGGCCCATTTTCTTCACTTTCTACAACCTTTCTCCTCACGTTTCCAAAAAATTGCTACTATGTCTCATTTCTGTAAGCACTTTACAGCTTTATATTGTTTCTTGTAGAACTGTCTCATTCACTGTTCTGTTCATTCATGGTTTTCTTTGCATTTCCCTCAGAAACCACATTTCCACTGCCATCAGTGTATCTGCTAATTGTCCATGTTTCACATGCATATGACAGTATAGGCAGCATGAACTCATCTTCACATAGCAGGTCCTTTGCAGAACATCGCTCTCTTCATGTGAAAAGACTCGCGATCTTTTGCAATTTATCTCGCCCCATACACCTTCATGCAAAAAGTGTCTGCAATGTTCTAGCATAAAACGTTTACAGGAGATTACAGTTGATCCCAGCATTTTTTGGCGGTTCGTTATATTTTGGCAAGTTTAGGTTCAGTAGTTTGCCACTGATTTCTGAACGACCGGCACTCATACCATTGTATGATAATCAATCGCAAGGCAGTATGTTTCCACATCGGCGCAGCTGTGTTTCGAACGTGGTATGCAGGATTGCGAATTGCATTCATAACTCCTTCTCATCAGTAACCAACTATCATAAATCACGCCTTTGTAAAAATTCACGCTCCACTTAGAGGTGGCATAGGAGGTAATTAATGGTATCATCGATAATTGATGACATACTGGAAATATTGAGGGTAAAAGAATAAGGGGAAGGCAGAGAAGTCAATACCTTGATGGATTGGCCACGTGGTATGGTCGACTGAACTGATCCATGACTGGTGATCATGTGAGATGGCGAAACATAACCGCCAACACTTATCGACATGGCACATGATGATGATGATGGCGTTGGATTGCAACATTTTTCAAGATCTATCCAACTATGTGGGTCTCATATTTTTAAATTAAAATTTTACTACAATACCCAACCTAGTTCATTAGATACTATAAAGCATATTGATTGATTGATTGATTGATTGATTGATCTAGGAACCGACATCACAGCATTCCTAGATCAATCAATCATAAAGCATATTGTAAACTGTCAGCCAAACAATAGTGACTAAAATTAAGCATTATTCATTTATTGTGTATGTACTACTATATGGTAGGACAGATCAAATGTTCTTTAGTCTTACTCCTAGCCTAGTACTTCTGTTAAATATCAAGTTCATATTTTTATTTTTATATCATGGAACTGGAGCCGTTAGAGATGGGTTGTTGTCTCTCAGATCACCGTTATTGGTATAATAATAAAATTTCAAGAAGCAGAAGAAAACACAAATAACACTATTTTCAAACTACCGGTGTAACAAAACAAACATTAATGAATATATTCTAACCTACCGATAACCTGAAAGGTCCTCGGACGTGGTAAGTGGAGCAGACGTGCTTGCTGTGACAGAGGTGACCCTCCCAGAATGCCGTATCCAAGGTAGGTGACATTTTACATTGGGAGATTCCATCAACAGCACTAGGGTAGAAGAGATTCTACTTATTCTACTGTAGTCACAATTAGCACACAATAATATATCCCCTAAGTATTTGCTCTTTATTTACTTACTAATAATTATATAATAAAACATAAACGTGGGATTTAAGGGTTTTGTGACACTACACATATGTTGCCAATTGGTCTGACAACCCCAGAGTATTGGACTAGTTCTATTTGATAAAAGTTGAAACGGCGCAGAGATATGAAATCTGGTCAAGATAACGAACGGGAAGATATCGATTATGTCGTATTACGAAGCTAATTTTCACTGTGTTGATAAACCTTCATAGCACTAGGACATTTGTGAAAGTCAACTTAAAATAAACTTAGCACTAAATTTACAATAGTTTAACTCCAATATTAAATCAGTACTGCTATATGGGTCAGAAATACGGAGAAGACTAACCGAATTACTAATATTAATAAACTACAACAGTCATTAATTACTGCTTACGCATTTTTTATTTTTTTTGGTGTGTTCCTATATCCTTTACAGGACACCGCTATCAACATCAGCATCTTTCAGCTGATTGTTGATTTCTTGGCAAGATTACGCTCAGTAGTTTGCCATTGCTTTCTGAGTGACCGGCTCACATACCCCATAAGTTACCGACGCGGAGAGAACCGCTACCGATTCTCGCAAAAGTCACGTTACTCCCGAGAGTATACGGGATTACGGAGAAAGTCGTGTAACCTCTAGACCAGGGAGACGGCTTAAGCAGAATAGTGGGACTAAAAATGTATAACAGAATGACGCCATCAGTTACTAGCACTGGCGCTGAATCAAAGAAGATCTGATATAAGAGCAAGAGGGGCGCCAGATAAGAAGATGGATTGACGACATCAAAGGCATTGTACAGTCACACTGAGTTAAGCAGACATTTCAGATTATTATTTATTTTTCAGTTCTCTATGTAATTTTTGCCGGCTCCGCGGCAAAGTACGGACGCAGTTCATAATCCCACATACCGCGTTCGAAACACAGCTGCAGGCGATTTGGCAACAGACCGCCTTGCGTTGGGTTATTTATAAAATGGTGTGGATGCCTGTCGTTCAGAAATCAATGGCAAACTACTGAACGTAAACTTGCCAAGAGATCACAAACGGCCAAAAAATGCTGGGGGTGGCTGCGACGTCCTGTAAGGATATGCAACTAATTGTTTAATGTAATTTTATTTTTTGATTAAATTAGAGTGTCGTATAGTATTATGTGTTGCCTTGTTGTTTAAGCTGTTCACATACTAATAATCTAGTCTAGTCTTTCCTCTTGGGCCTAAGGCGGCGCATAGGGCAGAAGTCGTGGCTCTCCATGTTTGTGCGTAGCGCTAACATTTAGAGCCAGATATCTGATTCTGTAACAACGGCAAGTTTTATAACGGCGGATTGTCAAGCCGCCGATCAACCGACTTAAGTCAGCTAGAAGAAAACACGTCCCGCCATCCCGACCCAAGCCGGAAACTCTGCAAACCTCAGATGGCAGCCTCGCACCACTGGCCCATCAGCCAAGCACGTGAACCATCAAATACTGTACCTGTTAACAAAATTAGTAGTGTATGTTTTTTTTTAAACATGAAGTTACACTCAATACTCGCAATTATTGTGTGTTGTTCGTCCATCAAGAATGATGATGACCATCCATTTCATCCTGTGGGGTTGAAAGCATGCAGTTAATCAAGACAAGTGTCTATTCTCACTCACACAGAGAAGCATTCATGTATGCATGGAGCTCGCTCACACAGACAAGCATTCATATTTGGATGGATCTCAATCACACAGAATGAAGATTATTTCAAGATCGCGTTAATACAAGAACCGATTACTTGATATTGTTTTTCCCTTCATACTTAACGAATCTGTACGTCTCATCCCTTCTAAACTTCATTTTATAAAGTAAATGGACCCACAAATCGCGTTTTATGTGGACGTCTAGACAACGCGGGGGGTTGGGTTATTAGGTAAGAAATTCGAAAGGGGGGGGGGGGGGATGACGTTCTGAAAATATGATGAAGGGGGGCACGGGCCAAATTTTTAGGTGGGAAATACGAATCGGGGGGGGGGGGGGGGGGGATGACGTTCTGAAAATATGGTGAAGGGGTGGGGGGGGGGGGGGGGGGCAGGGGCCTAAAAAGGTTGAGAACCACTGCTCTATACAAATATGAGGTCATCACCATGTGCCCAATACTCCTAAAGGCGTGTAAAAATGGTTCTTTTCATAACTTTTTTTAAAATGAAATGACAAAATACACTATATATTCTAATTATAAACCTGGATGGTTGAGCAGGATATTTTTGGTATAAAGACAATATACTATTATACTACTTTCCATTCATGTCTTTATTTGCTTTCATGTGCCTCTCTAGATGAGTTCCCTCCCCCCCCCCCCCCCCCCACAGGAATACTTTCTTCATTCCATCTGTTATGTTGATTAAATTCAATTTGCCTTTTTCTTTTGGTTTTGATGATGATCGTATAACGTCTGTAGCTCTCGGTAATTTGGGGTTTCAAAACAATGTTTTCTCTTAGACAGACACCGACGTCTGTGTTTAAATGTGAGGTTTGTTTTCTTCTCTGTCCACGGATTCTTAAGAAGATATGCATACACTAAAACTATCTGAAAGAAGTATTGGAACTATTCCTCTTATTCTCTTCCCTCCTTCTCATCCAGTCCTTCTATTCCCTCTTCTTCTTCTTCTTTTGATCGTCTAACTTCTTCTCTCACGATAGATGGTAGAAACGTCAACAGAGAGAACAAACTGAAGTATCTGGGAATCACATTTGAAAGGAGCCTGTCTTTCAAGGAAGGACCATGTGAAGACGGTTGTGACAAGATCTCAAAAGGGATTCAATTCACTTAAAACTATGGCTGCATTGGACACAGAGCAGAGAATGCTTTTCACACTATACCAGCACTTGATCCTCTCAGTGACTGATTATGGACTAGGACTGCTCACTGTCTCAAAGAGTCAGCTGGTGAAGTTAGAGCGCATACAGAACGAAGCCATGCGGGTCATTCTGGGATGCATCAGAGACATCCCAGTAGTGTGTATGCGTTACATCCTTGGTTTGCCGACTGTGCAGGTAGGCTCAAGGTGATGCAGGCGAAGGCATACCTCAGAGTAGCTGCAGACACATATCACCCTTTGCATGAGGCGCTGGACGCAGTTAAGGGTCAGCGACTGATAAGAGGGAAATCATGGATGGCTCAGGCGGAGGATACGATCAGACATGTGTGCATCTTGGAGAACATTAGGCGAGGAGTGGAGTGGGTCAGAGTACGAGCGGAACAGTCAGACTTGTGCAGAGTAATAATCACATTGAACCGGGAGTGCAGGGAGTGGCCAGCAGGGGCCACGGAAGTGGACATCCAGCAACTAATTCAGGATAATGCTCGCTCGGGTGATGTGATTATCTACACAGATGGTTCGGTGTCGAGAGGTAGGAGAAGTGCCTGGGGGTTCATAGCAAAAGCTAATGGCCGACGTTTGGTGCAGGAGAGCCTGGCATATGATACCACAACATCTAGCTTAAGAATGGAGGTGGAGGCGGTCACTGCAGCTTTCCGCTGGATCGAGAATACGATACACACACATATCTTGATTGTAACCGACTCAGAAAGCATGCCGAGGAAAGTGAGGACAGGCATGCTTCGTGCAGAGTGGCTTGCTTCGCTTCGGAGGTCACGGGTGGCAAGCATCGCCTGGATATTTTCTCCGGGGCATGCCGGTGTGCTGGGGAATGAACAGGCGGACAGATTGGCTGGCTCTGCAAAACTTGGTGGAGTATTGATGCATGACAAGGCAGACGTGGTTGCGGCCTTGTGCGAGCACGTGTACACCTCGGAGGAGCAAATGGATCACCATGGTCTGGCAAGAATGCGACAGCGAGGAGTGACGAGGGGATCGTCACACTCGACGCTCAGAGGAGAAACGAGACGGACATATAATCAGATTACTACTGGTACTATTGGTGTTGGAACTCTTCGCTGGCTGCTGAAGATGGGGGAGGAGCGCCTATGGGAATGTCCCGAATGCTGTAATGTCGGTTCCTAGATCAGTCAGTCAATCAATCAATTCTCTGTTATGTTATTTTTCTCAAAATCTCTCTCTCTCTCTCTCTTTATGTCAGTCTGTCTTTCTGCCTGACTATATCTGTCCGCCCGTCTATCTGTCTGTCTTTTAAACCCTGTTGATACTGTTTATACTTTATACACACAAATAGGCAAAAGCATGGGAAGTTTTGAAGCTCTTTAAACAATATTATAAATATTTACACGCACTTCTCTATAGACATATAGTTATCATGTTTATAAGAAAAGGGGGGAGGCGGTGATGGGGGAATGGCCCGAGCCAAACCCAAAGGTAAAAAGCTGCCATTGCTGATGTCCATGAACAAGAGGGGCGAGGACGCTATCGCTGATACTGCGGACAGCAGGTATCCCAACCACATGGAGGGGGTTCCACAGCTGGACACTTCACCACCGCAAGATGATGCTACAGACAAAAACTGGCAGAAATCACCTGATTAGCATGCAATATCTAGGCCAGCTGCCGTAACAGCAATTTCCCACTACTGTGTGGAAGCACACGCAATCAGCCAGTTCCCACAACGATCAAGAAAGATACCGACTTCCAAAAGTAAACGACATGCGCAAAAAAAAAAAAAAAAGCTGCATATGCTTTACGGGACGTAGCAGTCAATCCCAACAATTTTTGGCCGTTCGTGATTCCTGGGCAAGTTTACCTTTAGTAGTTTGCCATTGATTTCTGAACAACCGGCACCCATACCATTTCATAAAGAACCAACGCAAGGCGGTCTGTTGCCAAATCACCCGCAGCTGTGTTTCGAACGAGGTATGCGGGATTGCGAACTGTGTCCGTAACTCCTTCACCACGGAGCCGGCAATGCCAACTGTTTGGCAAATAACAGAACTAGATATTTGAGTTGCCAGTACCTTCAACCAAGCAAAGACATATAACAAATTACCGTCACAACAAATCAATCATATAAAGCAGTGCGACATCCAAAGGGATATCATCATCCGAAAAGAAACATATTCAACACAAGATAACGCAGTTAAAGGAACATATGAGCGAGATCTGTGGGGAGAGTGTGGGGAGTGAGGGGATGACCCAAACGAAGCCCCACCGCAGACCAAGAGCCAGGAGCACGCTAGAAGACATAAAGAAGTCTAGTGAAATATCGAACTGGACGTGGCTCGGATGACGGAGACAAGACCGGGACGGAGAAACTACTCAAGAGATGAAAAGACGAACTACAACTTAAAAATGAGACGGCAAATGCAAATATATATTTTTAAAAAAAAAACAATCACAAGTAGAAGCCAGCTGTCAAACAGAAACGCACAACAAGAGCCGAGACGCTTCGACACCCCCCCCCCCCCCTTTTTTTCCCACAAACAAAAAAACCAGATCAGAACCAAAGCCAACAGGGAAAGAACACTGGATTGCGGAACTGAAGCGTGTGGCGTTGTCGATAACGTCTGTTTCTTGTGCTGCCAATCATTTCTGACACTAATGTTCCTCCATGCCATGATGTCAAACTTTCGAGCATCAAATCTCTTATATTTTCCCCTGCCCCTCGTCACCTTCTAACTTGCCCGTTGTGACGACATACTGCAACTTTCTCTTTCTCATGACGCGCCCAAAGAATGTGGACTTTCTTCGTTTGATGCGAATCTCCGGTTCTCTTGGGTTAATTTCTTTCCGTCCACTTGTTCTCATCATTCTTATTTAAGACCACATCTCCGTAGCTTTCACATAATTCTTCACTTGTCTGATAATTGTCCATGATTCGCTACTGTACATCAGGATGACCACCAAAATAGCTCCAAAAATCTCTTTTCCTCATCTGGATTGACAAAGATAAATAGCAGATAATATTCTTTATCTTGTGGAACGCTACCTTTACCTATTTTTGATAGTGGCAGCTTATGCTGTTCTACAATTAACTTATTTCATACATCTCCATTTGCCGCTATTAAAGTACCAAAAATACTTCAATACATTGTCTTGTCTCAGACTGATTCCATGGCAAAGGGTCACACCACAATGCTCCATTCCTGTGCCAGTGAATAACACAGAAAATGCTCCTCACTGTCCCACGTGAAAAGTGGAACAAACAGCAGTCCCGTCAAATTAAAGCGCGCAAAGACATACACGCATAACACCGCTGCCAGAATGCCAACACAGCAGTCCGCCACTAAAATTACAGTTTATCGTTGATGGAAGTCACGAGAAAACTAGTTTCAAACATATAACTGCATGAAGCAAAACCAGCTAGTTCAGCAGCCGACCGTCCGCCATTTTTCTGAACATGCAGTTCACAATATAAACCACCGTGGAAATATGTAAAAACATTCCATGTGAAATCCACAACTCACAGTGTCGCCCCACGCACTTAACTAAGTAACTGGGCGACGGAACCATGTAATACCATTCAAACGTGAAGAAAATGCGTAAGCAAACCGTAGCCTGAAGCAAAAACACCGCCAGAGGCCTTAGTGGCTCAACAGCCTCTCTGCCACGTTGAACAGGAAGTCCGCAAGTCACCAGCGGGGGTTGAACCGCTTCCAGCTCTCGCCCGCTACGAGACCCTGCGTGATAAACGAGATTACGGAGAAAGTGGTGTAACCCCTCGGCCAGAGAGACCGGCTCTTAATAGTATACACCCAGATAATTCCACCATTTTAGTACTTGGCTGTTGAAATTAATTGTTCTGCAGATTTAAACTGAGAATCTGAACCATCGCTGCCTTCTGCTACTGCGTTCGTCCAAAATTTTTGTTTTGGGTGCGCCTATTTACAGCAAAGCCGCGATATTTGCACCTTTCGGCTGACACATTCGACTTCTTCATATGTTTGTAGACCGGTTTTGTTGTCCCGAGTGTTTTGTACGAACCTTCTACGCTCTCAATGTTGTGTCGTCATCTTCATCACTACATCTACAAGTGACGTCCCCTGCTAGCCTGTTGGCTTAAAGAGACGGCAGGGGCGTATCATGTCATCCAAGGAGGCATCCGTAATTTCAGTGTCGACACATTATGCTTTGGTACTGGGCTCACCCAAGGAATTGTCACGTCTTGCATATGACTGCTAAGCCAGTCAAATAATGGGCCTTCTGTTCACCACAGTTTGCCCATCGGGAGACCCGGAACTATTATCACGGAGTTTCGCATTAAAACCCGGCTGAGTCACCAACACTTTTATTGTCCTGTGTCTTCCTTGCTACTCACACAAACGTTCTAGAGAGGGTAATAGGATGTCCACCCATAGGTAACATCGTTCCCTTACATGTCTCATCCCCACTTATACCCACCCCGCCCCCTTTCAAGCTGAACATTTGCTGTCAAAGATCAATGTTCCTCAAAGAAACATCAAATGACGGGCCTATCTCCTACTCTACTTCTAGCTATTAATCAACATCAAGCAGAATGTTGCTCACTTAATCTTTTGTCAGTTCCCTCGCCTCATGCATGCTTGTACTCAAGATATCTTTGATGTCCACCTTTGTGGTGGGCGACCTCTGCCTCTCCTTCAGGAAGCATGCTTTCCATTACTGCTATTTCTAACCTACTGCAATCTTTAATATAACTAAAGTATTTCAGCCTCAGAGACACGATGCTGTTCATGAGCCAATTTTCCACAATATTCAAATTTTGTAGAATGTGAGTATTTGTATTCTTCTTGGTCCACAATATTCTAAGAATTGTTCAATAACATTTAAGTTCAAAAACTCAAGTTTTCTTCTTTAGTGATTGTGAAGTATTTCATGACTAACATCCATCCATATGTTGCCACAGGCAAGATGCATGTTCTCAAAATGTTGTTCTTCGTGTATGTGCCATAACACTGTTCAACCTCCGCATTGGCATGACTAGTCACATTCTGATTTTAAAAAATTCATGTTAGCTACGGAGCCATGGTATTCAAAGTTTGTGACACTTTCTGTTTCTGCATTTGTATTGACATGTAGTTGTGTCTGTATATATATAATTATCTCGATGTGTTAAAAAAAGAGATTTGTCTTCACTGTGTCTGTTGACCGACAGAATTTAAGGGAGTCTCTGTGATGCAGTGGTCAAGCTGTCTGCTTCGTGCTCTGAAAGTGTGGGTTCAATTCTGGACTACGTCTTCCAGTTCACAAGTGCACTTTTCTCAGACTCCTGGGGGTCGTCGCTGGAACTACAGAGTTTGTGCCTTGTGCGACACTTATGGCAGGTCGCCCTGCAGAAAGAGACCAAACCATATGGGATAAAACCCAATTCAATTAAGTCAATCCTCTGGACTTTAAAAACAGAATTAACTGTTCTAATGCCTTGGAACTGTTTGAGATGGGGGTTGTATTATCTGCATATCTGAGTTCTTGAATCAATTCTCCACCAGTTATGAATGGATCAAAACTACTAAAGCTTACATTAATTTGATGTTTCTTATTACACTTTCTGCTTAGATGGTGAACAGTCATGGGGAGAGAAATGAAAAGTATTTAGAACTATGACTAAGTTCAAATCCATCGTATTGAAATTGCAATTACTTAATGCATAATTATTCAGATTTCACTGTGGGTTTCTCAGTCTAAAAAGCTTCTTCAGTTGAAGTATATTTGCAAATGGCATTTACAAATTTCCAAACCAAAGCTTCTATTTGTAACCGCACCTCATGTGAAAAAAATATATTCTTGCTTATGTCTGTTTTGAGATTATTTACACTTGTATATGCACAACTACTTCCTTTAGTTTGTTTCTCTTTCAGTTTAGGTGTACAGAAAGCGTATTTCATTCTCAAAAGTAGCTGCAAGCAAACAAGATACAAGGTATTGTAGAAAAAAAAAATGACAGAAAATTTGAATGGTCTGAGCATTGCTATTTAATTCTCATCAGCAACAAGAACAAAACGATGTTAGTTTTCAACAACATAAAGGCAAAACACCTCTACAGTGAAGTAACCTGAAGGACATTTTTTTTTACATGCCTTGAGGTGTACTGGGCATATATTAGCCCAACATTTTTATTGACCAACTGATGATACGCTGAATATTATGATGGCCACTTTTACTTCTCAGGGCATTTCATGGTACCTATTTTAAGTTGGGCCAAGCTAGAAACCCAGGAACATTTTTTTTATATCTGCCTAGATGTGTGATTCAAACAATAACCATATTTATCAAAGTAAAGCTTTTGTTTCTACCGTGGCTCCCAAAGAATATCTGGTTACAGGTGCAATCCCACTTCTGCACATGGGAAGCTATGCCTGAATTCCCCAGGCTGGTTCATATCTCTTTAGACAATCTCGAAATTTTGCACTCCTCCAGGATCATCATTTCGATGTTGAGCTTAGTGTGGGAATCTGACTGACAAAACCCCCATCCTCAAGCTGTCCATCAACTCAAGATTCAAAGTAGCTGGATTTCAGAAGTAATTTAAAATTAAGATGCAGACATGCCAAAGCCAGGTAACGTAACGACAAAGACCTTTATTTACCTTCCAAGCAGAAATTTGGAGGCAGATATGAGAAAATATACTTATTATAAGTACTCTGAATTGAACAAAACTCCCATATAGTAAGAATTAGATGTAAACCAACCAAATAATTCAACATATTTACTGATTTAGAACAAAGGAAAACGGGCTTCAATAAAATTTCACAACCAATATAATTTTTAAAGTTAATTTCAACTGGAAAATAGTCAAATTATTCTGTTTAACATGGCTTTAGAAGTAACTGACACACTTCATTTTCTGTTTTAATACCACCAGAAATAGAAACTCACCAAGTGCCATTTATAAGAAAGTTTGGAAATATGTTAGATTAAACAAAATGTAAGAAGATTAAGATGTTTGCTTTGTGATAAGATTCCTGAAATATTACTTTATGCAGTGATCTTACAGCATAACACTATTACCAGATGGTGACTTATACTCAAAATAAAGATATTACTGTGGAAAATATCACACATTTTACAACAAGAGAAAGACGTAATCTTTCAGATCAAGCCATTTGGATCTCTGAAATGGTGACGCAAATTATTTCCTCGGCAACCCAGTTTAGTGTAGTATCTATTTCTCATTCTCTGCATATACTGGAGATCCTTAGCTCTCTGCGCCACTTGTAAACCTGCAAAGAGACAAAATGTTAAACTGCATATCACTTGAAAGTGCCAGATGAAGTTTACTCAAGCATATACCAAAAGAATCACATTATAAGTCCTACTTGAGAATAAGAGCAATCACTAAGCATGTTTGCTGGTGTATCAACTCTACACCATCCAGATGAATATTATAACTGTTTCGTCGTCTTTGTTCCTATTTTGAGGGGAGTGCGTCACACCTAGTTGTGCAACTCAAATGTGAGTGTGTCCAACTTCGGCAGGCATTTGTGTAAGGTTTGTTTCCTTTGCTGGCTCCGTGATGCATTTTGTAATCCCACATACTGCTTTCAAAACACAGCTGCGGGTGATTTGGTAGCAGACTGCCTTGTGCTGGGATTTTAATAAAATGGTATGGGTGCCGGTAGTTCAGAAAGCAATGGCAAACTACTGAAAGTAAACTTGCCAAGAGATCACAAACAGCCAAACGAGGCTGGGGTTGACTACGATGTCCCCCTCAACAAAATCTTTGCTTCCCATGGACAGATTCCATCCAAGGAGGCTGGCTCTATCTACCTATGGGTGGGTTTCTTTACTTACAATTTTTCCAAGGCAGCGGCCTCATGGCCACCCCTGAACAATTTCCAGCTGTAGTGTGATTTTTATTGTGCACAACTTGTAGTTCATGGGATTTAGTGTTTGTTACATTGGTCTGAGAAGACTAGTATCTGATCACACCATCCAAGAGATAGTTTGATACCAGCAGTGCTTAGAAAAATGCCCTACCCTGTGCTGAGATCAAATCCATGCAGTCTTATTGTGAGGTAGACAGTGACCTATCAGTAATGGCTCCATATGTTATTTTATCAAGATTGTTAAAAACATACAATATAACACATGTATGCATTATTTTTAGAGTGTACTTCATAACCTCTAAGCCACTGTGCTTGTGAAAAAAAGACTTCTATGGACTTACAATATATCACAAATGTTGACAGATATGACATAACTGCACTACTCCACTAAGGTTAAGTCTTAGCTTAGTTTCAGACAACCTTTAATTCTGAGATCATGACAAAGCTATTCACATTTGGTTTTTTATTTTCTCGTCTGATCGCTCACAAATCTATGTCAATTCTGCAAACATTGTTACATAAGGTGAATTTAAAAAAAGACTGTTGCACTCTGTATCTAGTATGACTAAATGATTATCTGTGTAAGGAATGACAAACCTGAAGACCCTGTCCAGCCAAGAGCTTTGTAGTGAGCAAGCATCTTTGGAAGAACTTTCTTGGTGGGTTCACGCAGATAAGGAACTAAATTCTGTTTGTAATACTTCACCAGTGACCTGTGTCCTATCACACTGCCTGTTTCAAAAGTGGATTTAAATGATAAACAGATTAAAAGTGGAATCAAAATATGTTGAAAAATCTTCACACATCATTATTCAACAAGTGCCACATTAATTATCAATCCATTTTAATTAACAATTGAAAGTGCCGTGATTCAGCTTCTACTTCATTACATTGAACTTTGTTTCACTGTTAAACAAAGAACAGTTCATATCAACTGTAGAATTCTCATTTTTAGTTGGAATTGGCAATATAGCCATATCTTTAATTTCTACATTTTCACAACATAAAATACACAAACTAAATGACCCTTGTACATGCCTAAGATGGATTTGGTGCTAGATCCACATGTTTACGGACACACTGGCACTCGCTGGGTGATATCATGCCAGCCACCTTTATTTTCTAAGACATTTCCTGGTACATTTTTAGGCTGCGTCAACCCAGGAGAACATGCCAATAAAAAAATCTGACTTGTTGCAGATTTACACCCATGACTACCATGTCAGCAGCTATATTACTGCAGCTTCCTTTCACAATGTTCTTGGTTACATTAACAAGTTTTAAGCAAAGCATTTATTTAATGAACACTTGGAGGTTAACTAGCACACTTATAAACTAGCTTTCGTATGTAAATTCCAGCGAAGTTATAAACAGATCATTTATATTTACCTTTGCAGTATTCATATTGCTGGTTATTAATCTGCTGGTATGTAAAAATGCACCCATCATCATTATCTTCCACTTTTGCCGTCAAGTGTCATGGGGATAAATAGCTGGCGTTCCAGCGCCCGATGGGTGGCGTTGGATAGTGTCATTCTGTGTGAATGTACATCTTTGATGTCATCAATTCACTTTCTTCTCAGTTGTCCTGTTACTCTTGTATCAGATCTTCCCCCGGGAAGGTTAACCCGGTCAACAAATGCCCGCGGAAGTCGGATGTGTCGGTCTAACGGCGCAAGAACGCAGCTCTGCTGTAAACAGGCACAACGCAGTCACATCCGGAAAAAAAATCCGGATGAACGAAGAAGAAGAAGAAGTATCAGATCTTCTTTGGTGTTGCACCAGTGCTGGTAGCTGATGGTGTTGCATTCTAGTGAGATGGCCAAACCATTTGATCTTCTGCCTTTCAATATATGTGGCAGAAGGTGTTGATCCCACTATCTGTCTGTCTGATGACATTTCTTACTTGATTTCAGATTCTGAAAGCATCTATCTCACAAATGTTTATTTTGCATAAGTGTGATTTGGATACGACCAAGTTCCAGGTAGTATTGGGTTGGTGTGAACACGCTATTTATTATCTGTTGTTTCGTGGACGCAAGTATATTTGGATGTTTCAGTATAGGTAACAGTAGATATATTAGCGAACTTGCCTTTTGACATCTGATTTCGATTTCTGTCTACTCTGCCATGTTCTGCGATCATACTTTCTAGATATTTTAATTATTGATTTCAGTGGTGTACTATTTATCAGTATATTTAATGGACCAGGATATCTGCTAACTTGAATTACTTCAGCTTTGGCTGTATTTATATTCATATTGTATATACTGCATGTTGAACTCAGCTGATAAATATGATTTTGTGGTCTGCTCTCATCGCTGTAAAATAGGCACTGATCATCTGTAAATAAAAGCTCATTTATTGCGGCCAGATCTATTGTTTCATCTAAAGTAAAGAGTATAAATGCACTCAAATGTTCTCAAATGAATATCTTGGAGTATTCATGTCCCACAAGCTTCCTGTACTGTCACAATGACATTTAAGCCAACAATTGTTTCTCTGCATTGTATGATTTCCACTGTTATATTCTATGTCAACAGTCACCTTTTTCATCTCTTATTCTTTGTCATCTTCATTGTTTGTCTTGAAAAGCATGTTGGTTGCCCTCTGTCCTTTAATGGTACAGTTATAATACCTGGGAAGGTTAACCCAGTCAACAAACGCCAGCAGAAGTTGGATGTGTCTGCCTAACTGCGCAAGAACGCAGCTCTGCTGTAAACAGGCACAATGCAATCACATCCGGAAAAAAACCTCTCCAGATGAACGCAGAAGAAGTACAGTTGCAATATTTACATCTTTGGACAGGTACATCTGACTTCAGCAAAACAGGGTTTCTTCTTCTTCTTCTGCGTTCATCCGGATTTTTTTTTCCGGATGTGACTGCGTTGTGCCTGTTTACAGCAGAGTTGCGTTCTTGCGTCGTTAGGCCGACACATCCGACTTCTGCGGGAATTTGTTGACCGGGTTAACCTTCCCGGAAACAGGGTGTAATCCCTACTCTCATAAGCAAACTGCATTAATGCAGCTTGTTTCCAGGACTACTACTTGGAAGTGGAGTAGAATCTTGGTCAGTTCTGGTAAAATGATCCTTAAGGAAGCTGTTGAACTGAGCTGCTGGCTGGATACATTGTGATTACCGTGCCTCTGAGCCATGTTACGAATTTGATTGTGAGTGTTGTCTTTGGGTCTTGTCACCAATTTGATTGTTTTCGAACATATTTTTTAAACTGACATACAAATCAACGTTTTAATTTATGTCAGCTAGACAATGGCCACTATGCTGACATTGTTCCCCTTTTATAGAAAAAGTGTCCATGCCCCGTATCTACACTCTACTAATGAAGAATCAGATTGCTGGGCTGGTCACTTGACTCGCATGCCAGATTGCAGGCACCTAAAAAAATTATTTTACGGTGAGCTGCACTGTGGTAAACGCTCCAAAGGAATGCTTTAAAGACACACTGAAGATCTCACTAAAAGCTTTTGGAATTAATCAAAACACTTGGGAGACTGCTGCCAAAGGCCACATTCGTGGTGTACATCATTACGCAAGGGTGCAGTCACTTGTGAAGCAACCAGGACTGCAAGAGCTGTGAAAAAAGGCTGGACCAAAAAACCACCGCAGAAGAACTTCTCCTGGAACATCAAGCATTCTTTGCCCACATTGACAAAAATATTTCGAGTCAAAATAGGCCTTACCAGCCGTCTTAGAACTCACGGCTCAAAACTTTCAACCCCACAGAATGAAATGAATGGTCATCATCATACTTGATGGACAAACACCAGACAAGAGAGTCATCTGATCACAAAACATATTTGTAGGAAACAACATTCACAAGCCCAGTGGCTGGAGGGAATATAACAATAGGAGATAATGCAAGCTATGATTTCATGTACAGGCTGCTGAGAAACACACCTGAAACAATGAGACACATTTACTGACAACAACCAATATTTAATATCCTACCTGAGGGAAGGGTAAGAGAGTAGTCATCTCCATCCAACTCTTCCAGGCTAACTACTTCATTGGGATCAACTTGCTTATCTTTGCCATCTGGATAGCTGGATCTAGTTTTAAAAAAAAAAAGAACCCTTAATATTAAATTTGATTGCAAGCTCAGCAGTATTAAACAAAGAAAATTTAAATATAAACTGCACAATATATACTGACTTGAAACCCAACGGTTACACAGCAAAAATAGCAAGCCCAATACCTATAATTTAAATGACACAAACCGAACTATGGAATCAATGATATATCTGCGCTACTTCCAAATTCACCATAGTTTCTCTATCTATCCACATTTCAACATTCACTGCCATACAGAAGAACAGGTTCCATTTAATATTTCAGTACTCTCATTCTGACATTTTGAGAAGAACACTTTTAAAAACTTTTCATCTTCTGAAATGCAGCTTTTGCTTGCTCTGTTCAATCACTGTCACATATCTTCTATCTGATGTTGTAATTATAAACACATTTTTGAATTATTACCTTTTATAGTAATATTACATTTTTTATGCATCCTTTTCTTTGATATCACCATTGTTTTCTGTTTCCCTGATGTTCCAGGAAAGTTCTTTGTTTGTACTTTCTATAATTACTACAATATCCAGCGAGCAATAATCAAAATTGATTTAGGTGGCCTGGTGTGCCTTGTCGGTGAGAAGACCTGATCATTTGGGGCCACATCGATTGAAGGATCTCAGTCACGGCGATCGGGCAAATCTTGAGCTACAACCTACGATGGGTGATGATGTAATATTCTGTTGTGATAATTTGGTCGTGTCCAGCGTGTGCCGCATGGTCTAGTGGTTACACACCCGCTTCACACACCAGTGATCCGGGGTTTGTTTCCGGGTCGGTCAAGGATATGTGTAGCAGAATGTATTAGTTTAGGTGTGCAAAGCTACAGCACGCTTGAGCATCAGGATGGAATGAGAAGAAAGATGCTCAAGTCGTGACGTGGCTTGTTGTGGGGTTAGTCAGTAAACACCTAGGACTAGAGAAGAGAGGTCGCCATCAGGATTGCATTGTATTCAGATTTTGTAGTGGCCATCAATTTCAAATAAAGCTTGATTTATATTCACCCAGCAGAACTTGTTAGTCCTCTCTGTGTGCACATCACATTGTTACAGGAGGATGAAATGGGTGCCGCAGACCAGCACCTCGAATTTTGGATAATGCCGTGGCCACAATGCGAAGTATGGAAACCGACCTACCATAGCGGACTTCTATGAGATTGTTACCACCCTACTGAGAAAGAAAAATATGAATAACCAACAGGTTTCTCTGAGTCCTTCAAAACAAAAGTCTAAAGACCGGACGATATTTTTTTGGAAGTCAAAAGTTTGAAGCAATTTTCGGACTAACCAAATTAAAATCAAGATATTGAGATGGAAACCATTTACATAACATTGTTACCAGTGGAGGGAAGCTGTTCCACATTTTTGCCACCTGAGTCGAAGTAATTTTCCATCAAAATTTGCCAGGACGCTCGATTTGTCATCTGATTCCAGCCGTTTGTTAACCTTATCGTTTTGAAGGTCAGTCGGACCCATGCTAAGATTGTCCAAGTTCAGGAGCAAAGAAATTACCTAGAGCGAACTCAGAGCAGTTATCTTCACTGAAACCGTGACCTTGGCTGCCTGAAGAATCAAGCCAATTGCTCCTTTGGAGCAAAAGTAAAAGAGACCAGTAGTGTTAGATAACATTAGATATTTTCTTTTAATTAATGCATGATTCATTTTTGTGGGGATATATGAAAACATATTTAAATACCAAAAAAAAAAAGGGGGGGGGGGGGGGGGGGGGGGGGGGGTGATATTGTTGTTCTATTCTTGATTTGTCTTGACTCTTGTTATTAGTGAATTGTGAGTTTAATTAGTTTATTGTGGTAAATATTAGCATGTTACTTTGTTGCTAGTTTCATTTACAAAATGATGTTGCTTATTGAGTTACCCTGACTATGTTTAAATTAGTTTTCGTTTGACGTTCAGTAATGGGAAGTTAGAAAATTTAAACAGGTCCATATTAAAAAGGGAGTTTTGGATGCAGAATTACGTTCAGAAAAGGGTTAATAAACTACTGAGGACTAGAAGAGAGACACATGGTAATCAGCGTTGATGTTTTAGGATGGAGAGGTTGATAATAGGGTGGCTATGAGGTGTTAGAAACATATGCCATATTGGGGAAGAAAAGATTGACGTGACTAACGTCTATGGCAATGGGGTAAATGTGGAGAAGGTTTAAAACATAGTTTCTAGGGGGTCAGAAGTGAACATGGATTTTAGAGCCACAAGAGACACGAGATTGCTGGCTATAGAAGAAGAAGTGGGTAACGTGTTACGCCAGACAGTGTAAAACATGAATTGAATCCATGTTTTGGATACAATAGAAAAGAGGTGTAAGGGTGTTAAGAGAAATGAACATTGTCACTGTGGAGACAAAATGATAGGAGGTTTTGGGGGTCCGTGATATATGGACTGAGATAGAAAACTTTGATTGCAAGCAGTCATGAGTTAGGGGCAGAAATTGGTTGCTGTTGATAACGGCAAAAATGACACGTAGGGGTTTTAGTAGATATGCCCATAAAAAATGGACTTTAAAGAGAGATTTTGAGTGAGGTATAGGTGATGTGTAAATTTTGGACAGGTCTTGAGGATAATGGCCCTTTTTTAATTGTGCCCTCGGGAGTGTTTGTGGCTGACATTACAAGGTGAGGTTGAAGTAAGGTTCAGAGCCATAAAATTAGTAGTGTCTGTAATATATAGACACTTGGAGTGAATAATATTTTTGAGGTTGGTATTTGATGCTGTAGATAGCAGCGTAAACTGTTACCATAATAAGTGGTATAAGTGAACTGAGAAGATATAATTGTTTAGACTTTATTACATAAAGTCTAAAATGACATAGGGGGGTAAAGGAGTGTGGGGTTTAGGTGAGTTGGTTTTTTGTGAAAGAGTTCTACTTCTTTGAATCTTCGGTGCGCACCGATTCTTTGTTTTCCCTATCGGTGCGAGTGATTTCAGCTTAGTTGAAAGTGGAGAAGCAGTAATGAGGAGGTCATACGGGTAGTGATGACAAGGGGAGTTGAGGTAGTTCGGAAGAGTACAGCGTTTGAATTTTTTAAGCGGAGTGCTTATAAAGAGAAGAAGAAGTTTTTAAAAAAGGTAACCATATGTGTTATGATGTAGTATAAAGTTGAGGTTAAAGTTATTGAGGATATGTAATTAATATATGTTATGGTTTTTTAAAGGGGCCAGAAATAAAAAGGAAAAATTTACTTAAGTTAGTTTTGGGGGGGTTAGAGAAATTATGGGGGGTAAGGAAAGAAGGTGTAGGATAGAGGGATTAGGAGTAAAGATTTTTTAAAGAAAAAAAAATCTTTTTAAAACATAGGAAGGGTAGAGAAGTATTAGTTTAGGTGTGCAAAGCTACAGCACGCTGAGCATTAGGATGGAATGAGAAGAAAAAATGCTCAAGTCGTGACGTGGCTTTTTGTTGGGTTAGTCAGTAAACACCTAGGACTAGAGAAGAGAGGTCGCCTCAGGATTGAATTGTATTCAGATTTTTTAGTGGCCATAATTTCAAATAAAGCTTGATTTATATTCACCCAGCAGAACTTGTTGTCCCTCTGTGTGCACATCACATTTTTACATCGCACTACTGCGAGCTCAAAGAGAGCGAAAACCCAGTCTAGTGCTTCCACACTGACGGGGGGGGGCTTTTCATACCAGAATACGATCAGTGTTGCCAGTAGTGGGTTGTGCCAAATTTTTTATCACTTAAAAAATTTGTTAATATTTCTAATCCCAAAATTTTTCATGTGCTACTAATTCCTCTACCGATTTATTAGTGATTCCATCACACTATTTTAGCCCTCCAATTCTGCGCAGGCACTCAATAACAAATGCCTGTAGTTGATAAGTAATGTTTTAGGATTCTACTTGTGTCTGGTACATACACGGTACTGACCTCAAGTTAAATAGTCTGATATTAGGTTTTATTTGTTTTTACCTCCCCAAAAGACATAGTGCTATGAATACCCCCAGAATATACTTTCGTATAATGTTAGAAGTCAGAATATTCCAAAAACGATTTCCTTCATAGAACATTTTTCAGTGGCCTTGTCAATCATGTGCTTCCGCACTTTTTTTTTACCATGAAACCTCTTTTCCCTTTTTCATTAACCACAAACAAAGGTGTCCTAGGGCAACTTTCCGCCTGGGATGAATTTATGTTACATGTTACTGTAAAATTGATTTCCCGTGGTAGTGTTGGTTTTTAAAGAAAAAATGATAGTTCCTGATGAATAGTGTCAGTGTTTCAGAACTGAAAAATGTAAGGCCGTCAGGTACTGTATTTATTTGAGTTTAACCAAATTAAAAAGATGTGATATTCTTCTTCTTTTCTTCGTTCATCCGGAGTTTTTTTTGGAGTGATTGCGTTGTGCCTGTTTAAAACCCCCCCCGGGCCCCCGAGGGGGGTTTTGGGGCCCCGGGGTTTTTCTTGCCCGGGGGCCCCCCCCCCCTTAAAAAAGGGCCCATTTTTGTGGGGATATATGAAAACATATTTAAATACCAAAAAAAAAAAGGGGGGGGGGGGTGGGGGGGGGGGGGAGGTGGGTGGGGGGTGGGGGGGGGGGGGGGGTGGGGTGGGGGGGTGATATTGTTTGTTCTATTCTTGATTTGTCTTGACTCTTGTATTAGTGAATTGTGAGTTTAATTAGTTTATTGTGGTAAATATTAGCATGTTACTTTGTTGCTAGTTTCATTTACAAATGATGTTGCTTATTGAGTTACCCTGACTATGTTTAAATTAGTTTTCGTTTGACGTTCAGTAATGGGAAGTTATAGAAAATTTTAAACAGGGTCCATATTAAAAAGGGAGTTTTGGATGCAGAATTACGTTCAGAAAAGGGTTAATAAACTACTGAGGACTAGAAGAGAGACACATGGTAATCAGCGTTGATGTTTTTAGGATGGAGAGGTTGATAATAGGGTGGCTATGAGGTGTTAGAAACATATGCCATATTGGGGAAGAAAGATTGACGTGACTAACGTCTATGGCAATGGGTAAATGTGGAGAAGGTTTAAAACATAGTTTCTAGGGGGTCAGAAGTGAACATGGATTTAGAGCCACAAGAGGACACGAGATTGGCTGGCTTATAGAATGAAGAAGTGGGTAACGTGTTACGCCAGACAGTGTAAAACATGAATTGAATCCATGTTTCTGGATACAATAGAAAAGAGGTGTAAGTGTGTTAATGAGAAATGAACATTGTCACTGTGGAGACAAAATGATAGGAGGTTTTGGGGGTCCGTGATTATATGGACTGAGATAGAATAAGAGTGATGATGCAAGCAGTCATGAGTTAGGGGCAGTAATCTGGTTGCTGTTGCATAACGGCATAAATTGACACGTAGAGGTTTTAGTATAGATATGCCCATCATAAATGGACTTAAGACGAGGAATTTTGAGTGAGGTATAGGCTGATGTGGTATAAATATTGGGACAGGTCTTGAGGGATAATGGACCTTTTTTAAATTGTGTCCTCGGGATGTGTGTTGTGGCTGCCATTTACAAGGTGAGGTTGAAGTAAGGTTTCAGAGCCATCTAAATTAGT
Organism: Cepaea nemoralis; assembly: GCA_014155875.1. Taxonomy (NCBI): domain Eukaryota; kingdom Metazoa; phylum Mollusca; class Gastropoda; order Stylommatophora; family Helicidae; genus Cepaea; species Cepaea nemoralis. The sequence continues at coordinate 220,458 of JACEFZ010027920.1, forward strand.
AGTGTCTGTAATATATAGGACACTTGGGAGTGGAATATATTTTTGATGGTTTGGTATTTGATGCTGTAGATAGTGCAGCGTAAAATCCGATGGTTACCGGGTGTTATAATAAGTGTGTATAGAGTGAAACTGTTAGAAGATAAGATATAATTGGTTTAGGACTTTATTACATAAAAGGTCTCAATAGACATAGGGGGGTAAAGGAGTGTGTGTTTAGGTTGAGTGTGGTTTTTGTGTGAAAGAGTTTCTACTTCTTTGAATCTTCGTGCGCACCGATTCTTTGTCTCCTATCGTGTGCGAGTGATTTCAGCTTATTTTGAAAGTGGAGAAGCAGTAATGAGGAGGTCATACGGGTAGTGATGACAATGGGGAGTTGAGGTAGTGTCGGAAGAGTACAGCGTTTGAATTTTTTAAGCGGAAGTGCTTATAAAGAGAAGAAGAAGTATTTCAAAAAGGTAAACCATATGTGTTATGATGTATTGTATAAAGTTGAGGTTTAAATGTTATTGAGGATATGTAATTAATATATGTTATGGTTTTTTGAAGGGCCAGAAATAAAGAGGAAATATTTACTTAAGTTAGTTTGGGGCGGCTTAGAGAAATTATGGGAGGTAAGGCAAGAAGGTGTAGGATAGAGGGTTAGGAGTAAAGACTTTTTGAAAGAAAAAAAGTCTTTCAAAACATAGGAAGGTGTAGCAGAATGTATTAGTTTAGGTGTGCAAAGCTACAGCACGCTGAAGCATAGGATGGAATGAGAAGAAAGATGCTCAGTCGTGACTTGGCTTGTGTTGTTGGTTAGTCAGTAAACACCTAGGACTAGAGAAGAGAGGTCGCCATCAGGATTGAATTGTATTCAGATTTTGTAGTGGCCATCAATTTCAATAACAGCTGATTTATATTCACCCAGCAGAACTTGTTAGGTCCCTCTGTGTGCACATCACATTGTTACACATACGCACTACTGACGAGCTCAAATGAGAGCGCAAACTCGAGTCTAGTGCTTCCACACTGACGTGGATGGGCCTTAGGTTCATACCAGAATACGATCAGTGTTGCCCAGTAGTGGGTTGTGCTCAATATTTATATCACTTAAAAGATTAGTTAATAATTTCTAATCCAAATTCTTCATGTGCTACTAATTCCTCTACCGATTTATTAGTGATTCCATCACACTATTTTAGCCCTCCCAATTCTGCGCAGGCACTCAATAACAAATGCCTGTAGTTGATAAGTAATTGTTTTAGGTATTCTACTTGTGTCTGGTAGCATACAGCGGTACTGACCTCAAGTTAAATAGTCTGATATTAGGTTTTATTTGTTTTGACCTCCACAAAAGACATAGTGCTATGAATACCCACAGAATATACTTACGTATAATCGTAGAAGTCAGAATATTCCAAGACGATATCTCCTTCATAGAACATTTTGCAGTGGCCTTTGTCAATCATGTGCTTCCGCACATTTTTTGTACCATGAAACCTCTTTCCTTTCTCATTACACCACAAACAAAGGTGTCCTAGGGCAACTTTCTCGCCTGTGGATGAATTTATGTGTACCATGTTACTGTTAAAATTGATTACCAGTGGTAGTGTTGGTTTCTGAATGAAAAATGATAGTTACATGATGTAATAGTGTCAGTGTTGCAGAACTGAAATATGTAAGGCTGTCAGGTACTGTTTTATTTGATGTTAACAGTTGTAACAAGATGTGATATTCTTCTTCTTCTTCTCTTCGTTTCATCCGGAGTTTTTTTCCGGACGTGATTGCGTTGTGCCTGTTTACAGCAGAGCTGCGTTCTTGCGCCGTTAGGCCGACACATCCGACTTCTGCGGGCATTTGTTGACCGGGTTAACCTTCCCGGGGGTTTCTTAGGACGTTTGACTCACTGTGTTGTGGTGTTATCCCCCATCCCAGCTGGTCCATATAGAACAGCCAAAGATCCTGGTCAGCCCTCAAGGGAAGGCAGGGCAGACCATGGGCATTCCCCGCCATCCAAGGAGGCTTCCATACTTGCAGAGCCGATACATAGCGCTCTGGTACTGGGCTCACCCAAGGAATCGTCACGTCCTGCACATGGCTGCTTAGCCTCACTTCCGTATATTGGGCCTTCCGTTCACCATAGGCTGTTCTTCCAGAAACCAGAAGTATGCAGTTTGCAGATGACATCCACACAGTGAGCTTTCGATTCGGACTTTCCACGTAATGGATTTGCTATCCAAGCAATATTCCATTTCATGCCACTAGGACACTTTTCCACCTTTTATGAAGCCCACACAATGGGCTTTTGATTCGGACTTTCCACGTAATGGATTTGCTATCCAAGCAATATTCCATTTCGTGCCACTAGGACACTTTTCCACCTTTTATGAAGCCCACACAGCGAGCTTTCGATTTGGACTTTCCACATAATGGATTTGCTATCCAAGCAATATTTCATTTCATGCCTCTGGGTCTTCATGCACCTTTAAATGTCAACCTGTATGTAGTTAAAGTAAGCTGCGGTCAACTTGAGCTTGTTGATATCTCCATAGAGCTTGTCCTCAAATGAAGCAGGTGTGGGCCAAAATATCTTTCTCTGTTCTGCATACGTTGGGCAATCCTGCAGCAAATGTTTTGCTGTCATTTTTCCAGTTCTACAATTACATTCATCAGTATCTCCTATCTTTAGTTTATTGAACAAGTGGTATTTCAGCCTGTTATGTCCTGTGCGGAGTCTGAAGATTGCTACTTGTCTCTTCGGTCGAGTTTGTAATATGCATCATCCTTCTGATGGCCTGGATGCTCTGATTCCCATTTGGTTCTATAAGTGCTTTTTCATCACCTCTTTGCCTCATTATAGGTTATGTCTATGTCAGGCTGTGGTAGTCGTCCGCCCTCTTTTGCCAGTCTGTCAGCCTCTTCGTTTCCAGGTATACTGCAATGTGATGGGATCCACTGTATTACAACTTTTTTGGATTTCTGGCATAGACCATGGAGTGCTGCTCTTAGGTCAGTTAGTTCTGTGCTGTTATTGCTCTTCAGTATTGAGACAGCTGACTTTGCATCTGTGAAGATAGCTATTTGCTTCTCTTTATTTTCCTCCATCAGGAGCATTTCTGCTGCAGTTTTCAAAGCCTCTACCTCCGCTTTGAAGTTACTTGAAAATTTTCCAGTTGCCATTGAATGTGTTTTTTTCACTCCATTTTTTAATTTAGGAGAATTCCTCCTCCTCCATTCTCTATTGAATTTTTGGCTGATCCATCTGTATATGCATGGGTCCAATTGCTGCTTGGGTAATGTTCTTTTATGTAGTTTAGGGTTATTTCTCTTCTTTCGGTTTCATGCTGAGTGTTCTTTTTCTCAATACCAGGAATGTTTTCTATCATCTCAGGCAGTTGCTGCTGTCTCCAAGCTGGGAACTTGTGTGCATTGTAAATGGGCTTGACTGTTGATATGTTAAGTATAGGATCTGCCCTAATCTTTCGTTTTGCAGTTTCTACAAAGTTGCTACGCTTCAGTCTTCCCTTTCCAAAACCATTAAACCTGTTGTACATAGGGTGGTCTGTCAATCTTCTAAATTTTTCTGCTTGTTGCTGGGCTCTGCTATCTCTTCTATCCTGCATTGGTTGTAAACAAGTGATCTTTTCTAGTTCATTAATAGGCGTTGTCTTCAGGCTTCCAGTTATGATTCGCATTCCTTGATTTTGGACTCTACTTATTTTGTTAAAGTTTGACTTAGCTGCTGTTGCCCAAGCTGCAATGCCATATTCCAGTACTGGCCTCACCCGTCCAGTATATAACTTCTTGAGAACTTTCTCATCTGCTCCCCACGTTGTACCAGCAAGCTTTTTCATGATTGCCATTCTCTGCCTTGCTCTTGTTCGATTTTTCTCAACCTGTGTCTTCCATGTCAGGCGACGATCAAAGGTGACTCCTAGATAGTTTGGATTTTCTTCATGGCGCAATATTTTTCCATTCAATACCAGCTTAGGTTGCTGAGTTTTATTTGAGAGGGAGAACACTGTGCATGTTGTTTTCTCCTCACTTATCTTCACTAGCCATGATTTTGACCAGTCCTCTAGCGCTAATAGGCTTGCTGTATTCTGCTGTTAGCTGTACTAATATATTCTTCAGATGTCCATATGGCTAGGTCATCTGCAAAGGATGATGTGTGTACTCTGGCTGGAAAATTTTCTGTGATGTCATTTATATATGCTAGGAATAATGTTGGTGAAAGAACTCCTCCTTGGGGGACACCTTGCTCCAACAGCATCATTTTGCTTGTTTGTCCTTGTACTTTTGTCCTGGCAGTTCTGTTCTCAAGGTAGTGGCTGATCCATTTATACATTTTCCCACAAACATGCATTTTTTGCAGTTTTACTTTCAGTCCTTCCTTCCATACTTTATCAAATGCTTTTTCTAAATCTACCCAGACCGCTAGTGTGTGCTTTTTCTCTTGGAAGGCATCCTCTATTTCCTGAGCTATATAGGTTATTTGATCTTCAGTGGATCTGTACTTTCTGAATCCTGCTTGGTGTGGTGTTAAGAGTTGGTTTTCTTCCAGATGCCATGTTAGCCTGCCATTGATAATGCGTTCCATTAATTTTCCTACACAGCTAAGTAGACTGATAGGTCGATAGCCATTGGTTCTTCCAGGTCTTTTCCTTTCTTTGGGACTGGTATTAGTATAGCTTCCTTCCATGCCTGTGGGACTATTCCCTCTTCCAGCTGTTATTTAGGACTGCTAGTAGTTTCTTCTTTGCCTTGTGCCTAGTCCTATTAGCATTTCATTTGTGATTCCATCCTTTCCTGGTGATTTCTTCTTTTTTAGGGTATTCATTGCCTGTTCCATTTCTTCCATTGTTAGATTTGCCATCATATATTCTGCTGCTGTCTCTGTATTTCTATGATGTATCTGTTTGTCTTTGATTGCTTTCTTCTGTTCGGTTGTAATATCAATGTGGTTTGCATTGGCATAGTGTTCCATTAGTGCATTTGCAGCCTTTTTTCCTGTAAGCAAGGCATTTCCTTGTTTAATTGTTATTTGTTTGTTTCTAGGTCCTTCATTGTTCATGGCTTTCACTAGTTTCCATAGTTTGTTTCCATCCCTGTCAAAATTCAGGTTTTCTGTTTTTTTCCTCCAACAATCTCTTGTTGTTTGATTTACTGTTCTTTTATATTTTGCTGAGATGGCTTTGAGAGAGATGTTCGCTTCAATTGTTTGTTCTCTCTCTGCTGTCTTCCTGGCATCTTCAACTTTGTCCTCCAAAATTTGTAGTTCTTCAGTCCAGTATGGTTTGTAATTTTTCCTCGCTCCTCTTGGAATGGACTCAGTGGCTGCCTGTATTATTGCTCTGTTTAGACTTTCCACCATTTGCTTTATGTTGCCATATCGTGTATTTATGTTTTCACAATATTTGTCTGTTAGTATGGCAAATCTGTCCCAATCTGCTCGTTTGTAATTCCAGCGGGGCAAGGGCTTTTGCTCCTGTGGAACATACTCCATATTCATTACAAGCTTGATTGGTCTGTGGTCACTACCTGCTAATTGGTCCAGCACATGGCGATCGATTTTGTGGAGGATGTCTCCTGTGCAGAAAGCTAAGTCTGGAGTAGAAGTGGTAAGCCATCTTCTGGAGTAGAAGCTCGGTGTGTCATCCACTTTGTTGAGTAGATGGAGATTTGAGTCTATTTCCCAGTCCTCCACTTCATCTCCTCTTTTGTCAGTATCTGGGTATCCCCATCTTTCTGAACGGCTATTAAAGTCTCCGACAACAATGCAATTTGTGTCAGTTATTTTCATGTTTAAGAGTGTAAGATCCTTATCTGCTGGGCTATACAGATTGTAAATTCTTATTTTCACGTCCTTTATCATTATATCAACACCTATAATTTCCGTTTGGTTGTCAGAGATCACAGATACTTCGCTGCAAGGTATTGTATTTCATGTAAGTATTACAACTCCTCCTTTGTGTCCTTCGCGGTCGAAACGTGTGGCCTGATATCCCTCGACTGAAAATGTGCGATTGGCGTTGAGGTGTGTCTCTTGAATGCATGCCACATCTATTCTATCTTTATGAAGACGCTGTGTTAGGGAGCTTTTCTTGTAAACTCCTTCGGCATTCCACTGTAGTATGTTGAGTGTCAGGGGGTGTTTGGTCAATAGCTCTTAACCTACTCCTCTGTGCCTTGACCTCCACAGCACAGGGAAGGTGACCACCAGTAGTCATGGGTGGACCCCTTCGAGGCAGGGGGCCCGGCACTATCACCGCCTGATGGGACTTCACGGGATTAGCACCATAACGATTAATTTTAATTTGTGACATCATGAATTAAGTTACGTTGCACTGCTTTGTCAAGCCTGTGGCTCAGTACATCCGATTTCGACAAGCGTTTGTTCGGGGTGCTTTCCCTAGCCTTTGACTGTCCCCAGTCTACCTACAAGGCAGCAGGTTTGTGTCACTTGGTCTGGTCCCTCTCCCTTGACCTGTCCGACATGGGTGACCCTACCAGTAGCTGTGCTACCGTCGGCATAGCTCTTGGGGTCATTGGAACACACAAGCCCCTCTACCTCGACATGTGGACACCAGTAGAGGGGAATGTCGATATTCATGTTGGATATCCCCTCTGCTGTGTGTCCACCATGACGAGGTAGAGGAGCTTGCGCCGTCCCAATGACCCCAAGAGCTATGCCGACGTAGCACAGCTACTGGTAGGGCCAACCCATGTCGGACAGGTCAAGGGAGAGGGACCAGACGAAGAGACACACAAACCTGCTGCCTTGTAGGTAGACTGGGGACAGTCAAAGGCTAGGGAAAGCACCCTGAATAAATGCTTGTCGAAATCGGATGTACTGAGCCACAGGCTTGACAAAGCAGTGCAACGTAACTTAATTCATGATGTCACAAATTAAAATTAATCGTTATGGTGCTAATCCCGTGAAGTCCCATCAGGCGGTGATAGTGCCGGGCCCCCTGCCTCGAGGGGTCCACCCATGACTACTGGTGGTCACCTTCCCCTGTGCTGTGGAGTCAAGGCACAGAGGAGTAGGTTAAGAGCTATTGACCAAACACCCCGGACACTCAACATACTACAGTGGAATGCCGAAGGAGTTTATAACAAGAAAGCCTCCCTAACACAGCGTCTTCATAAAGATAGAATAGATGTGGCATGCATTCAAGAGACACACCTCAACGCCAATCGCAAATTTTCAGTCAGAGGGATATCAGGCCACACGTTTCGACCGCGAAGGACACAAAGGAGGAGTTCTAATACTTACACGAAATAAAATACCTTGCAGCGAAGTATCTGTGATCTCTGACAACCAAACGGAAATTATAGGTGTTGATATAATGATAAAGGACATGAAAATAAGAATTTACAATCTGTATAGCCCAGCAGATAAAGACCTTACACTCTCAAACATGAAAATAGCTGACACAAACTGCATTATTGTCGGAGACTTTAATAGCCGTTCAGAAAGATGGGGATACCCAGATACTGACAAAAGAGGAGATGAATTGGAGGCTGGGAAATAGACTCAAATCTCCACCTACTCAATAAAGTGGATGACACACCGAGCTTCTACTCCAGAAGATGGCTTACCACTTCTACTCCAGACTTAGCTTTCTGCACAGGAGACATCCTCCACAAAATCGATCGCCATGTGCTGGACCAATTAGCAGGTAGTGACCACAGACCAATCAAGCTTGTAATGAATATGGAGTATGTTCCACAGGAGTAAAAGCCTTTGCCCCGCTGGAATTACAAACGAGCAGATTGGGACAGATTTGCCATACTAACAGACAAATATTGTGAAAACATAAATACACGATATGGCAACATAAAGCAAATGGTGGAAAGTCTAAACAGAGCGATAATACAGGCAGAAACTGAGTCCATTCCAAGAAGAGCGAGGAAAAATTACAAACCATACTGGACTGAAGGACTACAAAGTTTGGAGGACAAAGTTGAAGATGCCAGGAAGACAGCAGAGAGAGAGAACAAACAATTGAAGTGAACATCTCTCTCAAAGCCATCTCAGCAAAATATAAAACAACAGTAAACAAACAACAAGAGATTGTTGGAGGAAAAAAACAGAAAACCTGAATTTTGACAGGGATGGAAACAAAACTATGGAAACTAGTGAAAGCCATGAACAATGAAGGACCTAGAAACAAACAAATTAACAATTAAACAAGGAAATGCCTTGCTTACAGGAAAAAAGGCTGCAAATGCACTAATGGAACACTATGCAATGCAAACCACATTGATATTACAACCGAACAGAAGAAAGCAATCAAAGACAAACAGATACATCATAGAAATACAGAGACAGCAGCAGAATATATGATGGCAAATCTAACAATGGAAGAAATGGAACAGGCAATGAATACCCTAAAAAAGAAGAAATCACCAGGAAAGGATGGAATCACAAATGAAATGCTAATAGGACTAGGCACCAAGGCAAAGAAGAAACTACTAGCAGTCCTAAATAACAGCTGGAAGAGAGGAATAGTCCCACAGGCATGGAAGGAAGCTATACTAATACCAGTCCCAAAGAAAGGAAAAGACCTGGAAGAACCAAATGGCTATCGACCTATCAGTCTACTTAGCTGTGTAGGAAAATTAATGGAACGCATTATCAATGGCAGGCTAACATGGCATCTGGAAGAAAACAAACTCTTAACACCACACCAAGCAGGATTCAGAAAGTACAGATCCACTGAAGATCAAATAACCTATATAGCTCAGGAAATAGAGGATGCCTTCCAAGAGAAAAAGCACACACTAGCGGTCTGGATAGATTTAGAAAAAGCATTTGATAAAGTATGGAAGGAAGGACTGAAAGTAAAACTGCAAAAAATGCATGTTTGTGGAAAAATGTATAAATGGATCAGCCAATACCTTGAGAACAGAACTGCCAGGACAAAAGTACAAGGACAAACAAGCAAAATGATGCTGTTGGAGCAAGGTGTCCCCCAAGGAGGAGTTCTTTCACCAACATTATTCCTAGCATATATAAATGACATCACGGAAAATTTTCCAGCCAGAGTACACACATCCTCCTTTGCAGATGACCTAGCCATATGGACATCTGAAGAATATATTAGTACAGCTAACAGCAGAATACAGCAAGCCTTATTAGCGCTAGAGGACTGGTCAAAATCATGGCTAGTGAAGATAAGTGAGGAGAAAACAACATGCACAGTGTTCTCCCTCTCAAATAAAACTCAGCAACCTAAGCTGGTATTGAATGGAAAAATATTGTGCCATGAAGAAAATCCAAACTATCTAGGAGTCACCTTTGATCGTCGCCTGACATGGAAGACACAGGTTGAGAAAAATCGAACAAGAGCAAGGCAGAGAATGGCAATCATGAAAAAGCTTGCTGGTACAACGTGGGGAGCAGATGAGAAAGTTCTCAAGAAGTTATATACTGGACGGGTGAGGCCAGTACTGGAATATGGCATTGCAGCTTGGGCAACAGCAGCTAAGTCAAACTTTAACAAAATAAGTAGAGTCCAAAACCAAGGAATGCGAATCATAACTGGAAGCCTGAAGACAACGCCTATTAATGAACTAGAAAAGATCACTTGTTTACAACCAATGCAGGACAGAAGAGATAGCAGAGCCCAGCAACAAGCAGAAAAATTTAGAAGATTGACAGACCACCCTATGTATAACAGATTTAATGGTTTTGGAAAAGGAAGACTGAAGCGTAGCAACTTTGTAGAAACTGCAAAACGAAAGATTAGGGCAGATCCCATACTTAACATATCAACAGTCAAGCCCATTTACAATGCACACAACTTCCCAGCTTGGAGACAGCAGCAACTGCCTGAGATGATAGAAAACATTCCTGGTATTGAGAAAAAGAACACTCAGAATGAAACCGAAAGAAGAAAAATAACCCTCAACTACATAAAAGAACATTACCCAAGCAGCAATTGGACCCATGCATATACAGATGGATCAGCCAAAGATTCAATTAAAAATGGAGGAGGAGGAATTCTCCTAATTTAAAAAATGGAGTGATAAAAACACAGTCAGTGGCAACTGGAAAATTTTCAAGTAACTTCAAAGCGGAGGTAGAGGCTTTGAAAACTGCAGCAGAAATGCTCTTGATGGAGGAAAATAAAGAGAAGCAAATAGCTATCTTCACAGATGCAAAGTCAGCTGTCTCAATACTGAAGAGCAAAAACAGCACAGAACTAGCTGACCTAAGAGCAGCACTCCATGGTCTATGCCAGAAATCCAAAAAAGTTGTAATACAGTGGATCCCATTACATTGCAGTATACCTGGAAATGAAGAGGCTGACAGACTAGCAAAAGAGGGTGGACGATTACCACAGCCTGACATAGACATAACCTATGAGGGCAAAAGGGTTTATAAAAGCACTTATAGAACCAAATGGGAATCAGAGCATCCAGGCCACCAGAAGGATGATGCTATATTACAAACTCGACCGAAGAGAACAAGTAGCAATCTTCAGACTCCGCACAGGACATAACAGGCTGAAACACCACTTGTTCAATAAACTAAAGATAGGAGATACCGATGAATGTAATTGTGGAACTGGTAAAATGACAGCTAAACATTTGCTGCAGGAGTGCCCAATATATGCAGAACAGAGAAAGATATTTTGGCCCACGCCTGCTTCATTTGAGGACAAGCTCTATGGAGATATCAGCAAGCTCAAGTTGACTACAGCTTACTTTAACTACATTCAGGTTGACATCTAAAGGTGCATGAAGATGTATTTAGACTGCCACACTTCATACCACAGGTATGTCGGTTACAAAAGCGTCCCAGAGGCATGAAATGGAACATTGCTTGGATAGCAAATCCAGTACGTGGAATGTCCGAATCAAAAGCTCACTGTGTGGGCTTCATAAAAGGTGGAAAAAGTCTCCTAGTGGCATGAAATGGAATATTGCTTGGACAGCAAATCCATTATGTGGAAAGTCTTAATCGAAAGCTCACTGTGTGGATGTCATCTGCAGACTGCATACTTCTGGTTTCCGGAGGAACAGCCTATGGTGAACGGAAGGCCCAATATACGGAAGTGAGGCTAAGCAGCCATGTGCAGGACGTGACGATTCCTTGGGTGAGCCCAGTACCAGAGCGCTGTGTGATGGCTCTGCAAGTATGGAAGCCTCCTTGGATGGCGGGGAATGCCCATGGTCTGCCCCTGCCTTCCCTTGAGGGTTGACCAGGATGTCTTTGGCTGTTCTATATGGGCCAGCTAGGATGGGGGATAACACCACAACAGTGAGATTCAAACGTCCTAAGAAACCCCCGGGAAGGTTAACCCAGTCAACAAATGCCCGCAGAAGTCGGATGTGTCGGCCTAACGGCGCAAGAACACAGCTCTGCTGTAAACAGGCACAACGCAGTCACATCCACAAAAAAAATCCGGATGAACGCAGAAGAAGAAGAAATGTTGGATATGATCTGTGACATTTTATTTATAGACTTTTCATTGTAAAGAAACAAGCCTAGCATGCCTAAACATTTAATGCGTCAAAGGGATATTCGAAAATTAATAAATAATTTTTTAAACAAGTCAGTATTGAAGAAACTTGGTTATTAAAACAAATCAAATTAAGGAAAATCATTTATGAACCAAAAAGTGAACTAAAAAAGACAATAAGGTTTATACAAGAGACAACACTGTAGATATAAACAATGAATTTCAAGCAAACAAAAGAAGAAGAAAATATGATATTTCTTGCCTGTAAACAGATATGAATGTCTGGAAAAGATAACTATGAAGGGAGGTGTACTGGGACAGCGGGAGAACACAACGTAGATGGATTCTTCTCCTTCTTCTTCTGCGTTCATCCGGAGTTTTTTTTCCCGGACGTGATTGCGTTGTTCCTATTTACAGCAGAGCTGCGTTCTTGCGCCGTTAGGCTGACACATCCTGACTTCTGCAGGCATTTGTTGACCGGGTTAACCTTCCCAGGGAGATGGATTCAAGATATGACTGATAATTTACACGTGACAGCTAGAGACAGGACATCTGGCTTATGATAGCAACTTGACTTATTGGAAAGGGGGGGGGGGAAGAAGTTTAGCACAGGACAGCCACCGGACGATGAAAGGTCAATGCTAAATACACTCATCATTAAAAAGTTCAGCACAGGACAGCCACTGGACGATGAAAATCAATGCTAAATACACTCATCATTACAGTATGATGCAGAGACATGGACAATGAACAAGCAGCTAGAAGACAAATCTTAAGATTTTTCAAATGTGGTTAGAAATACAACCAACAGAATATAAATAAAACAAAACCAAATATAAAAAAATAAAAAAGCAGCCAAATTTTACAAAATAGAAAAATAAAAACCAATGAAACATCAAATTTAGTACTTCGAAAACACAAAATACTTTACACACTACGAGGGTAAGTTAATAAGTAAGTCACAAATGGCTGTAGAAAAATAATTAAATATGATAACAACTTGAAACCAGTTTTTTATACATACATTGCGCAGTGTTGGGGTGAGCGCTCAACATTGCTTAAATACCTCAATGGCTCGTGAATACATAACCTATGCAGCAAAAGTCCAACTCCTGGCCTTCACGTGGCGGACCTGTTTAAACTAACAGGAGAAGGGGCGACGGCGAGTCTCTGGCGCCGGAAAATAACCAGTATGCTCTAGATGTGTATGCACGTACATGCATGCGCAGACAGGTGTGTGCGCGCGTACACATCTACACTCGAGTGAGACCACAGTCTGCTCTAGCAAAGAAAGGTGCTGAAGATGGAGGCAACCAGCCAAGAGGCGCACCACAGAAATCAGGATGCCACGCAATCACGCAAAATGGAATATGTCGACTACTGCTAAATGTGATGGTGCTCGCCCTGCTTTGGACCCCCAGGCAGGTGCAGTGCCGGGCCCTATGTCTCGAAAGGGTCCAACCCCAACTACTGGAAGTCCTTCTCAGATGTCCTGTGGAGCCAGGGGACATGAGAATAGGACGACTGGCCATACTAAACGAAGACTTAAAATAATGCACTGGAATGCAGAGGGAGTCAGCAACAAAAAAATAGAATTAGAAAAAATCTTGGACCAAGAAAAAGTAAGCATATGTTGCTGGCAAGAAACTCACCTCAACGAAAATATAGCCTTCAAAATAAGAGGCTACCAGTGTTACCGATCTGACCGAAAGGACAGGTGAAAAGGTGGGATACTGACCCTTGTAAAAAATAACATCATGGCTTCCCAAATCGAAGTCTACATGGAAGGGGCTGAGTATCAGACACTTAAACTTAAGACAGGTAGTACAGACCCACATCTGATCAATTACTACTGTCCAAGTGACCGCCCACAGGCACTGGACTCTCTACCACTAAAAGAAAAAATGATTGTGTGTGGCGATTTCAACAGCCACTCGCAGAGCTGGGGCTATGATCACATGGACCAGAGAGGAGAGAGACTGGAAGACTGGCAGGATGAGAATAGATTCATCTTGATTAACAAGCCGTCCGACCCACATACTTTCTACTCAAGATCATGGCACACTACAACTACACCTGACCTGGCTTTTCATTCACCAGACCTGGAGTGGAACATTACACGAATTGTTGGGAAACAACTTGGTGGCAGTGAACATTGGCCAGTCTTTCTAACTGTAGAAAATGAGCTTGTAAGTGAAAGCAGCACCCTCTCGAGGTGGAACTACAAGAAAGCAGACTGGGCAATGTACAAGCATCGCACCAGCAAACTGGTTAGAAACCTGAACACTGAGAAAGACATAAAGTAATTGAAGAATTTGGGAAATGCATGCTACAGGCACCGCGAGAAACAGTACCAAGAGGAGCCCGTAAACAATATAAACCCTACTGGAGTAGTGAACTGGAACAGTTGCATAACGATGTGGAAGTGTGTAGAAAGCAAGCAGAGGCCACACCCAGCCAAGAGCACCACAATAAATTCCAGCACGCAAAAGCCAAATTTCAAAGGGCCAAGCTGCAGGCTAGACGGAAAAGCTGGCAGGAGAAAACGGAGTCTCTAAACTTTGAAAGAGACACAATGAAATTGTGGAAGCTAATAAAACAACTTAATGACGAGGGCACAGGGAGAAACTCAAAAATTGCGCTACATAAAGATGGAAACATCTTAACAAGAAAGCAAGCAGCTGACCATTTTGCGGACTCATTCAGCACAAGATAACAATATCAAAATTAGTCCAGAGAAACAACAAGAGATTCGAGAGAAGCGACAACATACAGGACAGAAGGAAACAGTACATGAGGTTCTGGAGGCACCCATCACAATCAGCGAACTGGAGCTAGCCATATCAAAACTGAAAATGAGAAAGTCACCAGGAGCTGATGGTATCTCCAATGAAATGATCAGGAACCTAGGAACAGAGGCCAAAGCAAAGCTGTTGCAGAAGAAAGTGTTCCACAAGCCTGGAGAGAAGCAATCATGATACCCCTCCTAAAATCAGGGAAAGATGGTTCCATTGCCTCTAGCTACAGACCAATTAGCCTCACCAGCTGTCTCTGCAAAACACTGGAGCGCATCATCAATCACAGACTGCAGTGGTACATTGAAAGTAAAAACATCCTTGTGCCACAGCAGGCTGGCTTTAGGCAGTGCTACTCTACGGAAGATCAGACAACCTACCTCTCTCAAGAAATTGAGGATGCATTCCAAGAGAAGAAGCTGGTGCTTGCGGCATGGATAGATCTGAAGAAAGCCTTTGACAAAGTCTGGAAAGAAGGTCTGATGAAGAAACTGAGAAACTGCAAAGTCAATGGAAGAATGTACAAATGGGTGAAAGCATACTTGCACAACAGAAGAGCCCGAGTACAGATAGATGGACTCAAGAGCAAGAAAGTACTACTGCGTCACGGTGTTCCCCAGGGCGGAGTCTTGTCCCCCACACTTTTTCTAATCTTCATCAATGATCTTGTTGCTAATCTACCGCATGGAATTAAAGCGGCAATGTACGCCGATGACCTGGTTCTATGGAGCACAAATGAACATGCATCAGTGGCCACCAGATTGCTACAAAGAGCTGTAGATACATTTGCTGCATGGGCAAATAGATGGTGTGTCAGCATAAACACTGACAAGTGCAGCACCACCCTATTTACCCTCTCTCCAAAACAAAAGGCAGGGATCATCCAGATAAATGGAACACCCCTAAGAGAATGATAAAGAACCAACATACCTTGGAGTAACATTTGATGGCAGGCTGACATGGAGAAAGCACATCAACAAAGCAGTAGCAAAAGCCAGAAGGAAAATAGCCATCCTGAGAAAGCTAAGTGGAACCACATGGGGAGCCAGTGGGAAAATACTTAGCAAAGTTTACCAACAGAGCATACGACCACACCTGGAATATGGGTCAACTGCGTGGTGTTCAGCATCAAAAACCACACTACAAGAGCTGGACAAGGTGCAAAATCAAGCACTTAGAGTCACCACAGGAGGGATGAGATCAACCCCTATAGTGGAAATGGAGAAGATGGGGAGGACACAAGCACTGAGTGAGCGCAGAGATACGAAAACGCTAATACAAGCAGAAAAGTTCCTCAGCTTGCCAGGCCACCCTATGAAGAACAGATTTGAAAACCTAGCTATGGGGCGGTTTTATCCACCAGGCCAAACGACTCTGCAGAGAAACCACCGATCTGCCCACAGTTGGTATCCCCCTAACAACTATTCCAGAGCGAACTCCATGGAAAGATGAGCATAGACTATCGCTACAAATCCAGACAAAAGTGAGAGGAATATTTGACAAGGAAGAACAGAACAGTGTGCAGCGCAGAACAGCCACTCTCAGCTTCCTTGATGAAGAATACCCACAGGACCTCTGGATCCGAGTCTACACAGATGGGTCAGCACAAAATGCTGTTCAAAATGGAGGAGCGGGAGTGTACATAGAATACCCAAATAATACTAGGGACACAGCCAGAGTACCGACAGGAAAGTACTGCCATAACTATGATGCTGAAATTGAGGCAATCAAGATAGCAACAGAGAAATTACTAAATACCAGCAATGGTACACAACCTGTGGTGCTACTGACAGATGCAAAATCAGTACTCGAGGCGCTCCTGTCTGGGAAATTGCCAGTACTAAGGACACTACTTTCTGAACTTAGCAGTCAGCATAAGGTCACCATACAGTGGATACCATCCCACTGTGGAGTACCCGGAAACGACAGAGCTGATCAATTGGCTAAGGAAGGAGCCAAAGAAGAACAGCCTGATGTGCCCGTTACATACCACCAAAAGAAAAGAATGATCAAATCAGTCAGAAAGCCACCAAAACCTGCTCAAGATGACTACCACATTATGGACAGACCAGAACAAGTCATTATTCTGCGCCTCAGAACAGGACACAATAGATTACGCAACCACATGTATACTAAATTCAAGATTGGTGAAACAGCCATGTGCACATGTGGATTGGCGTCACAGACAGCAGAGCACATACTCCAAGACTGCCCAAAATATAACATATCTAGGCAAACCTTCTGGCCTAGAGAGACGACAGTGGAAGATAAACTCTATGGACCACTGTGTGAACTGAAAAAGACAGTTCAATTCATACAAGAGACGACATTGCAGATATAGACATATTTCAAGCGAACGAAAGAAGAAGAAGAGGAATAATTACGGCCAATCTTCATGTGAAGATGTGGGTAATGATCTGTCAACTTTACTTAAAAGAAAAGACATTTATACAGGCTATGTATATTATCCAGCGCCTGTTGTTTTGGGGTTGGGAATGTAGTCTAACAATCTGGACACACATGGTTCAAGTCAACAACAGGTAATCTGGACTGCTTCAAAATGATTTTCACAATGGTATGAGCATCCATCATTCAGAAGAAATGGCAAACTACTTAATGTAAAATGAGTTTTCTACATGTAACTTCTGATTTGTCTTGTAACCTAGAAGGTTATTGGCACCACCTCCATCCATCTCTGCCTGTATGACTTGTTTTCACATGTGTCAGTCTAAAGTCACATATTATAATGTTTTAGCAGTTGAGCAAGGTCTGCTTCAGTGTTAACTGTAAAGTATAAGAACACAAATATCACTGTGTTTGCTAACTAAGATAGAGGATGGTTTAAAAGTGTGGCTAATCAGCTCTCAACAGTGAGAATCAGCATCAGCATCCTTTAATTTGTTTTCAGACAAGCCCATGCGCTTGTTTGAACTGCAGTATCTTGGATTATCATAATCCAGTGCAAAACTTCACATAGGTCTCAATCCAGGCAGTAAATGACATCACAGATCTTCACCTGATCTTAATCCTGGCAGTCAAAGAAGTCACAGATCTTCACCTGATCTTAATCCTGGCAGTTAATAAAGTCATAGCTTCACTTGATCAGAATCCGGGCAACCAATGAAAGCCACAGCCCCACCCACAATCTGAATCCAGGAAAATCAGCAAAGTCACAGCTTTACTCCTGATTTGCCTACTACTGTTTTCTTCTGATATGTTCAACAAGTGTTTGAAGGAGGAATCTTGAACCTGTAATTTCTGGCCTTTGGGATGATCCCATCGTTTGCTTACCAGTGATCGCCACATTGACACAAAACCATACGTCAATTTTAGAGCAAATCATCACAAGAAATAAGGCAGAAATACTGATGACAGAGAATCAATGTCACACAAGTTAATTACCTAAATATGTTATGAGACCTTCAAGGTCACAAATGTATTCTGCATCAGGCAAGAAAAATCCATGTGCTGTCATGTGGTTTACATTCTCCTGCATGGAAGAGCTGACCTGTGAACAAAACAAGCACTCCTCAAGACCAAAAGCCTCATCATCAGAACTGTTCCAGGACTCTGCATCTGAATCATCTGAATGGTAAAAATGATAGGTATGTGATAATATAAAACTTAATGTTTTGCACTTCAAAATATAATACTCAATATTATGTGTATTTCAGTTTACTATTCTGATGAAGAATTCATGACAGTGCAATGAAGATGGGCACTCAGTCTTCCACAGCAGAACACAATCATTTAGTAAGTTGACAGTAGCACTAGGACAATACATGATTAAAATGATATTCTCATTAATACCTCAAAAACACAAGTCTGGTGCATCTTCCTCATTTCATTAATTATTGTCCATCATTGACGTTAGATGACCACACAATTTAGATGTAACATTATCTCTTGAAAGAATATTTGGAGCCTAACATTTTGTACATTTCTGGATGTTATTATCTTTTGTCTCTTTCTAAGCACCACTGAGAACATGATGCAACTATTCATTCTTTAACCTCATTGTAGGAAGCATAAGTTCTCTTTGGTCATTCGTAGAGCCACTGACATCACAGAATCCATGTTTCCAGCTACTTCAGGATCAACTCTTTTCTATGTATGGCTTTTCTTTACCCAGAATAAGGCAAGTCTTTTCCATGTATGTCTTTTCTTTACCAGAGAATATAGCATTTTACAATAAAAATCTACCATCTTCATGTGCCTTGAGAACTGGTATAGAAATTCAAAACAATGTTTTCCCTTAGTGAATTTGAATAACAAAGACACAAACAATAGATTGCATAACATGACGAATGCCTTAAACCTGAATGGTTACTCCACAGGATTTATAAAGCGCCACTGCCAACAGCCCAAACCTAAACCAGAAGAAACTAGTCCCGAAACTCAAGGTTTTCATCCAGTTAACCTTCCGAGGAGATGACGTAATGCAACGTTTGCAGGACCGGCTCATCACAGCAGTCGGGCGAACATTCTGTGCTGCAACTCCGGTTATCAGGCACAAAACCACACTGATCCCCATCCCAGCAGTTAAAGAACCTGTAGCTTTGTACACCAAATCGAATTGTATTTACCAATTTACATGTAGGTGCGAGGCCATCTACATAGGTAGAACAGAGCGACAGTTACATAACAGAGTGTTGGAACACATTCCGAACTGGGTGGACAAGATACTACACACAGAAGATGGTAGCCTAGGCAGGCCGACACACCGGAACAGTCCTGCTTCATCGGTCGCGAGACACGTGCTCGAGAGTGGTCATGTGGTTGAAAGAGACAGTGCCTTCCGTGTGTTGTTCAACACACAGAGTAGTCGGTTGTTAAGGTTTGCTGAAGCCATAGTGATCAACCTGCGTAAGCCGGCCTTGTGCAAGCAGAAAGACATGTTAGTGAGTTTAAAATTACCGTGGTAGACAATCGACATTACTGTGCGAATATGTGTATATTTCAGATTGAAGGATTTATCTAGTTATTTCACTTTACGTTATGTGATTTCTGCAGTATGTACCTGACGAGATGCAGCGAAATATGCCAGGCAATAAATCGTGCAATCTATTGTTTGTGTCTTCGTTATTCAAACTGGTATAGAGTTAATGTCTCTCCACAAATCTTAGTCCTTGGTGTTCTGGATCAACTCTGCTGATATTTCTCTATTCTATCATCTCACATTGATCCTGCATAATTTCTCTGTCTCATATTGATCCTGCATAATTTCTCTTTGTCTGCCCTTGCCTTTTCTCCCATTGATATTTCCAGTCATCATGTTTTCAAATGCTTCTCTTCTCATTATATTACCAAAGAATGTTGTCTTTTTCTTACAGTTGTATATGGTTTACTTTCACTAGCCTCTACAAAGCAATCATCATTAGTTACTCTGACAACCCAAGATAACATTCATCTCAGGAACCACATCTTCACTGCTTTCATTCTCTTTCTAATTTGTTCACTCATGTTCCATGAGTCACTGCTGTACAGAAAAACAGGTTCTATATAAGATGTCAGTACTCTTTCTGACATTCAATGATAGTGACCTCGCCCGTGTGTTGCCGGGGCCCATACGGGGGAGCAAAGAATAGTAACACTGTTGCCTACCATGCATGTTGTAAGAGGCGACTAAGGAGGATATGGTTCCGTCGCCCTGCTACTGAGTGAGTGCGTGGTGCGACACTGAGCTGTGAGTTTCACGTGGAATGCTTTTACATCTGTCCGCGGTTGTGTGTAGCGTGAACTGCATGTTCAGAACGATGGCGGCCGGCTGTTGCTGGATTGCCTTTTCGGCTGAAGAGTGCATTTTTCAGGAGACGCCTGGGAGTCGCCGCTGGAACTACGGAGTTCGTGCTTTGTGCGGCGCTTTCGGCGGGTCGTCCTGTGGAAAGAGACCGAGCCATATAGGATAAAACCTGGGTCAATGAAGTCTTTCTGGTGACTGCCATTTCCATAAACGATGAACTGTATTTTTCATGGAGGACTTTTGTGTTGGCATTCTGGCGGCGGCATTATGCACAGTGTACCTGTGCGGGCTGTTGGCTTGCCGATACTCCTGTCTGTTCCATTGTTCACTTTTGGCAGTGAGGAGCATTTTGTGTGATATTCACTGGCACAGGAACGGAGCAATATGGGGACAACCCGTTGCCGTGAAGTTGGAACCACGACTAACTAACTAACTAACTAACAATGATAGTGACCTATTACATCATATACTTTTCATTTTTTTATGCAGCTATTCCTCTCTATACAGTAACAAGAAGAGTATACCTTCCTCCATGACTTCTGATGTGTTTTCAATGACCTCTTTTTCATTCACTGATGGTTTTGAGGCACCTGCAGCATTTAGAGGCTGTTTAGTTGCTCTTTTTGGTTTCTCAACGCCAGAGACGACTTCAATATGCTTCTTTGAACGAATGTGATTTTCATACGAATTGAGAGTACTGAAGGGTTTATTGCAAGGCTTGCAAAAAGTTGCATCATGGGAAGATGTTTTTCCTTGTTCCTGATAGGGTGGAAACAAGCACAAAAGAATATAACAATCAAGATTTGAACTTTCTCCAAATTTAAACAAAAATTCTTGTTAATACATTATCTGTGAGGTTAAGTTAATGTTCATGTTAGTACAAGTTTAGCTGGCTTTTTATATTATTAAGAAATTTAACAGGATAGGCGATGAGAAACCCTGATAATAGTATAATGAGAAAGTCCCTTTTCCGGAATTTACAGCACAAAAGAAATAAAGCAAGATGAATAATATAGGGAGGCAAAGGAAGGATCTGCAGGAGATAGCAAAAGATAAAATGGCTTGGTGGGAACTGATTGAAGACTTATTCTCTAAACACTTCATTACTAGTATATAACCTCTGAAGTTGAAGTGGGTTCACCTGATGGCGAGGGACACTGGTAATAGGGAAAGCTAATCCACACGCAAACATCAGTCTAGTGCACTAGAAGTAGTAGTATGTGTATGCGACCAAGCACCCAAACAAAATTTACTAGTATATCACACAACAATCAACAAAAAATATTACACCTTTGCTTATAAATTACGTAGAAACTTGAAAGAGACACACTTGGATTTAAGTGTGATGAAAATTATTAATAATCTACGTATTATATTATATATTGTGTGAAGATATACATTATGGATAAGTATGAGGGGAAGTCAGTAAGTCACAAATGGCTGTAGAAAAATAACTTAATATGATAACAACTTGAAACCAGTTTGTTTTGTTTTTTTATACATAACACATACATTGTCCCTTTATTTTTCAACATAATTTCCACCAACATTGATCCACTTATCCCATCGTTTTATCACTCCTCCCAAACCGGCTGCATAGAACTGCATGCTCTGTTTTCTAAACGTTTTCACTTCACATTCAACTTCGGCGTCATTCACGAAATGTCCCCCGCCAAGGTGGGTTTTCAGTGGACCAAAAAGGTGGAAATTACTATGGGCTAAGTTGGGGCTGTAAGGTGGATGTTCCAGAACTTCCCACCTTAGTTGGTTAATATTCTCCTGAGTTAATCGAGCCGTATTCTGGCATTGTCATGAAGAAGCAACACTCCTCTAGTCAGCAGTCCTGGACGTTTTCTTCGAATTGCATCATGAAGAGCCGCTTTATGGGACAAAAATTTGTCAGCATAAACAGGAAGCATTTCCTTATGAATGTCCTTTGCCCACAAAAAATGCACAACAGCACGTTGCTCTTTAGTTGTACACTTCGTAAGTACAGTCATCATTTGGTTTATGCGCTGCAGATGCGCATGAGACATTTAGCGGCACCTGACAAACAGGAATATAAAGTTTGATGTTGCTGTCACCTAATGACACCTGTAGAAAACACCAACTACATTTACCTGCCATTACACAGAACTGTGTGACTTACTTATTGACTAGCCCTCGTAGTTTCAAGAAAGAATGAATGTTGAAATGTAAAGAAAAATACGGCAAATATAATGGACGGACAAAATGACAAATAAGTTCTAAGCAAGGTAAAACTGAAAAAAAAACCCTCAAAAGATCATTAGTAAAGGGTTCTTTCCCATGTCCTGAGGCAAATTGGGTACATGGTCGTCTTCTCTCTTTTACCTCCCAATTGAGCATAGGCCTTAGCCAGTTTGTTTCTGCCAAGCTCTTTGTAGGCTTGTTCATGATGGGTTGGATTTTGCAGTTAAAGCTTTCTACAGGATGAGGTAGCCAGTCTCATGCCAACCCTCGTCAGGGGCTTCTTAACAGATTCTGTTCTATGCTAAACAAAAAGTAGGTTTGAACCAAACAAAAATAGATGGTGAAATATGGGAAGTATGGGCGTGTCACAGGAATGACTTAAAAGTTGTTAATATGGTAGCAGACATGTATATATCAAATTAAAGGGGGTTGCATGGGGGGGGGGGGATTACTGTATATAAGCCTTTGGCAGATAAGGGAAGTCGCTTAAGATGATTAATCATCCCATGGCACTGAATCAGATAAGATATTCATGGTTGGTTGCAGTGTTCCCTTATGGGCCGCCACAATCTCACTGGATATATGGTGCTAACTCCACATTTTATAGACAAATCAACACTCGACCAGGGATGTCAACATCAGGCCGAACACCTTTACTTCCCATAACATTTCACAGTGCCCATTTTAGGATTTCAATTGACTTAGGAGCCCAGGTAATTGAAATAAACTGCTATATTGTGGCCACCCAAAAGATAATTACTGAACAATAAAAATATAATAAAACAGGTTACAGTTGCACAATAATTGTGTAACCTGTTTTATTATAATTTTTTTAAATACTAATGGTGACAATTATTATATTTAAACTGAACCGTCAGCAGAGTGACAGTGCTGTTTTACTGAAGGATTCTGAAAATACTGGAAATCATTCATTGCAGCTGAACTTCGCTGAGAAGATGGCAACGGATGTTATAGAAGGTTATACAATAAAGCTGTTACTTCAATTTTTGACTTCATAAATTAGGAAAACAGCAGTAGAATACCTGTTTCTCCTGGAGTTGTTGCCGTTCCTCAAATTTTTCCAGAGTGACTGGAGACAGACCAGCCACTTTTCGTTTCAAATTATAGCGGTGCCAATCGGTCTTATAATGAAGACGGCCCAAATTAGCATCTTGAAACGCAACACTACACGTTAAACAAGTTAAAGACGACATGTTGACTAAAACCACAGAGCAGAATGATTGCGACAGAGCCAGAAATCAATACTTAAAGCTTAAGTTCACACGATGAGAGGAAGTGGTTCTCAGGGTTGCCACATTATTTTGACCAAAAATATCTAGAAAGGGCCCAAACAACATCCATAAATATCTAGATTTCGTTGGAAAGTATCTAGGGAAAATATCCAGATTGAGAAAGTAAGAAATTACATATGAAATTACTAAAGAAATTACATATGTATTGATCAAAGTTAGTGAAGGACGTTAATGGCTGTCTTAGGGCATCCTCGTCCGGTAGGGACAGTCATGAGCCACAGGTGACACCAGACCGTCATCCAGCTACTGATGGCAAAATCTTAACTAAAATAAATAAATTTAGAGTAGGAACATGGAATGTTAGGACATTAAATGAGCTAGGAAAGTTGACCAATGTTCTAAGAGAGATGGATAGCATGAAAATAAATATACTAGGCGTTAGTGAGATGAGATGGAAGGGATCGGGCAAAATTATAGCTGACAATCACACACTAATTTATTCTGGAGGGGATACACATGAAAAAGGTGTAGGAATAATATTAGACGAAAAAACAGCCAAGTCAATTAATGGATACTGGTGTATTTCAGATAGAGTTATTATGGTAAAAATCAAAGGCAAACCAATAGACATAAATATTTTACAAGTATATGCACCAACAGCAAGCAGTAGTGATGAAGAAATACAACACTTTTACGACGAAATAGAAATGGCGATGGCTCAAATTGGATCACAAGAAATAAAGATAATACTTGGTGATTTTAATGCAAAAGTAGGAAAGGGGAAAAATGGAGGATGTAGTGGGGAATTATGGTTTAGGTACAAGAAATGAAAGAGGGGAAAAGCTAATAGAATGGGCAAATATCAATGATATGATAATTGGAAACACATGGTTTAAACACCATAAAAGACGACTGTACACATGGATAAGCCCTGATAAGAAAATACGCAACCAAATTGACTACATACTAATTAATAAAAGATTTAGAAATTCTTTAATTAATGTAAAGACAATGCCTGGTGCTGACTGTAATAGTGATCATGTACCACTATGTGGACAAATAAAAGTAAGATTAAAGAGAGGGAAAAAAATGGTTAAGAACATGAGACTTAATAAAGAGGTTCTAAAAATAGATAAAGAAATGCAAGAACAATACAGAGTGACTGTGAAAAATAGGTACAATGCAATAACTAAAATACAGAGTATAGATGAACAATGGGAAATGTTAAGGGACTCCATTCATCAAACTAGCAAAGAAGTATTACCTGAGAGAGGCAAAATAGCTAAGAAAAAATGGACGAATGAAGATATCTTAAACCTGATGGACAAAAGAAAACAGTATAAAAATGACAAACAAGAATACGCTAAGATAAATAAAGAAATAAAAGATAAATGTGGGAAGGCTAAAGAAAGTTGGTTAAACGAGCAATGCAAAAAAATTGAATTAAATTCCATTAAAGATACAAAAAATATGCACAGACAAATCAGTGAGCTTACAGGAAAAAAAATAAGAATAAATACAGGGTGTTTGAAATCAAAAACAGGAAAGATAATATTAGAGGAAGATGCTATAATGAAGAGGTGGAATGAGTATATAAGAGAATTATATGAAGGAGAAAGGGCAGAATTAACAGAAGATAGTAACTTAGAAGGTCCACCTATTCTGAAAGAAGAAGTCGCTGACGCTATGAAACGTATGAAGAAAGGAAAAACAGCTGGGCCAGATGAAATCACAATAGAAGAATTAGAAGTATTGGGAGAATTTGGAGTAGATATATTAACCAAAATGTTGAATGATATTTACAGCAGTGGATATTTACCCAGTGATATGCTGAAATCTGTATTTATAGCTATACCAAAAAGACCAGGAGCAATTGATTGTGAAGATTTTCGTACAATTAACCTTATAAACCATATCACTAAGCTTCTACTCAGAATCATAATGAGAAGAACCAAAAAGAAAATAAAAATGGAAATTAGTGAAGAACAGTATGGATTTGTGGAAGGAAAGGGCACAAACAATGCAATTTATACATTGCGGACACTAATAGAAAGGTCAATAGAGAAACAGAGGGACATATATTTGTGCTTCATAGATTATACTAAGGCATTTGATAAAGTAAAACATGATGAACTGATTAAAATGTTGGAAGATATCAACACTGATGGAAAAGATTTAAGAATAATAAAGAATATTTACTGGAACCAAGTAGCAGCAATTAAAATGGGAAATAAAGAGGGTAGTTACGAACAGATAAAGCTAGGAGTACGACAAGGGTGTGTCTTGTCACCAGATCTTTTCTCCCTGTATAGCGAAGTAATAATGAGAGAGATCAAAGAGATGCCAGGAATACTAGTTGGAGGTTATAATATAAATAATATACGCTATGCAGATGACACAGTATTGGTGGCGGATAATTCAACAGACCTACAACAATTATTAGACGTTGTAGTAACAGAGAGTGCAAGGAAAGGACTCAACTTGAATATCAAGAAAACAGTAACAATGGTAATATCAAAGAAAATGGTGACACCAAAATGTGACATAGAAATAGAAGGGAAAATCCTTAACCAAGTTGATAATTTTAGATACCTAGGGGCATTTATAACATCAGATGGAAGATGTACAACAGAGATTAGGAGCAGAATAGGGCAGGCAAAAGCTGCATTTCAGAAAATGAAGAGTATCTTATGCAATAAGTCACTGTCACTGAATGTAAGAAAGAGAGTGCTGAAATGCTATGTAGAACCAGTTTTGCTGTATGGCAGTGAATCTTGGAATGTAAATGAACAAATTAAGAAGAAATTAGAAGCAACAGAGATGTGGTTCCTGAGACGAATGTTGCGAATTCCTTGGACTGCCAGAGTAACTAACGACGACTGCCTGAAACAGGCTAATGAAACTAGAACATTATATACAACAATAAGACAGAGACAAACAGCTTTCCTCGGTCATGTGATGAGAAGAGAGGCATTGGAGAACATCGTAACAACTGGAAAGATCGAGGGGAAGAGAGGCAGAGGTAGACCAAGAGAAGTGATGCTGGATGGATTGAGACGGTGGCATGGAGGAATATCAGCAGCAGAGTTGATCCAGAAAACCAAAGACCGAGATCTATGGAGAGCCATGAACGCCTACGCCAGCCGGCACGGCACTTGATGATGATGATTGATGTGACGGCAGGTCTTCCTGCCGAAGGGTTTTACGGCTTCCGCCGTAACCCCGTATATTCTCGTGAATAACGCAGCTGCGCCTGAACCCGCAGCGGCTTGAGCCGCGCTGGTAACTTACGGGAGTATGTGAGCCGGTCGCTCAGAAAGCAATGGCAAACTACTGAGCGTAATCTTGCCAAGTACATCAACAGCAGCTGAAAATGCTGATGTTGACTGCAACGTCATGTAAGGGATATGCAACATTTAAAAAAATTGATGTAACGTACCCTATAGAATCATGTCATCATTTTCACTGATGTCTGTCTCACAAGATGCACTTAGCTATGATGATGAAGTTGAAGCTTCAGATTCAAAATGACTCTGGTATGCTTTAGCTGTTCCAATTTCTTTTAATACACGATCAGGGAGCTGATAAGTTGAACATCATTTTCCTGCTCTCATCAGGAAGAAATAATAAGATATTGTCAAGATAGAATTTAAGAGGTCAAATTTTATCTTGTTTCTTAGTTTACATTTTGTATAATTCATAGCACTGAAAACTCTTTCCACATTAGCATTTGAAAGGGTAGTATCATGGCAGACATTGCAAATTCAAAGAGCTCACAGAATGGACTGTTACCTGAGCATCTTTAAATTGTCTTACTTCACTCCAAAAGGCATCAGTTTCTGTTTTGTTTCTCCAGTCAACCAAATTTATTTTGGTTAACGGATATTCTGCTTCCGCCACACTATTATCAGTAGCCCCTACAAATGTCAAAACTAGACAATATTTTGATATGCCCTTTACTGGCTGAAGTATGTTGTTAACAGAAAAGAGTGAAATATTTTTCAATACATCTAAATTTTCAGATAGTCTCTGCTTCAATTGATTGAATAATGAGAGAAGAAAATCTTGACAGCGCTTTCTTAAATTGTTCTCTTTCATTTTCTGTTAACAGTCCTTTCGTTTTTAAACCATCAATTTGTGATTCGATTTGGTATCCCAGGTATGGCTTAGGAGCCAAATACTAGCTCTCTGTAGTGCAAGTGAACAAGTCAGCTTTAGAAGTTGGCAATATAAGTCTTTTACCAACTGAGTGAAATGGCAAAGTGAGATCATAAAGTAATTTAACTTTATCAACATTTTGAGATTCAAACAGTTTATTAACTTTTTGCACTTCACTTAAAATGGATTGTAAAAGAGAAGGAATACCAATTTTTTTTTCCATCACTGTACATTCCATATAGTATTTCAGCTGCGTAGCACTTTTCACTTTGTCTTGTTATTTCGAAGTGTGTCTTCAACTCCAACGATTGGTTCACAATTACTTCAACAGTTGATTAAATTGATAACATCTAGTTTTGCAATACGACATAATTTTCAGTGGCGAGGAACTATCATTTAATGCTTTATATAAATTATTATATTGCTGTTGTCTGACAGATCATTTGGAGAACCAGTTATGTGTTTCAGCAATAAAGAATTCCAAATTCCTTGGTAAACATTCTGATGAGGCATGTGATAATGCTAGCTGCAAGGAATGACACGCACATTTTATGAGGGTTAAAGATGGGATATCTTCTTTCAATTTTGCATAAACGCCATGATTGATACCATTACCAACTATTATCGAAGCATTATCTGTACCAGTTGCAGCCAAATTCACACAGTGTTGCCATTTCCCTTTGATGAAAAAGCACCAAAATCGACCCACAAAAGCACTAAAAAGCACCAAAACTTTGAGGAAAGCACCAAAAAAAAAAACAAAAAAAAAAACACCAATTGTTTTTATTACAAATGTAACAAGGTAGCACATTATAATTTATTATTATTACTTCATATTACAATGAAGTTTATTCCTAGATCCGCCAAATCCCAATCAGAACTACTCTCGAGCCAAAAAAGCACTAAATTGCAATAATATTCTTTGGGAAATCACTAAAACAAGCACTGGCGGTATTCATTCAAAATGTTATAAAGTAGCACATTATAATTTATTATTATCACTGAATATTAGAATGACGTTTATTCCAGATCTACCAAATTCCTGTCAGACAACTCCACTTCAGTTTTTGTAGCTATTTCCTGTTGTGTTTGCTCTTGCAGTGATGATGATGATGATTGAAAGAAACATGTATATGATTCCTGAGATCCAATTTTTCGTAGAATATCCTTAGGTAGTTTGTAATCATGACAGCATTTGCCATATCTTTTCATTCCATATCTAATAGTCAAAACAGCTGTCAAACTCTTGATGCTCAGTCTATTCCGCAATTTTGATTGTATAATTCCCATCTGACTGAAAATACGCGCCACGTCCGCATTAGAATGAGGTAAAATGAGCACAGTTAAAGCTAAATCTGTAAGATCTTGGAAAGGATTTTCACCGGTGGCATCCCTGTATGAGGCTATTTCTGCCCACAGTCCAAGTATGTCAGAGGTCTGTGTCCACTGCATATGATGAAGTTTTCTCCACTGGAAATCGATGCGGGTGAGAGTAAACATTTTCTACAAACATTTTAGCAAGATCCAATATACAGGGCTTCATTGGCTGTAGACATTCACTTCCACTAAGATATGACATGGACTGCAAAACTCGAACGTTATCGGGCAAAAGTAATCGCAGCTGTGTCAACAGCTCTATTAAAAACTGGATGCACCTTCCACGAATTTCTTTCTCATCAGGAAACTTGTAGCCTGCTATTTCTTTCTCAAACTCATAACCTAGATTGGGATTAGGATCTAAATAATCTTGAATAGCATCACTTTCTGTTATTTTTCCCCCCAGGAATAGCAATCTTTGAACTGATAGAATCAGTAAGTTGGACAAGATCGCTGAGTAGGTTTGTTGGATTCTGTTTAGCTGCTTAGAATTTCTTATTCACACTTTAAACTTCTCCGAGAATATGCTTGAGAAATATGAGATACACATAGTTGTTCATGTCGCTAAACATAGAATGTAGAAGGTCTGCTGTATAACAGCGCTCGTTGAGTCTTGCTATATCAAAATGAGTTCTGAGCTCGACCCACTGCTGCAATATTCTGACAATGGCAGATTGAATGGACATCCATCGTGTCTGGCTTAATTGAACAGCCTTCAGCGGATATTGTCCATCATTTAATAAAGCAAAAAGCTCCCTAAACTTTGCTTGACGAAGACTTGAGTGAGAAAACCAGTTATATGTTTTGATTATGATCGAGAGGTTTTCCGGAAGGTTGTTATGGGAGCGAGGTTCTGCAAAGGACATGCTACTGAATGAATGAATGAATGAATATACTCCATTGTTTACACCTGTCATGACAGATGCATTGTCAGTGGCGAGTGCAACTAGTCTTTGCAACTCAAGTCCATTCTTGTTTAAACAAGAACAACATTGCATATTGCCTGCGCGTTGCAGTCACTCACTTCAACTAAATCGTATTAAAGGGAGTTAAATTACTTGAATATTGTACGGTAATGTACTAAGTCTGTTTTACTCCCTCGCTTCAGTTCAAATTCGGCTTTTTAGTGTCCCCAAAATGATTTTTTAAAGTAATTTTTACCCACCCAAATAAGCACCAAATTTTGTGAAGCACCAAATTAGCGCGGCCGCGTATAAAAGCACAATTTTCGCACTAAATGACTTAAAAAAGCACTAAAGTTAGTGCGAAAAGCACTAAAATGGCAACACTGAATTCACATGAAAAGAATCACAAAGTCGGCATCACAGCAATCAATAAGTCGCAGCACAGTGAATTTACAGTTCAAATAATGTTACTATAATTTATGCGCCCTTTTACCCATTACCGGGGGGTTGCCAGATTGTTGAGCGTTTGACCCAAGTCAGTTCAGAGTTTAAATAATGACAGTTACCATAATTTACGCGCGTCCAGACCAAACAAAAAATGGGTAAATGACACCGAAAGAAAAGTAAAATCTAGAAAGTATTCAAATATCCAACTCCAAATGAAAAATATCTAGAATTGCATCCAGCATCCAAACGTTAGAAAACGGAATCCATACGCGGGCAAAAACCTCTAGATCTGGATATAAAATATCTAGAATGGCAACCCTGGTGGTTCTTTTTCCGTTAATGGAGCTCTTGCGTTAAGGAAACAACGTTTTTACACCTTCACATCCTGTCGGTCTTTTCAACAACTGTAGAGAACAACAATGGTGAGTAATATATACCTTATGTGTTAAATCTGTCAAAATCTAAGCTAATTGAGGGAGATGTGTACTGTTTTATATAGTATATTGCAAATAAATGTGTTTAACGTTTATCCGTATAATTGTTGCTGTGTGGATATGCAGTTTTTGCAAATAAAACAAAATATATTGACGGAAAATGAAAGCAATTGATTTCAAACAATTTCACGTTGATATGAACGCATACTCAGTTTACTTTCATATTGCTCGTGTGTGAATGAATGTTACCTTTCTCTCTCTATCCCCCCACCCCCCCCCCCCTTGCGTTTTTTAAATGCATATTTATTGTTCTGCTGTTGTTTAATTATTAGTGTTGTGATTTATGTATGAATGAAATAATGTAGGAAGGAGAGCAGAGAGATTAGAGAAGGGAAGAATGTCAGACGGGCCTGCGTGCCCAGTTCTTAAAAGTTAGTTGCATATCCTTTACAGAATATTTCAGTTTCAGTCAACCTGTCTTATTTTGGCTGTGTTCTTGTTGCTCTTGGCAAGGTTATTACGTTCAGTAGTTTGCTATTGCTTTCTCAGTTTCTGAACAGCCAGCACCCATACCATTTTATTAAAAAACCTAACCCAACGCAAGACGGTCTGGTGCAAAATCGCCCGCTACTGTGTTTTGAACGCTGTGTGCGGGATCACGAACCGTGTCTGTAACGTAACCCCTTCGCCCCGGCACCCAATTCTTAACGCTTTGAAAATAAAATATTTTATTATAGAGTTGGCAGTCTTCCGAATAACAGTCCTAAGTAATTTGGTGTAAAAAGTATCCCTTAAGGGCCTCATTAGTTGATGTTGTCGATCACTTCCTGTTCAATGTGAAGTGGACTGCTAGACCGATCGATGGATACAATAAATAAGTGTTTCCTGGGCCCAGAGGGCCCTGGCTGTCGTCAGTCATCGGAGTGTATATCTATCCACATATAACTGATCGGTATACACTCCTACGACTGTGAGGGCCCTCTGAGCCCCAAAAAACTGAATTTTGCAGTTAAAGCTTTCTACAGGATGAGGTAGCCAGTCTCATGCCAACCCTCGTCCGGGGCTTCTTAGTGTAATAGATTCTGTTCTGTGCTAAACAAAAAGCAGGTTTGAACCAAACAAAACTACATGCAGGATCACAAATGTCCATGTTGTCCATGTTACCAGTGTCTCTTGCCATCAGGTGAACTCACTTCAACTTCAGAGGTTATATTCTAGGGAGAGTTTATTCGTAATCGAACTGCGAATAAACGAAGTGTCTATTTGTAATCGAATTGCGTATAGTACTGAGCGTTTGATAAAGTAGATAAAAACAAGCTGTTGGAAATCCTTAAACAAAATGGACTGAGTACACTCACATCTAACAGAAGTGAGAAGCTTATACAAGTAAGCAGCCATGTGCGGGGAATGCCTAAGTCTGCCCTTGCCTGAAGTCTGAGTGGGTTTACCTGATGGCGAGGGACAATGGTGATAGGAAAAATAATTCATATGCAAAAATCAGTCCAGTACACTCTCCAGTAGTGGCAGCTATTAGTTGTAGTAGTAGCACGTATATTGGCACGCTTGAGTTCAAAGTGAATGAACAAACAACAAATTCAGATATCCTATAAACCTATCATATTTGATATTTCCGTGTCGATCAGCATGTTTCAATGAATCGATCAGTATGTTTCAATGAATCGATCAGTATGTTTCAATGAATCGATCAGCATGTTTCAATGAATCAATCAGCATGTTTCAATGAATTAATCCTGACACACTGTGGTGTATGGCTTGGTTTGGCAAATCAACAGGAT
The DNA here is from genome assembly GCA_014155875.1 of Cepaea nemoralis. Classification (NCBI taxonomy): domain Eukaryota; kingdom Metazoa; phylum Mollusca; class Gastropoda; order Stylommatophora; family Helicidae; genus Cepaea; species Cepaea nemoralis. The sequence goes on from JACEFZ010027920.1 coordinate 253,033, forward strand.
TTTTTTTTTTTAATTCCTGGGCATGTTTACGTTCTGTAGTTTGCCATTTATTTCTGAACCACAGTTCGAACGCGGTATGCAGGGTTACGAAATGCCTTCATAACCACTTCACTACAGACCCGGCGACTATTCATGTTTGTTTCAGAAGGTACAGTTAGTTGGATGTCTTTTACGGGACATAACGAAATCAACCACGGCATTTATTCCAGAAGTTGGTGCTTTTGTTGCCTTCCACTTATGCCATTAGGCGTCATGGACGAGGTACATTTTCCAAGAAATGAATAATTACTATCAGTTACCAGTAAGTTAGCTAATTATCAAACTGTCGGATAACCAACAAAAAAAAAATGTCTCGCCAGCGAGGAATTGAACCTCAATCTCCCGCGTGACAGGCGGCGATACTTACCACTATGCTACTGAAGACACGATGAAACCTTAACAAAAATGTATAAGTCAAACACATGTTCTGATGACGTCATGTACGTCACATGACCAGACTTCGATTGCTAATAGACAGTTCGTTTATTCGCAATTGGATTGCAAATAGACACTTTGAACATTTATTGCATCCATCGATTGGTCTAGCAGTCCACGTCACACTGAACCGGAAGTGATCAAGAACACATTGATGCTTGTTCCGGTGTGCACAATTTTTTTACACATGCTTTTGGGCAGTATTTACAACTTCTGTGCCACAATTTTCACATATAACTGTGAAATGTTGGTACATAATTCAATTTTCTCAGTTCTATACACTTTAGTTCATAGCGTTTCATGTTTTTTAAAAATTATATCACCTAATGAGGCCCTGTAAGGGATGCTTTTTATACTAAATAATTTAGGGCCGTTATTCGGAAGAGTGCCATAAAGTTTAATCATTCTTTCTCTCTCCTAAAACATTTAGTTTCTTTGTCTTCCTCAACATTGGTGGTGATATTTTATAATTGTGCCCCACCCGACCGTGTCCGTTTTTTGGTCCTTTGTAGCTAAATTAATCCCGTTTCATTTGTTTCTTGCTTAGTTATTAGTTTAATTTAGTGCATGTTCTCTGGCATTTCCCATTTCCTTCCATTTTTTGTGGGTTACATCATTTACTTTTAGATTTCCTAAATTGATTACAGGCTCGGTCGTAGAAACTTTGACCTCATTCAACCTGCTTTTGTGTATTGTATGATTGAGGTAGTTTTTCTTGTGCTGTTTTCTTTATACGTTTTTCCTTCTTTGCAGATTATATTCTCTTTGCCTTTTTAACACACCCACACCCTCTCACCCCCAGTTTTACTCTGATGAGGTGGCGGGATCGTTTCCTACACTCATCAGTTTGGACTTCGTCCTCTTCTCATTCAGAAAACATTGGCAAACTACAGAGCATGACATTGCCTAGAAAATCAACCGGGAGTTGGGGTTGGTTGCAGCGCCCTGCATAGGACATGCAGTTATTTTTTACAATGATATTGGCCGCCTTTACTTCTCTGAACTGAAAGTGTTGAAGTTGTATGAGTTTTTGTTGCAACAGATTGTATCCCATCTGACCCAGTCTCTATAGGACGACAAGCCGCTTGCAGAAAGCATTGCACCGCGTGAACTCCATAGTTCCAGTGATTACTTCACTGAATCTGGGGAAATTGCACTCGTGTTCTGAATGGGGCAGCCCTGGAGATGAATCCACTACCTATAGAGCACGGGGAAAACGTCTTAGCCACATACCATTTCCGTGTCCATTTTGGGCTGCATTGACCTAACTTTTATGTTTAGAAACCCAATCTTGTAGTGGATTTGAAGACATGACCGCCAGGCTGACATGCAAGCGATTACAAATTGTGCTTATGTTTATTCAATCAGGCCAAGCGAACCAAGAAAGTGGGCATTGTTGGGAAGTATGGTACCAGATATGGTGCTTCTCTAAGAAAGACCGTCAAGAAGATGGAAGTGACCCAGCACAGCACTTACACCTGCCCGTATTGTGGAAAGGTGAGCATGTTGCACTGGTGGTGGTGATTTGTTTTGTTCCTTGTATATTCGCCTATTAAAAATTTTCACAGGCAGTATGGTTTTGTAGAAATTGTTTAATAACACGATGGTTGTGGTATATTTTTGGCACTTTTGGAGGGCAGGCATTTTATTGATGTTTGAACTAGTTTAAGGGAATGTGCAGGCTAATTGCAACCCTTACTGCTACTTTAACAGCTTCTGCTGTTTTATCTCAAATTGGAGCAGATACACTCAACTAATTTGCTATCTTTTACTGTTTGTCATTTCCTTCCCACACCTTATACATGAAAGTTTAAATATATATTGTATAGTTGCATGTGTCTATATGTATGTGTGTGTGTATGTATACATAGTTGTATATGGTGATCATGTGTGGTAGCAAAACATGGCCGCCCTCGCCTATCGGCATGGCATCTGGTTTTTGTTTTCTAAATATAAGTGATTTAATTTGATATTTTAGTCCTTGCATTCTAAGTAAAATTATACAAGTATCCATGGCGAAGTCGTCACGCTGTTTGACTCAGACTCCAAAGGTTGTTTGATTCCGTGCCGCGTTCTTTGGTTCACGAGTGAAATTTTTCGGAGACCCTATGGGTCGTTGCTAGAGCTACAGTTTGTGCTTTGTACGGCGCTTTCCTTGCTGTGAAAAGAGGCAGAGCCATATGGGATAAAAACACGGTGCAATGGGGTCTACTTTTAAGTGACTTTTTTTTATACACTTGGTTTCATTTCTTAAATTTTTGTGAATGTCTGTTGTGAAGATATTATCTGGTAAATAATGCAATTTATGTTTCTTTGTTCAGGAATCTATGAAAAGGAAGGCAGTTGGCATCTGGAAGTGCAACAGGTGTTCAAAGACTGTTGCTGGCGGTGCTTGGGTTTACTCGTAAGTATTTCCATTTCTCTGACATGTTCACTTATAACATTTCTTAACTCTACTCACTATTCTGGGTTCCATGCATGAGATGTGAATAGTTTATATAGCATATTCATTTGTTTTAGTGAAGATAATTTTGTGACATTTTGTTCACTGTTAACTATTCTGGAGTATTCTATTGGTTCTATGCCTCATACTTAAGTTGTGGCTTTCTATATGTTCTTTTAATAATACTTTAGTTTTTTTTTTTTATACTTTGCCACTGAGAATGGATATAATGTTCTACTCTAGCCAAACATGGCATCCATCCATCATGTGCCATGCCGATAAGCATGGGCGGCCATGTTTTGCCATCTCGTTCATGAGTCGTGGATCAGCTCCATGTTTGTCTCGGCCAGGCTATCCAGGTATTTGCTTCTCAGTCTTCCCCTTGGTCTATTCCCTTCAATCTTGCCAGTTGTCACCAAGTTCTCCAATTAATTTCTTCTCATAGCATGCCCACAAAATTTTGACTGTCTACGTCTAATGTCTCTAATCAGTTTACGATATTCATTTGTTTCTTGAAGGACTTGTTCATTGGTTTTTGTTGCCTGTCCATGGTATGGCATTCTTTGCATTTTCCTCAGAAACCATATTTCCACAGCCATCAGATGTTTTTCAGCTTGACTGCTAATTTTCCACGCTTCACATCCATACAAAAGTACAGGTTCTATGTAGCACTTCAGCGCTCTTTTTCTCGTTTCAGTTATCCTTTTATTGGTCAGTATATTTTTCATCTTGCATACGGCTACCTTTGCAATGGCAATTCTTATTCTAATCTCTTCAAGGCATCTCCTATCAGATGTTACGATTGTTCTGAGATAACTACCGATTCACTTGTTTAAATATATGCCCATTGTATATTACGTTGTGGTATTTCCTTCTTCTCAGTGGCGAAACATGGCATACAAATTGCTATTGTGACCTAGTCTGCTTTGATGTGTGTGTGTGTGTGTATGATTTTATTCTGGTATGAACCTTGGGCCCTGTCCACATCAGATTGGAAGCACTAGACTCTAGTTTCACTATCATTTGAGCTCATTAATAGTGCATATCCCTGACTGGCCCAGGATCAAACTCTAAATCAGTGGCGTGTGAGGCGTTGCGTTCGCGTTGCCCTTTTTTTCCATTATCCTAACAATCCTGTTCAGTCACACAGCACTGCTGATGAGAGCGAAACTCGAGTCTGATGCTTCCAGTCTGACGTGGTACATACTGGAATACAATTAGCATTGCCAGTAGTGTGTTGTGCTCGAGCTTCAAATCTCAAAACACCCAAATACATCTACAATTTTATTTCAGGTAAACTTTATCCCAGTAGGGTTTCTGTTTATTTTACCTTAATTAAAGCATTTTTATGTATGTTGCTGGTCTCCGTAGCGAAGGTGTGCGGGCATGGTTCATGATCCCGTATAGTCGCATTTGAAATGCAGCTTGGTGCGATGTGTCAGCAGACTGGGTTTTGTTTGTTTGCGTGAATGGTATGGGTGCTGGTCGTTGAGAAACTAGTGTACATAAACTTGCCAATACATCAACAGCAATAACTGCTGGTGTTGACTGCAAACATCCTGTAAAGGATATGCAACTAACTTCTTTTTTTTTTTTAATGTATGTTAGCATTCAATATTTTAATGATTTCAGCTTATTCTCACTCAAAATTACTGTTTCTTTCCTCAGAACAACAGCTGCAGCACAAGTCAGAAGTGCTATTCGACGTCTTAGGGAAATGAAAGAAATTTAAATAAATCTTTGTGTAAATTAACAGTTGTTGCTCATTTTCATTGGTTGTAAGAAAGTGGAATACTATGTTGTCTTCTAGTAATGTTCCACCAGAGCATGTCTCACATTATTTTGTATGGGTTAACTTATTTTACTGCTCGTGACCTCTGAAGAAGTGTACGCCTGGAATATCATAGAGAGGGCATTTAGAGCTTATAATAGCTTTGTTTAATTATATTTAAGCAAAGGGCTTATGGGTGCGATTCGTAAGCTCGCATTCGAAGCACATCTGCGGCTGGTTTATTATGGGAGCCGGTTCGGAAAGCAATGGCAAACTACTGAGTGAACCTTGCCAAGACGACAGTAGCAACAATAAAATGCTAGTGATGTCCTGTAAATAGGATATGCAAACAAAAAATCATATCTGAGGGTTCGTGTGTACCCAGTGGGTAGGGTATTTCCATCTGAATTGTTAGGGGTGTTTTGTTTTTCTTTGGGTTCAGTGTGGTTCCTTACATAGATATGTCAGTCTCTATGGTAATTGAAATAGGCTTAGAGAACTCGCATGTATGCACCGGATAATCTGTTGGGATAATCAAGTATCGGACAAGTCCTGCCCATCCTTCCTTTACAACATTCTCTCTCTCTCTCTCTCTCTCTCTCTCTCTCTCTCTCTCTCTCTCTCTCTCTCTCTCTCTCTCTCTTCCCCCCCCCACCACAACCACCACCATTTTGTCTCTGGGGCCAGCATCTGGTTGTAATAATGGTATAAAAACTCCCAGTATTAAACTGTCAACTTGATCATATCTTCATTATTTTTTAGGTGAATAAGTACTTTGCCTCTTGATGGCAATGAGTTGTAATTTAACACCTATTTGGGTAAGGTCTGCTTCTCTAGACACATTCTGCTTAAAGTAACACTTTTTCCTGTCCATGGGTGGAAATTTTAAAAATATTGTAAGGGCAGCAGCCTTATCACATATTCAACTGCCATGGACTTTTAAAAGCACACAACTGCGGAGTATTTCACCAATACCGCACGGCCCAAGTGATTAGAGGCATATTGTGATATAGAACGAATTGATCTTGTAAGGCTCACCAAGCTGTGCTGAAGTTCAAACTGCACCTTCTAAACATTGCAGCCTTTTATTTTTACTGTCCAGGGTGAATGGTTGCAGTCATTGCTATGCTTTTTTTATCAGTAGCCTCCCCACATTCTTTATCATGACAAGAATGCATATAAAGCAATGTTTTGTGTCATTTGTATTTGGTCAAAGTTCACAAGAATAAATTGTAGAGACTGGCTCTGGATTGTTTGATTTAAAGGGAGCAGTGTATGGTTGACACAATTACAAGAGATAAAGTCGCCCTAATTACTGTCCAGGCAGTTTAGGTGGAAATAAAGGTTTATAGGCTGGCCTCCATGTTGAGTGAAACTGGATACTGTCTACTAATAATCACCGCTGCACGGTGAAACAAGAGGAACAACCTACTGCTCTCATTGTGAATAATCACCCTGCCATATAGTCTAAGCCAGGGGTGGCCAACAAGAGGCCCGCGGGCCGAATGCGGCCCGTCGGGAGTCATATTGTGGCCCGCGGAGTGAGAAACGACGATGTAGTCGAAGCTGTAGCACGCTTGCTTGTTTACTTTAACAAAAAATAAAAAAAAATTAGGAGCGTGGCCTGGCAGGAAATATTATTTCTGAAATTTGGCCCACCTGCTGAAAAAGTTGGCCACCCCTGGTCTAAACCTTTCACCGCTGCCTGTATTCGCAATATGTTCGTGCATGACATCCAGCCTGATGATGAAAGTGGAGGCGGCCATTACAACTCTGGCATGGTCATCTTATACTCCACTGCATACAATAATCATAGTAACTGACTCAGTCGATGATTCACAGGTTAAATACGGAGATTGTCGTATGCTGAGCCATTACACCTACCAGAGCTAAAATATCACCCTTCAGGCCATGCCGCTGTTAGTAGAAGTAAAATGTCGACTAGCACGCCTTTAAGTACCCATACTCCAGGACATCTCTTGTAGAAGCCGGGGCATGTATAGGCATGCCCGAAGTACTGCGACCTGTGCATTTGATGACAATTGAGACAGTGCCTTTTAAAGTCCAGGATTTCAATTGCCATCAACTCTATAATACTTTTCGACACAAGGGATCGTGCCCAGTAACAGCCAAATCAAAAACATTGTTTCACAACTGATAAAAGTAGTTGTTAGTAGTCATAGTATATTTTTAACCTTTGATAAATATTTGTCGTACAGTGATACATCAGCGTTCAGGGTGTTTGAGCCTTGAAAAGGGCTTGTGGGTGTAGCTGGTTTGAAGCCATTTTTGTCTGACCCGGTACCAAAGTGCATCTCTACGGGGGCAGTGTTGCAGAGATCGCCTTTTGCAATATCACAAACCAACGGTACTACGAGGGCAAGTTAATAAGTAAGTCACAAATAGCTGTAGAAAAATAACTAATTATGATAACAACTTGAACCAGTTTATTTTTATACATACATTGTCACGTTATTTCTCAACATAATTTCCACTAACATTGATGCACTTATCCCATCATTTTATCAGTCCTCCCAAACCGGCCGCATAGAACTGCTTGTTCTGTTTTCACTTACATGCCATCCCACAGAACTGTGAGACTTACTTATTGACTCGCCCTCGTAACTTTTTCTACCCAACTATGCACCGCTTTACGGGAAATCGCTAGGGGCTAAGTCCACTGAAAACCCACCTTGGCGGGAGACATTTCGCAAGTGACGCCGAAGTTGAATGTGAAGTGAAAACATGGTTTAGAAAACATCAACATCAGAACTAATTCTTTACATATGTGGTGAGGCACGTTACGATGTAGCCAGACCGTCATTCAGCCCAACGTATTAAGATTGGCATGGATTAGGACTAGGTAGGTAATGTTTTCTGTGTTAAGGATGTTTCATTGTTGCGAGATGTCAACCCAGTGTCCAGAGGGATCTTCTGAACACACAGTGTATAGTTTTATGTATAGTTTTATGTACCATTTACATTCCAAAGGCTTACTCCGTGACAAGTTTCCGCCCTTCAGTTATACACAGATATAGGTGCCATTAATGAAGTGAGGTATGTGTTTACTTTATACCTCAAGGGAAAATAATGTTATAGTCTGCTCATTTGAATGTGTTCCATCAAGCAATATTAGTATGCTCATTACACCAGTGTCATCAGCAACTGGTCATACCACTTTCAAGTATGTTATAGCGGCTACGGTTATAATTGAGGTGATTTTCTTCTTCCTTCTGTTTTTCTGCCCATCCATATATATTTGACCGGTTTGTTTCCGGGTCCGGTCAAGGATATGCACTACTGAAGAGCTTAAATGAGAGCGAAACTCGAGTCTAGTGCTTCCACATTGACGTGGATAGGCCTTAGGTTCATACCAGAGTGCGATCAGCGTTGCCAGTAGTGGGTTGTGCTCAATATTTAAAAATCTCAAATCCCGACACAACTACTAAATCAATTTGATTATTGCTCACTGGACCTTAGGCGGCCTGGTGTGCCTTGCCAGTGAGAAGACCTGATCGTTCGGGTCCACATCGATTGACGGATGTCAGTCGTGGCGATCAGGCAAATCTTGAGCTACAGCCTACGATGGGTGACGTTGTGGAATTCTGTTGTGATAATTTGGCCATGTCCAGCGTGTGCCGCGTGGTCTAGTGTTTACACTCCCGCTTCACACGCCAGTGATCCGGGGTTTGTTTCCGGGTCCGGTCAAGGATATGCACTACTGAAGAGCTCAAATGAGAGCGAAACTCGAGTCTAGTGCTTCCACATTGACGTGGATAGGCCTTAGGTTCATACCAGAGTGCGATCAGCGTTGCCAGTAGTGGGTTGTGCTCAATATTTAAAAATCTCAAATCCCGAAACAACTACTAAATCCATCCATATATAGTTGGATGGACAATTTTGCAATCCCTATAGCAGAATAACGGGACATTTAAATCAAATGTTACATACATATTCTTGTAATGTCGTTGACCCAGAAGGAGTATTGGTATTCTTCAAGAATTGAACATCGGGGAAAAATATTGGTTCGTAAACAGCATATGTCTCAACAACAAGTATATTTGCCTTTTTTGGACGTTACAGTGGCGTAGAAAGAACCGTTCTGGAACGCGTGGTTCCCACAAGAAGCGGTAGGGACAAACCGGTACGAAGATGGAGACTTGACAGTGCGACATGAACATGCAGGAGGCAAGGGAGCTGACAAAAGATTAGGAATCTATTCTGTGGGCCGTGATGAGAGCGATGTTCTGCGTGATGTTTGTATGTGTATAGGAAGCAACAAGCTGCCATAAAAAGTTGACAATGAAGTAGGTTAGAGTCAGAAATATCAACTGGTGAACCATTGAGACCACTAAGACAGTTCATGTAATTCACATATTTTGGCGCTCATCGAAGTAGAGACTAGTAGACACACTAGATAATATAAAACATGGAAAACTATAATTACCCGACCGCGATTCAAAACTGTCACCTCCACATAACGACAGTGCCTCTCTGCTGGAACATGTATAATTCAACTCATTGCCAACTAGACACCCCTCGTTATAAAGTGCCTTCGTTGTTAGTCAGGTCTATAAAAGGTTGTCAATTGCACTGAGAAAAAAAAAAGAGTTTAAATGTTGTATAGGACCTACACTGTTATGTGGATGTGAAACATAAACAAACAGCAGACAAGCTGAGCATCTATTAGCGGTGGAAATGTTTCTTAGGAAAATGCGAAGAATACCATGAGCGGACAGTAAAACCAATGAGCAAGTTTTACAACAAAACAAATGACAAATTAGACGTAAACAGTCACAATCCGATGATCGTGCGAATATAGAGTGAAACCTCGGATTTCGTATCCTTCGGTTTTCATCGATTTTTTTTCCGAGATAAATGTATCTCGATTTTCGTCGGTTGACTCGGATTTCGTCGACGTGCCCACGGGACGTCGCTGCTAATATTTTCGAAAACAAAGGGACCCACGCGTTCTTCTGTTCAGTTTGGGGTTGTTTCTTGTTGTGTGAGCAGAATCGTCTTGCTAATAAATTAACCATTCCTGTTAGTTCCATCACGGGACCAAAGAAAGTCTTCAGAGCCAGCAGCCCACGAAGAAGAGGGCCAGGAACACGATCGAGTTGAAGAAGGAAATCATTAAAAAAAAATACGAGAGCGGCATTAGGATTGCTGAAACGGCCTCATGTACGGGTAGTCGCCATCCACGATAAGTTTCATTGTGGTGAAAAAGGAAGCAATAAAGGAGGCTAATTAGCGAAAGGCGTGACTGCACTAACGAAACAGATCGCAAAAAATTGAAGATGTCAAACAGTTGTTATTAATTTGGATAAATCAAAAACTGTTAGATGGCGATTCTGTTTCGGAGGCAATCATATGTGCAAAGGCCAGACTGTTGTATGCCGATCTCATTAAGTAAATGCCTGGGACGAGTGCTAGTGTACTTAGTGATTTAAAGGCCAGCAGAGGGTGGTTTGCAAATTTCAAGAGGCGCACTAACATACACAGTGTTACTAGGTATGGTGAAGGTGCGAGTTCGGACAAGCCTGAGGCCGAAAAATAATACTAAACACTATATTTCTTCTCTATAAAATGTGTTTTCGGTATGTATTTTGGAGTGACTAGACAGATGTAATTTTATTTACGTTGAATCACATGGAAATAATTTCCTCGGTTTTCGTCAATTTCGGATTACTCCGATTGTTTTCGGGCGGATTATCTACGAAAACCGATATTTTACTGTGCATATATATATATATATATATATATATATATATATATATATATATATATATATATATATATATATATATATATATATATATATATATATATATATATAAAAGAGACTGTATGTATGTCCGTTCTTTATGCGTTCGCGAACGGTCCATCCGATTGAGATGAAATTTTCTACACTTTTTTTTCTCATTCCTGTACAACTTTCAGTCATAGTTTTTTAGTTTTTTTTCGGCTACTTACTTACTAAAATTTAATATTTCATTTTTCATTATAATTTCTATATAGCAAGGGGACTTAACTCTAGAAAAGTTATTTCAAGGGGCATAACTTTTAATAACATTTTTATATACTTTATAGTCATATTGTTGCATCGTTTTCAAAGATTTATAAACTCTTTGTCTATAGTTATTTACAGGCATATGAGTTATAATAAATAATGATATAATCTTTAAGGCATTTTCAAAGTTTTCATAAAAATAATGCATAACATTGTAACTCATCTTTTTTATGCTTAAAGAAGTTATCTACAGTCATGTAGGTGATTAAAAACAGTTTTCATTACAAATAATGGATGGTGTGTGGAAGGACATTCTTTTAAGTTACTGTGTGAATTTAATGAGACGCTCTCCGCCAGGAGCTGGGCGAAGCCGGGCCGGCTCAGACAGACAGACTGACATATAGACAGACAGATAGTCGGGAACGGGAGCTTATATGATTACGTATATAAATTAAATGAGATGCTCCCCACCAGGGACTGGGTGAAGCCGGGTCAGACAGATAATCGGGAACGGGAGCTTATATGACTACTTATAAGAATTAAATGAGATGCTCCCCATCAGGGACTGGGTGAAGCCGGGCCGGATCAGACAGACAGACAGATAGTCGGGAACGGGAGCTTATATGACTACTTATAAGAATTAAATGAGATGCTCCCCACCAAGGACTGGGTGACGCCGGGCAGGGTCAGCCAGACAGACAAACAAACAAGCAGACAGACTGATAGATAGATAGATCCCCTCCAGGGACAGTGCGAAGCCGGGCCGGGTCAGCTAGTGTGTGTGTGTGTGTGTATATATATATATATATATATATATATATATATATATATATATATATATATATATATATATATATGATGTGTGTGTGTTTTTGTATATATTTTCGTAGACTTGTATATACGCAGCAACGGGTAGCCGATCTTTCCCTCACCTAGCAGGCGAGGAGTCCAGGTGTCGAACCCCCTTGCACGATCAGCGCACCCTATGAACTTCGTTAACGCACCCGCTCTCTCTCTCTCTCTCTCTCTCTCTCTCTCTCTCTCTCTCTCTCTCTCTCTCTCTCGCTGTCTGTCTGGTCTGTCTCTCTCTCTCTCGCTGTCTGTCTGGTCTCTCTCTCTCTCTCTCTCTCTCTCTCTCTCTCTCTCTCTCTCTCTCTCTCTCTCTCTCTCTCTCTCTCTCTCTCTCTCTCTCTCTCTTCCTTTGCAGGACGTTGCTGTCAAGGTTAAATTTCTATGCAATTTTACGTTCAGTAGTTTGTGATTGCGTTCGGAACGAAAAGTCAACGTTCTAGTCCAATTGAGAGGTGTATAGAATAAAACCTGTATCCCGCCATCAGCGCACAAGAAGTTTAAGTGCTATAGCGCTGTTATGCTTTCGGTCATGTATATATTTAACCTATTCAGTCACACACACACACACAGAAACACTGTCATTTACTGCTACTATAGTACCTTGTGGTGTATGGGGGAGGTCTTGAGCCTGGGAAATTAAGGCCGCCTGGCTAGTGCAGTCGCCGCCAACTGTGCACCGAACAAACTGTAAGTTTAGATCAAACATGGTACACAATAAACACACACAAAATAACACGATGACTCTAGCATGGCTGAGGATAGCATGGCCGAATGGATAAAAGAGCTCGTTCTCAAACATCCGGGGTGCTGATTCCGAGATAACGGGTTCAGCCCCACATCGTTCTGTTGGACTAAAATGTTGACTTCTCGTCCTTGACTTTGGAACATAAATATATAAGTTCCTCTGAAGTCGGAGTGGGTTCGCCTGATGGCGAGGGACACTGGTAATAGGACAAGCTAATCCATACGCAAATATCAGTCCAGTGCACTAGAAGCATGTATATGGACTACGCTTGTGTTCAAAGCGAGCGAGAGCAAAACAAACAAATCCTAGCATGGCGATATATTGTCCTTCTGCCTAAATGGCGATATATTATCCTTCGGCACTGAATCAGTTAATGCATGTGTGTGCGAGTGCACGCGCGCGTATCTGTTTATCATCTACTTATCAACCTACTTTTTCTTAGTGTACTTGTCTGCCTGCCCATCTACCACCTCCCTCTCTGTTTATCTGTCTGCCTTTAAGCCATGTATGTCTACCAATCATCTACTCCCATCCTCATTGCCTCGTGTGTATGTCTTGTGTGGCTGAGTTAACATTTATTGCAGTGTTATCGTCGGCAAGGGCAACAATTAAATATAGTGACATGCCTCTAATTTTGTTTTAAGTGAACTCTAATGGAAACGTTTATTTGTGACGGTTCGTCCTTTGAATAGCTCGCGTTTGAACTGTGGTCTCCACAACCCGATGGCACTGCTAGTTTAAGTAAGGCACTGTGTACTTTGTGAATTTGAGAAGAGCCTGTTTTTGCTAAACGTCGAGGCAGGGGGGCTCTTGAATATTCATACACTAATAGAATGACACTTAAGCACCGTCACTGGATTCCTCACCTCCCCCAAATCAACTAATCGTACCTTAATTTACAGATATTGTACAGTAAGTCGATTTAATGCTGGACTCACACAGACAGGCTATTGTGAAACATTTCTCGCAAACTCTACACTGCCACGCCTTCTATCCAATGAACATGGCAAATTTTCTACCTCGCCTTGTTTACTTTTCCCTTTAAATGGCAGCACATTGGTGTTCGTGGGCCGCCAGTGACACTGGCCAAATAGTTGCCCAGTTTCGGGTTACAGCAGCCCTTCAAATCTGACAGTACAGGAAGAGGCCTGGGCAGGCCGGGAAGACGCCCTTGGACGGCGGAACTTGTACCTGCTGAAGGAGCTCTTCTCGAAGCACTCGGCGACGGAAGGTGTACGATTTCTGACAGCAATTAGACGTGATTAGGCTCCTTGGAGACTTCGTTCAACATGCCACTAGAGTTTCTCTTTAGCCACATTGAAAACTTCGGTTGCGAAGGTACACAAATAAAATCACAAGGAAGACAGAAAGCTGCTTGAAAAATTGCCATATGAAATGAAGCAGATTGACTGGATTTTCCATAATTTGCATTTATTTCGGATGCGAAATGTATATATTATTTTGCGCTCGCTAGGTGTGAACTCAAGCGTAGTCCATAAACACTACTTATAGCAGCACTGGACTGAATTTTGCGCGTGGGTTAGCTTTCCCTATTACCAGTGTCCCTCGCCATCACAAGAATCCATTCCGAATTAAGAGGTACTTGTAATTTACGTCCCCAGGTCAAGGATGAGAAGTCAACAGTTTAGTCCAACTGTCCGGTGTAGAAGTACCAACTGTTCGGTGTTGAAGTTGCATCTCTTACCTCGGAATCCGCACACCGGATGTTTAAGAATGCGCGTTCTTATCCATTCGGGCATGCTGACCTCCGGATGCAAAATATAACACGGTCGTTACTAATATACAGGGTGCATTTTTAATGACTGTGCAGTGTTTGAAAATATTGCCGGTCCAAGTTTTGTATTTACCTATTATGTTGCATGAACTTTACAGAGGATGAATACAAAACCTGGACTGGCAATATTGTCAAACCCTGCACAGTTATTAAAAATACACTCTGTATTTAATAAATAATTAACGAGTCCCGAGGCGAGAACTTGCTGTGGGTATGTGAAGTGTTAGGGCCATCCTATTCGGTACGCCGAAGAGCACGGAGGAGTAGGTGGTTAGTCTTTCCCTTCCACACGGACGTCGATCGCAGATATGGAACCCTTATCAGACCGCGCTCATGCCATTGTCAGTGTAAAGTCCTAACCGCTACACCTAATACAATAACTAATGTTTTATTATATTGTGTGTTAATTTATGATTCACACATTTAGCATATCTATAACATCCCACGTCGCATCCCCTGTGAAATATGAACGTAAAGCTAGTCGAATAGAAGATATAGGGATTACGTTCTTGAAAAACGCGACTTAAAGTGAAACGACGTATAGCGAAACACTATTTCCAATATAATTAACTGAAATACAATGTATTATGTAATGTTTAGTGTGAATGTTGCTGATATTTATTGACTAAATAGAGATGGGTTGGAGGACGAGTTGTAGAGTTATTGGGACGTAGAGGTATTAAAACCACGACTTGCTCCAGAACTATCATCAGCACTACTAGTACTGCTCTCACCCGCTTTCTTAGCTAGATCTTCATAGGGAGTCTTTGCTTTCTCCTGGATAGCCATCTTGCTGACAGGCATATTCCATTGGTTCTGGTCTTCAATCCATACGGCCAATATTGTTTCCATGTTCTCCATAAGAGTACTTCTGGTACGAGTGATATTGGAAGCACTCAAAGGGGTAACGTTTTTAGCACCCTCTTTGATTTTGTCAGCACCTGCACGCACGAATTGCCCTTACCGTGGTTAGAGGTAAACCAGGGACTTTACCGATATCAACAGGCCGATCGCTAGCCTCAAAATGATGTAGCACATCTAACTTCACCTCAAGAGTAACACTTTTCCTGGTTTTCTTACAATCGGACACACTATCAGAACTTACTGTGAGCTTTGAACTCATAATTATGGGTGATTACACGATAAAATCCTGGAAAAACGCACTACACAAAATGTAAAATGGCGACACAGATGACGACGTTATGGCGGAACGTAGCGACGTAAAGTAAAGTTAGGCTCAATTGTGACAACGACGTTACAGCGAAACGACGTAAACCGAAGCGACGTATAGTGGGGCCTCCCTGTGCTGCCGTTGGCCTTCTTGTATTCTAGGCCGTGACACATGTGGATGAGTAGCCAGTTCCCTCCCTCGTGCTTTTCCGTTGCAGACAATTTTTTTTTTTAGAAAATGCCTGCTGTTAATTTTTAATGCATCTGGGTCGACCCCAGTGCTGTACTGATCAGAAACAATAATCCAATCTCGGCTGGGGACTGAACCTGGTCCACAGTCTTGACGGACAAGCGCATTAACAACAGTGCTACAATGGTTTTATGTATGAAGATAAAAGGCATACAAGCAAACAAGACAACCGTTGTCAATATCTAGGCTACACCGTGACATCTGACGGAAGATGTGACACAAAGATAAAGAAAATAATCGCCATCACCAAAGATTCATTTACGTGATTGAACAACGTCATGAAATATAGAAATACCGTGACAAGTAAAATAATCCACCGACTAAACAACTGTGTAAGTATTGATTTAAGCATAAAGTGCGTTGGTGTAGCGGTTAGTCCTGTGCACTAGAAGTAGTAGCACGTGTATGGAAATCAAATGAAAGTTGATTCCGTAACTTCTAATTAGCAGGGAGTGGCAGTATAAACGTGGCTAGCACGCAGAAAAGTGGCTAGCGCGCAGAGAGAGGCGATATAAAAGTGACTAGCGCACAGGGAGTGGCCGTATAAAGTGGCTAGCGCTCAGTGAGTGGCGGTATAAAAGTGACTAGCGCTCAGTGAGTGGCGGTATAAAAGTGGCTAGTGTGCAGGGAGTGGTGGTATAAAAGTGATTAGCGCTCAGGGAGAGGCGATATAAAAGTGATTAGCGCTCAGGGAGTGGCCGTATAAAGTGGCTAGCGCTCAGGGAGAGGCGATATAAAAGTGGCTAGCGCCCAGGGAGTGGCGGTATAAAAGTGGCTAGCGCTTAGGGAGTGGCGGTATAAAAGTGGCTAGCGCTCAGTGAGTGGCGGTATAAAAGTGGCTAGCGCTCAGGGAGAGGCGATATAAAAGTGGCTAGCGCTCAGTGAGTGGCGGTATAAAAGTGGCTAGTGTGCAGGGGGTGGCGGTATAAAAGTGGCTAGCGAGCAGGGAGTATAGGTGTAGGTATAAAAGTGGCTAGCAGCACTAGGCTACAAGCTTTGTGGTCGTGTGTTTGAATCCACGCTGAGGCAGTGTGGTTATTAACTGTTTAAATGCCATGGGATGCTAATCGTCTTAAGCGATCTCCCGATTCTGCCATGGGTATATTTACAGTAGTTTTCTTACGCAACGCATCACATTTGACATATAATACAGCATTTCTGCTACCATATTAACAACTTTTGAGTCACAACTGTGACACACCCTTACATACCATTTTTCGTCATTCATTTTTGTGAGGTCCAAATGTACTGTTGTGTTTGGCACTGAATCTGTTAAGCCTGACGTGGGTTAACACGCCGACACAGCATAAACTTGGTTCTGGGATATTTACTTGGAAGTATAGGCGGCCTGTGTGATATATATTATCACATTACCCATCTAATACATACTGGTCTACACAAATATGGAACTAGCACCATATGCCCGGGCGGCCTCGGCAGGGCAGCGGCTAGTGCGCTGCGCTTACTTGCCGGCCTGGTGGCCATAAGTTCGAAATCCCTCGAGGCGGGGATTTTGTTAAATATTATGCTCCTAGATCGACCGAGTCCACGATGGGTGCCTGGAAATGTCCTAGGATTCACAACATCGCCCAATGAGTTGAGCTGCGGTAGAATAATGACTAGCCCGCTTGATTGCAGGTCTGTTCTTCATGTGATAGATCAACCAATCAGGTGCCGTCTCCACAATGAAGGTTGGCTGAAATGGATCTCCAACACTGTCTGTCCCTCGCCCTGACTGTACATTTTGCCAAGCTGATGTTCGTCCATCTGTTGATGTTATCTTCCCACTTGTATCGTTGTCTACCTCTTGCTCGCTTGCCCTCAACCTTGCCTTCCAGTATGGTTTTTATAAGAGTATCATGTCTTTTAACGTGGCCGATATATTTCACTTGCCTCCTCTTTATTTCTTTCATCAACCCTCTCTTCATTCCCAGTTTTTCTAGAACCTTTGTATTTGTTTTTGTTTCCATGAAATACGACATATTCGTCTGTATATCCACACCCCTATGGCCTCTATGCCACTTTCTATTTACTTGTTCAATGTCTAGGCTTCCGCGCCATACAGTAGCGTTGAATATATGTAGCATTTGACAATTCTCATTTTTAATGCGTTGTTAATCTCTCTAGATGCTAATATACTGATAGAATCGCAGCCAAAACTGACTTTGTGAAATAGCCCTAGGCTCCAGTGAGCACCGTGCCTAACATGAGTACCTGAAAATGTTCCAGGAAGTAAAGGCTGTCGGTGTAATACTTACCACATCACCTTTCCAGTGCCGGTTGGTCAATAAAACAAAACGGGGCTAGCTCCATATGTCCTCCCCCTTCCTCCTCTTCAGTCCCCTATGTCTTATTTTTTACTCTTCCTTATCTCTCCTCTCCCCCTCGTTAGCCCTCTATTCCCCTCTCTCTTTCTCTGCTCTCTCTCAATCTCTTTTCTGTCTGTCTGTCTGTCTGTCTGTCTGTCTGTCTGTCTGTCTGTCTGTCTCTCTCTCTCTCTCTCTCTCTCTCTCTCTCTCTCTCTCTCTCTCTCTCTCTCTCTCTCTCTCTCTCTCTCTCTCTCTCTCTCTTCTACTCTGTATGTGTGCCCCCTCCCCCCTGCTTGTTTCACTCCTTCAGTCTAATTTTCACATCTGCTACCCAGCCAAAGGGAAGTAACTACTATTAAAAATTTACAAATCTTTCAAGGTGACCAAATACACAGTGGAAGTGGCCCATGGGAAAGTCACGTGTTTTGTTTTTTTAGTACTCCGTAATCCCGTATATCCACGTAGCGTAACGCAGCTGCCCGAGATTCGGTAGCGGATCGCGCCGTGTTCGTTACTTACTGGGTGTGTAAGCCGGTCGCTCAGAAAGCAATGGCAAACTACTGAGCGTAATCTTGCCAAGAAATCAACAACAGCAGTAAAATGCTGGTGTTGACAGCGATGTCCTGTAAATAGGATATGCGAAAAAAAGAAAAGAAAATACACTAGCCAAATATTAAACGTAAGCGTTTGTGTGTGTGTGTATGTGTGTGTGTGTGTGTGTGTGTGTGTGTGTGTGTGTGTGTGCGCGCGCGCGCGTGCGCGTGTCCTGTTTACAGGACATCGCTGTCAACACCAGCATTTTACTGCTGTTGTTGATGTCTTGGCAGGTTTACGTTCAGTAGTTTGTCATCGCTTTCTGAACGACCGGCTCCCTTACCAACACATTAAAACCCAGTGCAGCGCGGTCTGCTGCCAAATCGGTCGCAGATGTGTTTCGAAGGCGGGTAAACGCGCTTACGAATCGCGCCCGTAAGCTCTTAACCACGGAGACCGGCAAGCGTATATAGAGAATATATTTTGTGATGGTTGGAATTTACAGGAAAAGGCCAATCATATATCACACGTGTCTTGAGTCTGGAGAGTTCTGACGATTTTACAAAAAAAAATAAAAGCTTTGGTTCCCTGTATAAATGTTTGGCTCCTAATTAAACCAAATCTCCATCAGGAAAAAGGACGTCTGTGCATGCCATGTTGTGTTTGTTTTAGTTTATTTTATTTCGCTCGCTCGCTTTGAACTCAAGCATAGTAAATACACACTACTTCCAGTAGTGCTGGACTGAATTTTGCGTGTGGATTAGCTTTCCCTATTAACAGTGTCCCTTGCCATCAGGCGAACCAACTCCGACTTCAGAGGTACTTGTAATTTACGTCTCCAAGTCAAGGACAATATCCAACTAACAATACAGGGTGCCTCAGTAGCGCAATGGCTAGCACGCTTGCCTACCAGCCGCTGGTCATGTAATCGACTACCCACTGAGGTTGTCTTCACTGACCAGGAGTTCACGGACGACAAGGTCTAAAATGGGAACGAGATAATTTTCTGGGAAGCAAAGGTGGCGGCTGGCTTGATATTGGCCACATCACCCATCGAGTACTGACTGATCCTTCTAGCAATCTGGGGTTAGCACCATATACACAACATGCCACATGGCAAGAAAATGGATCCATAACTTCTACTAAAATACACCACCGAATAATACAAATTGGGGTTTTTGTGTTGCACGCTTTGTAAGTTGACACATTGAACCCATCAATAACTTCAGTTCGCGCGATTTCTTACTTTCGTGAATCTGATTGATTGATTGATTGATTTAGGAATCGACATCACAGCATTCGGGGCATTCCCATAAGTGCTCCGTCCCCATCCTCAGCAGCCAGCGAAGAGTTCCAGCACTAATAGTACCAGTAGCAATCTGATTATAAGTCCGTCTCGCCTTTTCTTTGAGCTTTGAGCGTCGGCCAGATCCCTTCGTCACTCCTCGTTGTCTCATTCTTGCCAGACCATGGTAATCCATTTGCTCCTCCGAGGTGTGCACGTGCTCCCACAAGGCCGCAACCACGTCTGCCTTGTCATGTATCAATACTCCACCAAGTTCTGCAGAGCCAGCCAATCTGTCCGCCTGTTCATTTCCTAGCACACCCGCATGCCCCGGAGAAAAGATCCAGGCGATGCTTGTCACCCGTGACCTCCGAAACGAAGCAAGCCACGAAGTCTGCCCGTCCTCACCCTCGTCAGCATGCTTTCTGAGTCAGTTACAATCACGATGTGTGTGTGTGTGTGTGTGTGTGTGTGTGTGTGTATGTGTGTGTGTGTCGTATTCTCCATCCAGCGGAGATCCGCAGTGACTGCCTCCACTTCCATTCTTAAGCTGGATGTTGTGGTATCATATGCCAGGCTCTCCTGCCCCAAACATCGACCATTAGCTTTGGCTATGAACCCCCAGCCACTTCTCTCACCTCTTGACACCGAACCATCTGTGTAGATAATCACATCACTCGAGTGAGCATTGTCCTGAATTAGTTGCTGGATTTCCACTTCCGTGGCTCCTGCTGGCCACTCCCTGCACTCCCGGCTTAATGTGATTATAACTCTGCACAAGTCTGACTGCTCCGCTGGCACTCTGACCCACTCCTCTCCACGCCTAATGTTCTCCAGGGAGCACACCTGTCTGATCGTATCCGTGCATCTATAAGTAGCTTAACTAACACGGATTCTTACTGCCTTCACCCCATAATTAACTTTAATACACAAACATTCTCATTATTTTAAACTCATAAATAACATTAACTCACACAAATTCTTCCTACTTTCAACCAATAAGTAACGTTAAATCACACGAATTCTTAATATCTTGAGCCTGAAAGTAATTGCTTACAATCGAACCTACATATAAAACACTGTTCAGTTTTAATTGCCGCGGTAAAGCTATCTAGAAGTACAATGCATATTGCCATTTTATTTACATGTAAGTTTAAAACAGTGGTTAGTGTGTTTGCCTGCCAATCCGGTGGTCCAGGTTCTATCCTCAGCAGAGGTAGGATTATTTTTCCGACCAGCATGGCTCCAGGATCGACGGAACCTCATAACCTTAAATTGGCACCAGACGAAATACAGAATTACTCAGGAATTACCTGGAAGAAAAGGCGGCGAGGAAGAGAATCGGCTACCCCACCTCATTTGCCGTGGCCTAGAATAAGTTAAGGTTTAGTTTAGTTTAGTCGACGGATCAACATCACGGCACAAGGGTGTAACCCACAAGTGCCCCGTTCTACTCCCTAACTCAAGCCTGAGTCTGGAGAATCTCAGCTCAGTGCATGAACTCCGTAGCACCAGGCGAGGATCCTGAAATACTTTGGGTAGATTTTTAACTCGAAATTTTGCCCGGGCAGCGCCGTTAGGCTACTCGTTTTCGATTTCCAACTGCAAAGGGATTTTTGATGTGCGCAACAATACACACGGGCGTCCGATCTTACTACCCAGAGACCAGGGGAAATTTTGTTACTAGAAGTCCACGTGAAAAAATCCCGGTCCTCACCGGGGCTTGAACCCGGGACCTCCAGCACTCGAGGCGAACACCATACCCCGAGACCACTCAGCCCTAGAATAAGTTAAGGTATAATACTACGCACCCTAACGGCAGTATCTGTTATGGTTGCTATCTTTACCTTTGTTAAGTTTACAATAAATCAAGAAATAGTGATAAAGGTATTAATCCACGTAGCTAGGAAGTATCGCTATGTTCAGTAATATGCCTTTAATAAAACCGAAAAATATTACTTTATGAGCTACCTTTAAATTTGAAGTAAGTTCTCAAGGGACTGGTCTGATAGGAAACGGTCGAAGTGGAGAGATCAGGGTGGTTCCTTGAACATAATCCTCATAAGATTCACTGACGCCACTGGATTTCTCCTGCACAACAACAATATCAGCTGAATGTTCGCAAAAGATATTCTCTAGGCTAACCCTACACACTCAAGCTTAAGAAAAGCCTAGCTATTCGAGAATCCGATACAATTCTCAGTTTGTTTTCTCGATCATTTGTTACCCAGACTAACAGGCTCCGGTATTTTTGACAGGTTTGCTTCGCCAATATCTGCCTCATTTTTTTTCCCACCTGAAGTAAGTCGTAAAGCATTGAGATTAGGGCGGATTAAAAATGCTGCTTTAATTTCCAGTTCCTCCAAAGATTTCGTGGTTCTTTGGAACAGAATTTGTGGATTACTTCAGAAATATAATGACGTCGGACACACGAGTCAGTTATCGTGTAGAATGTGTCATAGGACGTGATACATTAAGATAAATGATGATTGGATGCATCAATGAAGCCTGATTATTTATTTCACATGAACTTTTTGCTGCATTGGCGATTTTTAAGAAAATGTGGATGTTAGGTATGTAGTCAGTTAGTCAACAGATCATCATCATTGCACATCGAACTATTAGCTCATAATCTCTCCTCCTCAGTATCTCCCTCATCGTACAGCGACTGACAACACCAGTTCTGTGTTGGTAACTATTCTTCTTTGTCTTCCCGCGTGGTGCTATTGTCTAGCTTGACCCCATTTGATTTGAATGTTGCAGTCTGGTCAAAGTTGCAGAATGGCATCGCCCGTTGAGTCATTTCTCTAACTACGTACAAATATGAAACATGAGTAATATGTGGACACACACACACACACATGCGCGCGCACACACACACACACATATATTATAGATCCGGTCTCCCTGGCCTAGGTGTTAACGTCTTTCTCCGTATTCCCGTATATTCTCGTGAGTAATAATGTAACCTGGGCGAGAATCAGTAGCGGTTCTCGCCGCATTGGTAACATACGGTGTATGTGAGCCGGTCGCTCAGAAAGCAATGGCAAACTACTGAGCGTAATCTTGCCTAGTACATCAACAGCAACTGAAAAATGATGATATTGACTGCAGCGTCCTGTAAGGAGTATGATATATATATATATGTCAGTCAGATCTTAGTGAGATATGACTGAGCTACCGTATGACAGACGGTACTACCTGCTTTCTGTCAGCGCCGAATGTTGGGCGGCGCTTACCAAACCCGACACCCCACATTGTGCCAACGGCTTCGGGCGGAAGAGCGCAGCTGGGAGGGTACAAGCCTTATCCTGGTGCGAGGAAATGCAACCCAAAGACAAAATAAGTCATGGCAGGGCAGGGCAGGCCAGGCCCTAAGCCTTGGTTGGCAGCTGGTCTAGGATCGAAGCTCCGACAGGTGGACAGTTAGAGCATTGCTTTGCTGATCCGGCAGCTTCTGCAGCTTGTCTTGTTCCAGATGTATAGGCGTTAACTTTCCTCTGGAGTGAACTAGGCAGTGCTATGGAGAGGCAATAACTCCATCCCTGGTCTTAACTGGTCTCGGAATCAAAGCGAGAGGCAACTGTTACGGGTTATAAGTCCTTGTCAGTTGGCGTAGACATGGGGCGCCACGCGTTGCCTCTGACGGTGGGAGACACCTATAGGTGTCACTGATCAGCTACCGCCCGCCTCAAGCTGGGCAGCCCCAGGCCAATTGGGTGCTGATCCGCCACAGCCTGCCTGCTTCAATGGGTGCTTGGGGCTAGGACAAAATCCGCAGGCTGTAAAACCAATGCACCAGGTACTAATAAAAAGAATAATAGAAACCTCAAGCTACGGCTTGCAACCTGGAAAGTGAGAACCATGTGTCCAGGATTTTCCACTGACTTGACACATATTGACGATGTGAGAAAAACGGCTGTGATTGATGCTGAACTCAATCGTCTTAACATTGATATTGCTGGACTGCAGGAGACTCGCCTCGCTGAGGAAGGGTCACTCAGGAAAAACAATGACACCTTTTTTTTGGAAGGGAAGAGGGCAGGAAGATAAAAGGCAACATGGTGTGGGCTTTGCAGTGAAGAATTCGCTACTGGGAATGATTGATATCCCAGCTGGAGGCAATGAAAGATTATTATCACTGCGCTTGGCAACCTCTTGAGGATTTGCCACCATTCTCACTGCATATGCACCGACACCCTGATGATGTGAAGGATACGTTCTATGAGCAGCTAGCCTCTGCGATCAAGGCAGTTCCAAAATCCGACTACATTTATATGCTCGGTGATTTCAATGCTCGTGTGGGCAAGGACTCGAGTTCATGGCCAGTGTGCCTTGGAAAATACAACATCGGTCGCATGAATGATAATGGGCAAAGGCTGCTGGAGCATTGCACTAGAAATGATCTATGTATTACAAACTCCTTTTTTAAAACTAAAAGAGCTGCATAAGGTCACATGGAAACATCCAAGATCCGGCCATTGGCATCAGCTGGACTTCATTATCACACGGAGACAACATCTGAACCATACATCATTAACTCGAAGTTTCCACAGTGCTTATTGTGATACAGATCATTCTTTGGTTGTTGCAAGGGTTAGACTGAGACCAAAGAGAATCTACACAGCTAAACACAAGTCTAGCCCCAGGATTAATATTATTAACACTCACGATCCTGGAAAGTGCTTTGAATTTCAACAGCAACTTGAAGACGCTTTCAATGATACATCAGAAAATTGTATAGTAAATGATAAATGGAGTAAACTTAAGGAAACTATTTATAAAACAGCGGTAGGGGTTTACGGCACTGTGGATCATAAGAGGCAGGACTGGTTTGCGGCAAACAGCCAGATACTGCAGCCCTTGATTGATAAAAAGAAGATAGCTCTCTTAAGAAACAAGGAAAGACCAACGCGTAACACTCTGAGTGAGCTGAAGCAAGCGAGGAAGGATGTACAAAAGGCTGCCAGGCAGTGTGCGAATGACTATTGGATCAAGTTATGTGAGTCCATTCAAATCGCAAGTGATAAGGGAAACATCAGAAGCATGTATGAAGGGAATAAAGAAAGCCTGTGGTCCAATGATCAAAAGAAGTGCACCGCTGAAAACCTTGACTGGAGAAATCATCACTGATAAGAAACAGCAGATGGATAGATGGGTAGAGCACTATTTAGAGCTTTACTCAAGTGAGACCAAGCTAGCGGATGATGCCCTCAACGCCATAGAGGCCCTGCCAACTCTTGACCACCTGGACACACTTCCCACTATAACAGAAGTTAAGTGTGCTATAAATGAGCTTGCATCTGGCAAGGCTCCAGGTAAGGATGGGATTCCAATAGAGGTAATCAGGAGTGGGCAAGACACACTCGCTCTACAGATCCACCAGCTAATAGAGCTATGCTGGCGAGAAGGACAAGTCCCACAGGATTTCAAAGATTCAAACATCATAACGCTGTACAAGAACAAGGGCGATCGGAGCGACTGTAACAACTATAGGGGTATCTCACTTCTGTGTATTGTTGGGAAAGTATTTGCCAGAATTGTCCTGCGCAGACTTCAAGTCCTGGGAGATCAAGTCTACCCCGAATCACAGTGCGGCTTCCGTCAGAACCGGTCTACCATTGATATGATATTCTCATTGCGACAGATGCAAGAAAAATGCCGGGAACAAAATCAGCCACTGTTTATTGCCTTCATCGACCTCACAAAGGCATTCGATTTGGTCAGTCGTGAGGGTCTGTTCAAAGCACTAAAGAAGATTGGCTGCCCACCAACTCTTCTGTCCATTGTGGAATCGTTCCACACAGGCATGAAGGGTATAATCAAGTTTGATGGCTCAACTTCAGAAGAGTTTGAAATCAAGAGTGGAGTTAAGCAAGGTTGTGTACTATCCCCCACCCTCTTTGGGATATACTTTTCACTTCTACTGAAATATGCCTTTCGTGATCAGGATGACGGTATATACATTCACTCACGCTCAGATGGTGGCCTCTATAATGCTCAGAGATTGAAGGCCAAGACCAAAATTAGGAGGGTACTAATCAGAGAGTTGCTTTTTGCGGATGATGCTGCGATTACGACCCACTCTGAGGAAGAATTACAACATCTACTATCTGCATTCTCCAATGCTTGTTCTGAATTTGGTTTAACAATTAACAAAAAGAAGACACAGATTATGTCACAAGGTGCACATGGTGTACCATCAATCTTTATTGACGACGCCGAACTGGAGATAGTAGACCATTTTACATATCTAGGATCAGAGGTAAATAGCAAATTATCCCTCGATCAGGAAATCAACATCAGGATTGGCAAGGCAGCAACAACAATGAACATGTTAGCAAAAAGAGTCTGGGAGAACAGGAAGCTTACTGCCAAAACAAAAGTCCTCGTCTACCAAGCCTGTGTCCTTAGTACTCTTCTTTATGGCAGTGAAACCTGGACAACTTACTCACGCCAAGAGAAACGTTTAAACAGCTTTCATATGCGGTGTCTGCGAAGAATACTTGGTATTAAGTGGCAAGACAAAATCACAAATACTGAAGTATTGGAAAGATCAGGTTGTGTGACGGTGTATTCCATGCTCAGTCTTCGTAGACTTAGATGGATAGGACATGTTAGGAGGATGGATGATGGTAGAATACCAAAGGACATCTTTTTTGGTGAATTACAGACGGGTAGGAGATCTCAGGGTCGGCCTCTACTACGATACAAAGATGTGTGTAAGCGGGACATGATTGATACAGGCATAGATAATGCACATTGGGAGCAAGTCACCGCAGAACGTGTTGCATGGAGGGCAAATATCAGAAATGGAATAAAGACAAAAGAGAAAATGATTGCAGATAAAGCACACACAGAGCGTGAGAGACGTAAGATGGTGCACAATGGTGGAAATGACCATGTTTTCACATGCATCTACTGTGGGCAAACATTTGCTGCAAGAATTGGCCTTCCCAGCCACACTCGCCACCGCCATGGGTCGTAGTTATTAAGCCTTTTTGAAGTACAATGTTCCAAACTATCGTCTGTCAAGACGGAAAGGTGCCAAGAATATATGTAGCCCCGAGTACTGATTTTGCATCTGTCAGTAGCACCACAGGTTGTGTACCATTGCTGGTATTTAGTAATTTCTCTGTTGCTATCTTGATTGCCTCAATTTCAGCATCATAGTTATGGCAGTACTTTCCTGTCGGTACTCTGGCTGTGTCCCTAGTATTATTTGGGTATTCTATGTACACTCCCGCTCCTCCATTTCGAACAGCATTTTGTGCCGACCCATCTGTGTAGACTCGGATCCAGAGGTCCTGTAGGTATTCTTCATCGAGGAAGCTGAGAGTGGCTGTTCTGCGCTGCACACTGTTCTTCCTTGTCAAATATTCCTCTCACTTTTGTCTGGAGTTGTAATGATGGTCTATGCTCATCTTTCCATGGAGTTCGCTCTTGAATAGTTGTTAGGGGGATACCAACTGTGGGCAGATCGGTGGTTTCTCTACAGAGTCGTTTGGCCTGGTGGATAAAACTGCTTCTTTTCAACCGCCCCATAGCTAGGTTTTCAAATCTGTTCTTCATAGGGTGGCCTGGCAAGCTGAGGAACTTTTCTGCTTGTATTAGCGTTTTCGTATCTCTGCGCTCACTCAGTGCTTGTGTCCTCCCCATCTTCTCCATTTCCACTATAGGGGTTGATCTCATCCCTCCTGTGGTGACTCTAAGTGCTTGATTTTGCACCTTGTCCAGCTCTTGTAGTGTGGTTTTTGATGCTGAACACCACGCAGTTGACCCATATTCCAGGTGTGGTCGTACGCTCTGGTGGTAAACTTTGCTAAGTATTTTCCCACTGGCTCCCCATGTGGTTCCACTTAGCTTTCTCAGGATGGCTATTTTCCTTCTGGCTTTTGCTACTGCTTTGTTGATGTGCTTTCTCCATGTCAGCCTGCCATCAAATGTTACTCCAAGGTATGTTGGTTCTTTATCTTCTCTTAGGGGTGTTCCATTTATCTGGATGATCCCTGCCTTTTGTTTTGAAGAGAGGGTAAATAGAGTGGTGCTGCACTTGTCAGTGTTTATGCTGACACACCATCTATTTGCCCATGCAGCAAATGTATCTACAGCTCTTTGTAGCAATTTGGTGGCCACTGATGCATGTTCATTTGTGCTCCATAAAACCAGGTCATCGGCGTACATTGCCGCTTTAATTCCATGCGGTAGATTAGCAACAAGATCATTGATGAAGATTAGAAAAAGTGTGGGGGACAAGACTCCGCCCTGGGGAACACCGTGACGCAGTAGTACTTTCTTGCTCTTGAGTCCGTCTATCTGTACTCGGGCTCTTCTGTTGTGCAAGTATGCTTTCACCCATTTGTACATTCTTCCATTGACTTTGCAGTTTCTCAGTTTCTTCATCAGACCTTCTTTCCAGACTTTGTCAAAGGCTTTCTTCAGATCTATCCATGCCGCAAGCACCAGCTTCTTCTCTTGGAATGCATCCTCAATTTCTTGAGAGAGGTAGGTTGTCTGATCTTCCGTAGAGTAGCACTGCCTAAAGCCAGCCTGCTGTGGCACAAGGATGTTTTTACTTTCAATGTACCACTGCAGTCTGTGATTGATGATGCGCTCCAGTGTTTTGCAGAGACAGCTGGTGAGGCTAATTGGTCTGTAGCTAGAGGCAATGGAACCATCTTTCCCTGATTTTAGGAGGGGTATCATGATTGCTTCTCTCCAGGCTTGTGGAACACTGCCTAAGGTCCAGCTGTTATTGAAGATCTGCAACAGCTTTGCTTTGGCCTCTGTTCCTAGGTTCCTGATCATTTCATTGGAGATACCATCAGCTCCTGGTGACTTTCTCATTTTCAGTTTTGATATGGCTAGCTCCAGTTCGCTGATTGTGATGGGTGCCTCCAGAACCTCATGTACTATTTCCTTCTGTCCTGTATGTTGTCGTTTCTCTCGAATCTCTTGTTGTTTCTCTGGACTAATTTTGATATTGTTATCTTGTGCGAATGAGTCCGCAAAATGGTCAGCTGCTTGCTTTCTTGTTAAGATGTTTCCATCTTTATGTAGTGCAATTTTTGAGTTTCTCCCTGTGCCCTCATCGTTAAGTTGTTTTATTAGCTTCCACAATTTCCTTGTGTCTTTTTCAAAGTTCAGAGACTCCGTTTTCTCCTGCCAGCTTTTCCGTCTAGCCTGCAGCTTGGCCCTTTGAAATTTGGCTTTTGCGTGCTGGAATTTATTGTGGTGCTCTTGGCTGGGTGTGGCCTCTGCTTGCTTTCTACACACTTCCACATCGTTATGCAACTGTTCCAGTTCACTACTCCAGTAGGGTTTATATTGTTTACGGGCTCCTCTTGGTACTGTTTCTCGCGCTGCCTGTAGTATGCATTTCCCAAACTCTTCAACTACTTTATTTATGTCTTTCTCAGTGTTCAGGTTTCTAACCAGTATGCTGGTGCGATGCTTGTACATTGCCCAGTCTGCTTTCTTGTAGTTCCACCTCGAGAGGGTGCTGCTTTCACTTACAAGCTCATTTTCTACGGTTAGAAAGACTGGCCGATGGTCACTGCCACCAAGTTGTTTCCCAACAATTCGTGTAATGTTCCACTCCAGGTCTGGTGAATGAAAAGCCAGGTCAGGTGT
This sequence comes from Cepaea nemoralis, assembly GCA_014155875.1. Lineage (NCBI taxonomy): Eukaryota > Metazoa > Mollusca > Gastropoda > Stylommatophora > Helicidae > Cepaea > Cepaea nemoralis. The sequence continues at coordinate 282,307 of JACEFZ010027920.1, forward strand.
AGTTGTAGTGTGCCATGATCTCGAGTAGAAAGTATGTGGGTCGGACGGCTTGTTAATCAAGATGAATCTATTCTCATCCTGCCAGTCTTCCAGTCTCTCTCCTCTCTGGTCCATGTGATCATAGCCCCAGCTCTGCGAGTGGCTGTTGAAATCGCCACACACAATCATTTTTTCTTTTAATGGTAGTGTGTCCAGTGCCTGTGGGCGGTCACTTGGACAGTAGTAATTGATCAGATGTAGGTCTGTATTACCTGTCTTAAGTTTAAGTGTCTGATACTCAGCCCCTTCCATGTAGACTTTCGATTTGGGAAGCAATGATGTTATTTTTTACAAGGGTCAGTATCCCACCTTTTCGCCTGTCCTTTCGGTCAGATCGGTAACACTGGTAGCCTCTGATTTTGAAGGCTATATTTTCGTTGAGGTGAGTTTCTTGCAAGCAACATATGCTTACTTTTTCTTGGTCCAAGATGTTTTCTAATTCTATTTTTTTGTTGCTGACTCCCTCCGCATTCCAGTGCATTATTTTAAGTCTTTGTTTAGTATGGCCAGTCAGTCCTATTCTCATGTCCCCTGGCTCCACAGGACATCTGAGAAGGACCTCCAGTAGTTGTGGTTGGACCCTTTCGAGACATAGGGCCCGGCACTGCACCTGCCTGGGGTCCAAAGCAGGGCGAGCACCATAACATTTAGCAGTAGTCGACATATTCCATTTTGCGTGATTGCGTGGCATCCTGATTTCTGTGGTGCGCCTCGTAGCTGGTTGCTTCACTCTTCAGCACCTTCCTTTGCTAGAGCAGACTGTGGTCTCACTCGAGTGTAGATGTGTACGCGCACATGCATGTACGTGCATACACATCTAGAGCATACTGGATTATTTTTCGGCGCCAGAAACTCGCCGTCGCCCCTTCTCCTGTTAGTTAAAACAGTTCCGCCACGTGAAGGACCAGGAGTTGGACTTTTGCTGCAGAGGTTATGTATTCACGAGCCATTGGGGTATTTAAGCAATGGTGGGTGCTCACCCCAACACTGCGCCCCGGCTACATACAGCAACATTTAGAACCGTCAATTGGGACAATTCAAAAGGTCGTTCGCAAGGAACTGCAATGTTGGAAGATGTGTTCACTGTGGGTACCACGGATGTTGACCGTCCACCAACAAGAGGAACGTGTGGGATGGTGTTTGAACCACTTGCGGCGTCACAGACTGGAGGGTGATGCATTTCACTTCCGCATAGTGGCAGGCGATGAATCATGGTGTCACCACTTTGAGCTGAGTAGCAAAAGAGAGAGCATGCAATGGAAGCATGCTGGATCACCAAAAGTAAAAAAAATTCAAGTTACAGGTTTCCGCTGCTAAGGTTATACTGAGCGCATTTTTTTGGACCATGAAGGGCTATTGTTGGCCGACTTTAAAGAACCTGGTGTCAACATCAACTCTACCCACTACTTGCAAACACTAGACAAGCTGCAAACAGCCATCAAGAATAAAAGACCCGGCATGCTTTCTCGCGGTGTGATTTTGTTGCACAATAATGCTCGTCCGCATGTCGCAAAGATTGTGCAGGAAGTATTAGCAAGGAGGAAGTGGGAAATTCTGCAACATCCAGCATATAGTCCTGATATGTCACTATGTGATTTTCATTTGTTCGGACCCCTAAAAAAAGCTCCCAAGGGGCAACGATTTCACACAAATGCAGACGTTATGAACGGGGTAAACACTTGGTTCAGTGAGCAACCACAATCCTTCTTTTGCTGACGGCATTCGCCGCCTACCTAAGTAATGGGATGCTAAGAAATGGGATGGTTGCCTGAATGCCTACGGCGACTTCTTCTGACCAAACCATGGTGCATAATTAATTGAAAATGAATTCTTTAATTAATTCTACCACACCTGTTAATGTTTCTTTCATGCTTTTGTAATAAAGCCATGGGAACGGGTATCAAATGAACGTCCCTAATATATATATATATATATATATATATATATATATATATATATATATATATATATATATATATATATATATATATATATATATATATATATATATATATATTAGTGGGTAGAGTTGATGTTGACACCAGGTTCTTTAAAGTCGGCCAACAATAACCCTTCATGGTCCAAAAAAAATGCGCTCAGTATAACCTTAGCAGCGGAAACCTGTAACTTGAATTTTTTTTTACTTTTGGTGATCCAGCATGCTTCCATTGCATGCTCTCTCTTTTGCTACTCAGCTCAAAGTGGTGACACCATGATTCATCGCCTGCCACTATGCGGAAGTGAAATGCATCACCCTCCAGTCTGTGACGCCGCAAGTGGTTCAAACACCATCCCACACGTCCCTCTTTTTGGTGGTCGGTCAACATCCGTGGTACCCACTGTGAACACATCTTCCAATATTGCAGTTCCTTGCGAACGACCTTTTGAATTGTCCCAATTGACGGTTCCAAATGTTGCTGTATGTAGCCGGGGCGCAGTGTTGGGGTGAGCTCTTTCATTTGAAAGATCTATTTTCTTGCTACTGAGTTGGACAGCAAGCACATCGCGAATCGATTATGTCGACGAAGGAGAAGAGGGAAAAAATATAACAAAGGAGCTGGTCAGTCCGTGTATGCTGTACACACTTTCTGACATCTGGGTGGCGATATCTACCGCGATAAGCAGAACACTTTTTTCTTTTATTCAAACACCTTATTTTGTTATTGTTTCCGATACAGCTGGGTTATCTACTCTTGGCAGCCCAATGTCATTATTAACAACTTGCGGGCCCTCTACAGTTGTTCCAGGAGCCAACAGAGTGAGTTAGTAATCGTTAGAGATCACTGTAGTAGCTTTTCCCAGTCGCTTGAAAATGTAGGACACTCGAACAGAGGTAGTCGATCGTTTCATCAGGGAGGTAACAATGTTTATACAGTGATCTATTAATGATTAATGCCTTAGCTAGCTATGACTTTAGTATGCACTGCTAAGATCATTGAACTTGTTATTTGCTTTTATTTGAGGCATTTCATTTAAAGCTGTATGAGTTCAAGAATCAACATCATTGCACTCGGATATTACCAAACTAACTCCTCCTCTTTCTTCAGTAGCCAAGGAATAATTCCCGTCCCAATTGCGATGTTCGTCCATTATGAATGATGAGGACCATTCATTCATTGCGTCTTTATTTGATGAAGAACGAATGACTTGCGCTTTAGTTTGGATTATAGTGAGGAGGTGGTTGCGCAACTCCGTCGACCTCACTCCCTCGTCTGCGTCTATCTGGTTCCAGTGGCGAGCATGGAAAGACAACTGGAGACGGACATAGATGCAGTGGACGTTAGGCTACCACGGCCAGTTATCCCTGTATATATTGGCTCTCGAGAGCCTCGTGCAAACGGCCCTTCCGTCAATTCCTTTAATTTTCAGCTTTAAGACAAGGGTAGTGACGAACGACAAGCGTATAAAGTGTACTCATTCCAATTACGGGCCTCGATAGAGTCCCGTATTGTTATTTTTCGTCACTACCTCCCCGTTCCGGGAGTGGGTAAGTTGCGCGCCTGCTGCCTTCCTTGGATTCCCAATTATAATGGTACCAGTGGCCGCCTGGTTACACGTCCACCTACATTTTCCTCAACGCGTCGAGTGTCGTTCAAACTCTCTGTTCACTCCCACGCAGAATCAGCACCCTCGGGTTTAGTCTCTGCTATGCCGCATTTTTCACTCGGTCCCAGAGAGAAATCACCACGTCGATGCTCATTGTCTTTAGCATCTCTAAAGTGCATCTTTACCTGAGCATCTTGAACCTATGATCTATAGACAGAAAAGCATGTATATTCTGCATGTACAAAATAAACTTATCCGTTGTACATGCGTTTCAGCTTTTTCAGCTGTTATACAGCGATAGTGAAGTGTGTGTTTATTCACGGCACGTTCAGCGGGCCGATCCATTCAAGAAGTCTGTCGTGGCCACTTTATGACCATGAGCAGCATGCCGATCGAGGTGAAGGCACTATCACTGACTTTCGCTTGGCAGTAATCACAGAATTACACCAACGTTTGTATAGCAAGTGATTCAATGAAGGTGCTCCCAAAAGTCGAGAATTCTGTATGTAGACACAATGTCTGCGGAGCTCTGTTGTCCATAGAATCACCTTGATCTTTGCTCCGGCACACGCAGGAGTTGAGGGAAATGAACGAGCTGATAAATTTGCTGGCTCTGCATCCCCTGCAGATGGTTAGCACATGGATTGCACCGATGTTATTAATGCACCTATGGACTTGTCCGGAGTGCAAGGATGATGTCCCAACATAACTAACCAGCTTCTCCAGTTGACTGTTCTCACTTACTCACTGGCACATTGCCGTCTTGACACACGATAGTTTGTTACATGTGCTTCAAAATAGGCATAATAACTACAGCCCATGGCGGTAGCAAGACCAGAGATGGAGTTATACCTCTCCATAGCACAGGATTTAAAGATCTTGTGTTGCCCATGCAGCATGATCCCTCTCTCGGCCTGCCCAGTCCATTCCAGAGGAAAGACAACACCAGTACACCCGAAACAAAACAAGCTGCAGAAGCTGTCGGATCAACAATGCAGTGCTCTGCCTATCCACATGTAGAAGCTTCCCAATAATCAAACTAATTAATTGTTAGGTTTCTTCTGCCTTGTATCCCGCAGTGAAGCATTGACCTTCAACTAACTCGCGCCAAGCCGTCTTATCCCTCGCAATCTATTAGACTTGTTCATAATTGGTCCTATTTTCCAGCTGAAGTTTTCTACTTGATGGGGCAGCCAACCCCAAACAAAACCCTTCTTAATCGCCTTTTACGTCATGCACAACAGGTAACGGGGTGTTATTCTTTTCTTCCCCCATGGGTGCGAGTAAATCACGGACGTAGTTGTTGGTAGAGAATATGTTCCATGTCCATCGCTGCCATCACCTTCAGTGCGTGCAGTCTCTTCTTGACCTTTGACACCATTTCTCCCACATGGCCCCCGAAAGACAAACTTGTGCTCGCGACTAGAATCAGCACATCACATGTAAAGAAACGTTTATTAGGAGACCAGCACATGTGATAACATCTACAACCGCCGACCTCTGCGACCTCTCTTTCTTTGGTTATTATAATAATAATATAATAATAATAATAATAAGTCTTTATTTTCAAAGGGTTAAGAATTGGGCACGAAGGCCCGTCTGACATTCTGCCCTTCTTTTCTATTTCCTCTCATACATTCTTTCATTCAACATCACTTATGAAGCAACTTTTGACAACAAAAGAACATTAAAACGCATGAAAAATAATCAATAACAAATGACTCACTGAGGCAGTGTTTAACATGGGCATTATAAATACCTAAGGAGGGTGTAACGTGCCATACATAAGGGAATGTTTTTTGGCTAGTTGTCGTTTGAGATAAGTTACCATTATTGTCTTTTTTGTGTTATTTGTTAAGGAGGCATGTAGTCTGTACTAAGGTAGTGTTCAAACAGGTTGCGAATGTATGAATCATGATTGGTGGTGTCTTTGATTTCTTGTGGAAGATTGTTCCACAACTGAGCGGCAGAGTATGCTAAGCTTGTTTTATATAACTCTATCCTAGGTTTAGGGACATGAAGTATATTTAGTCGTTCGCTATGTCTAGCGTTATATTTAAACAATGGCCAAAGGTAGCTTGGAGCATTTTGAAATCGGATTTTGTGAATTAGTTTGGTCTTATTAAAAAGCAGGAGCTTGTGGAGTGGCAGTAACCGGAGACGTTTATATAGGTTAGAATTGTCGGTAAGCTTTTCACCATTAATTAAACGCACTGCCCTTTTCTGGAGTGAATATAGGCGTTTTGTTATTGATTTGGAGCATCCATCCCAGACTGTGGAGCAGTAATCAATATGTGTTTGTATATGAGAAGTATAGAATATCTTTCTTGTGTTTTCGTCAAGGAAATTTTTAATTTTGGCAAGTTGGTATACTTTTTTGGCTATTTGTTTAACTAGAGCATGAACATGTGAGTTAAAAGTTAGATTTTGATCTATGATAACACCCAGTGTCTTGTGCTCGGTGACACTTTCTACAGGCGTGCTGCCAATGTGCAGCTGAAGAGTTCTCTGCGAGTTTAGAGTGTGAAGTCTTTGCCTGGTTCCTATTAACATAGACTTTGTTTTAGTAATGTTAATTTGCATGCGGTTTGCATGACTCCAGTTAACTACACTATTTATTTCCTGTTGCAAGGATGTTATAATATTTGACGAGATTGGAGTCACATCCGCAATGCGTCCAATCTTCATGTCAGAACAGGCCAAAGCTCTCAAGATCACCAGTTCCTGGATTCTTTGTCGTGTTGCCCCTGGTGTTCCCCAATTTGGTGTTCAAGGTCGGGACCCCAAAGCCTTGCACTCCTCGGCCACATCCTGAGCTGACAACATAGCGGTATAAGGGAAAGCCTCGTCATGATTAGCGTTGACATTCATACCAACAGTCAGATGGGCGATCGTTTCCTTTCCTAAAAAGTCTTGTACGTGCACAAACTACTTAGTTACAAGTTCGCACTTTAAAAAAAAGTTAGTTGCATGTCCTTTACAGGACGTAGCAGTCAACCCCAGCATATTTTGGCTGCTCGTGATTCCTGGGCAAGTTTACGTTCAGAAGTTTTACCACTGCTTTCTGAACGACCGGCACACATACCATTTCATAAAAAAACCAACACTGCTGTGATTCGAACGCGGGTATGCGGGATTACGAGCTGCATCCGTAGTGCATAAACGTCATTTGAATATAGAAAAAAAAATGTGAGCAATGCCTAAAACATCCTCTTCTTCTTTGGCTTGTAAAACATGGTTCGTAAACAGCAATAAGAAGCTGCTTTTTCCTTTAGTGCCGAACATTGTTTTCCCGATAGACTTTGTCAATGCCATTAAATACCAAAATAGTTCTTGAATACGAAGGAAAAACAAGAGGAGTAGGTCGAATAAGAAGAAGAAGAAAAAGAGAAGAAGAAGAAGAAGAAGAAGTAGAAGAAGAAGAAGAAGAAGAAGAAGAAGAAGAAGAAGAAGAAGAAGAAGAAGAAGAAGAAGGAGGAGAAGAAGAAGAAGAAGAAGAAGAAGAAGAAGAAATTTATGTCGTCAGAACAAGTGTTAGAACCAATTTTTAACAGTATAACCAAGGTACACACAAGTGCCACAAGGTAAAGCAGTGGCGTGCAGAGGGGGGTGCGGGGAGTGCGACGGCCCCAGGCATCCAGCCGGGAGGGGGGCATCCAGTTAGGTAGAGGGGACAGCACAGTGCAGTCGGAGGGGAGGAGGAATAAATGAGGTAAAGAACAATTTAGGGGCATCCAATCAAGGGGTTGGCCCCGGGCACCAAAGAAACTGCACGCCACTGAGGTAAAGGGATACGCATGTTGGTACTGTCACCTTGTTGCCAGGGCTTAAGTCAGATACGACTGAGCTACCGTATGACGGTAGAGGGTCTACTTGCTTTCTGTTAGTGCCGAATGTGTCAACGTCTTCGGGCGGAGGAGCACAACTGGGAGGGTACAAGCCTTACCCTAGTGCGAGGAAATGCAACCTAAAGACTAAATGTCATTGCAGAGCAGACCAAGTCCTAACCCTTGCTCGGGAACTGGTCTGGTATCGAAGCTTCGTCAGGCAAGCAGTCAAAGCAATACTTTGCTAATCCAGACGTATTAGTGTTACCTTTTCTCTTGAGTAATCTAGGCAGGTTGAGAGAGTGATCATGCTGCATGGGCAACACATGGTCTCTAAATTCAGCTCAGGCTTTGTGTTACGGAGAGGTATAACTCCATTTTACAAATTATCGTCTGTCAAGACGACGAGGTACAAGTCACTGTCACCTTCCGTTAAAAACAGCCTTGACATTCTGCTTAGGCCCGTCTGCAACAGGTAGACAGTATTTCCTGCTAGAGAGGTTTGGTTGTTTGCTGGTTGTGTTGAACCAGATTTACGCTGTGTGCTGCTAGCGCCAAGCCTCACACCCCAGCACAAATATACGATCTAGGGCTGGGGAATATCACGAACATAATGACAACTTCACGTTGGCTAGGGGAAGAGAAAGTCTTGTATGTAAAACTTGCTCATTAGTGAAGAAAAGATACCATAGTAATTTTCGTATCTAGGTGGTAACAGTTAGGCAATTAACCCAGTTTCACTCTCTGCGGCGTATGGCAAGTGGTTTGTGTAAAGAACGTGAAACAATACTATAATAATGTTCTTATCTATATAGGGAAGGTAAAGATCATATACCTATTTTCACACCATGCGATTTATTGGGTGTATGGTGATAGCTCCATAGTTTACACTGATAGGCCTTCATAGGTCATGTAGTCAGAATCACTTTACTTCTCAAAACATTTTGTGTACCCGTTCTTAGGCATGGTCAACCTGGGGATCCAGTTCAATGAAAAAAGTATTCCCTCCCTGAAGAAGATTTGAACATACGACCACCGGACGTGCAGGCAAGCGAGAAAACCATTGCGCCATCGCTATATGTCTAGATAGTTTACATCTAATATATGTGCCGATACTGACGATAGTTTGTGGACCACAATTCCCGTTAAGTTTTAACAAATCTTGAGCCATATGTGTTGTCCGGATTGCGTTGAGTGTGTTTTATGTAGTACTAGCTGACCCGGCCCGGCTTCGCCCAGACCCTGGTGGGGAGCATCTCATTTAATTCATATAAGTAGTCATATAAGTTCTCGTTCCCGTTACCGACAATCTGTCTGTCTGTCTGTCTGTCTGTCTGACCCGGCCCGGCATCGCCCAACTCCTGGTGGGGAGCATCTCATTTAATTCATATAAGTAGTCATATAAGTCCCCGTTCCCGTTACCGACAATCTGTCTGTCTATCTGTCTGTCTGTCTGTCTGACCCGGCCCAGCCCATGGTGGAGAGCATCTCATTTAAATCATATAAGTAGTCATATAAGATCCCGTTCCCGACTATCTGTCTGTCTTGGGTAAATGGAGGAGGAGGGAAGAGGAGGGAGGAGGAATAGGAGGGAGGAGGAGGGATTAGGAAGAGGAGGGAGGAGTAGGGTGGAGGAGGAGGAAGAGGGAGGAGGAGAACGCAGGAGGAGGCGGAGGGAGGAGGAAGAAGGAGGGAGGAGGAAGAGAGTGGAGGAGGAGGGAGGAAGAGATAGGCGGAGAGAGGAGGAGTAGGGAGGAATAGGAGGGAGGAGGAGGGATTAAGAGAAGGAGGGGGAAAGGGGAGGAGGAGGAAGAGGGTGAAGGAGGAGGGAGGAGAACGCAGGTGGGGGAGGAGGAGGAGCTGGAAGGAGGAGGGAGGTAGAAGGAGGAGGAATGATGAGGAGGGAGGAGGAGGAAGAGGGATGTGGAGGAAGGAGGAGGTAGAGGGAGGAGGAGGAGGAGAGAGTAGGAGGAGGCGAAGGGAGCAGGAAGAAGGAGGAGGGAGGAGGATGGAGAAGGAGGGAGGAGGAGAACGCAGGAGGAGGAGGCAGAGGGAGAGGGAGGAGAAGGAGGGAGGGAAGAGGGAGGAAGGAGGAATGTGAAGGGAGGAGGAATGTGAAGGGGAGAGAAGGGAGGAGGAAGGAAGAGGAGGTAGGAGGAGGAAGAGAGTGGAGGAGGGAGGAAGAGATAGGCGGAGAGAGGAGGAGGAGTAGGGAGGAATAGGAGGGAGGAGGAGTGAGGAGGAGAACGCAGGTGGGGGAGGAGGGAGAAGGAGGAGGGAGGAAGAGGTAGAAGGAGGAGGGAGAAGGAGGAGGAATGATGAGGAGGGAGGAAGAGGGATGTGGAGGAGGAGGAGGTAGAGGGAGGAAAAGGGAGGAGGGAGGAGGAGAAGGGAGTAGGAGGGATGAGGAGAAGGGAGGAGAAGGGAGAGGGAGGAGGTAGAGGGAGTAGGAGGAGGGGAGAGGGAGAGGGAGGTAGCGGGAGGAGGAGGTAGAGGCAGGAGGAGGTAGAGGCAGGAGGAGAAGAGAGGAGGAGGGAGTTCGCCATTCCGAATTCATACTCGTCTAGGTTCTGTGATTTCGGTCCTTCCATTGATTGTTCTTCCCTTCTACACGACTGTAGATAACTTCCTTACACATAAAAAGATGAATTGATATTGCCGTGGCATGGAGGCATATATATCAGCAGCAGAGTTGAACGCCTACGCCAGCCGGCACGGCACTTGATGATGATGATGATTGCCGTGTGACGATTCTGTGTAGTCACGTCATTTTCTTCCCTTTCCCTAGCGTTTTGGTTCGGGGATTCTTTCATCATCATCATCATCATATATTTACGTACGTATTTTGGGAATGGGAGGAGGGAGGAGGAGGAAGAAGAAAAAAAAATACGACAGTTGGCAGCGCTGGAATGAAAGTAAGGCGTGTAGAAAATTTCATCTCAATCGGATGGGTCGTTCGCGAGCGCATACAGGACATACATACATACAGACAGACAGACGGAGATCGCCTTTTATATATAAGACTAAGTAGCTGACCCGGCCCGGCTTCGCCCAGACCCTGGTGGGGAGCATCTCATTTAATTCATATAAGTAGTCATATAAGTTCTCGTTCCCGTTACCGACTGTCTGTCTGTCTGTCTGTCTGACCCGGCCCGGCATCGCCCAGCTCCTGGTGTGAAGCATCTCATTTAATTTATATAAGTAGTCATATAAGTTCCTGTTCCCGACTGTCTATCTGTCTGTCTGTCTGTCTATGTGTCTGCCTGACCCTGTCCGGCTTCGCCCAGTCCCTGGTGGGGAGCATCTCATTTAATTCATATAAGTAGTCATATAAGTTCTCATTAAATTCATACAACAAAAAAAGTAACTTAATTTTTTTTTTTTTTTGACAATTCAAAGCTGTTATTGTTATTCAGTATATCTGACCCTGCTGAAGTTATGAATGTGTGGTCTTCTGTGCTGTCTCCGAAGTCAGCGTCATATTTTTAAAACATGTAGCTATTGAGCTGACGATAATTATATCCGTTTGACTAATACTTTCTAGAGATTTGGACATATTTCTCTTTGCCAGCATTTACCAACCTTTCATGACATTTATTTTAGAAAAAGTAACTTAAAAGAATGTCCTTCCACACACCATCCATTATTTTTAATGAAAACTCTTTCTAATCACCTGCATGACTACAGTAACTTCTTAAGCAAAAAAAGATGAGTTACAATGTTATGCATTGTGCATTATTTTTATGAAAACTTTGAAAATGCCTTACAGATTGTATCATTATTTATTATAACTCATATGCCGGTACATAACTATGGACAAAGAGTTTATAAATCTTTGAAAACGATGCCACAATATGACTATAAGTTATACAGAAAAGTTATGCCCCTTGAAATAACTTTTACAGAGTTAGGTCCCCTGAGATATATGAAATTATAATGAAAAATGAAAAATGAAATAATACTGAGTAAGCAGGCGATTTCACACTAAAAAATATCACAGTTGGCAGCTCTGGAATGAAAGGAAGACGTGTAGAAAATTTCATCTCAATCGGATGGGCCGTTCGCGAACAAATAAAGGACATACATACATACATACAGACAGACAGACAGACAGACAGACAGACAGACAGACAGACAGACAGACAGACAGACAGACAGACAGACAGACAGACAGACAGACAGACGGAGATCGCAATTTATATATAAGATATCCTCATATGTAGTCTATCTTTCTGTCTCTTTGATTTCGTCTTGCTCCGTACCGGAACTTCTTTCATTGTAAGCACATCGCAGAAGCTGATTGGGCTTCAGTCTCACAAGACGTCTAAACCAGTTTTTTTGGTGATCTGTATAGTTAGTTGTTGGCGCCGCTGTAGCGCAGTGGCTAGGACTCTTGCCTGCGGGCACGTGGATCCTGTATTCGAATTTTCAACGAGGCGGGGAGTTAAAAAAAGAAAATAGTTAGTCGCGGTTCCAACTTCACAGCAACGGATCGTCCCCATTATGCTCCGTTCCTGTGCCTGTGAATATCACACAAAATACTCCTCACTGCCCAATGTGAAAAGTGGAACAGACAGGAGTCTCGGCAAGCCAACAGCCCACATTGGTACACTGTGCATAATGCCGCCGCCAGAATGCCAACACAAAAGTCCTCCACGAAAAAAAAAAACAGTTCATCGTCGATGGAATCGGCAGTCACCAGAAAGACTTCATTGACCCGGGTTTTATCCCACAATGCGCGGTCTCTTTCTGCAGGGCGACCCACCGAGTGTGCCGCACAAAGCACGGACTCCGTAGCTCCAGCGACGACTCCCAGGAAAAATGCACTCATGAACCGAAAAGGCAAACCAGTCAGTTCAGCGGCAGCCGGCCATTGTTGTGAACATGCAGTTCACTGTGAAAACAACAGCGGACAGATGAAAAAGCATTCCACACGAATCTCACAGCGCACAGTGTCGCGCCACGCACTCACTCAGTAGCAGGGTGACAGAACCATGTACTACCAGTCCATCATGAGGAAAATGCGAATGCAAACCGTAGCTACAAGCATAAACACGCCAGAGGACTTAATGGTTAAATGTTTAACCGCCATGTTGGGAAAGAAGTCTCACAAAAAAATTTACTTGGGTTATCAAATCAACCTATGGAGGTCAGCATGGCCGAATAGATAAGAGCGCTCGTTCTTAAATATCCGGTGTGCTGATGCCAAGGTAGCTGGATCAACCCCTACACGGGTCAATTGGACTAAAATGTTGACTTCTCGCCCTTGACTTGGGGACATAAATTACAAATACCTCTGAAGTCGGAGTGGACTCGCGAGATGACGAGAGACACTGATAATAGCGAAAGCTAATCCACACGCAAAAATCATCCACTGTAATAGAAATAGTAGCTTATGTATAGATTACGCTTGAGTTCAAAGAGAGCAAACATAAAAAAAAAAACATCCTACCTTAAAAGGGTGCCAGGAAATGCTCTAAGAGGTACAGGCGGAGTAGTGATACTGACCACATCACCAACCCAATGCCGATCAGTCTATTTACACATGAAGCTGGACCTATACCCAGTACGCCACAAGGCGTGCCAAAGGATCCGATACTTTAAAAACATAGTTAATTGCTTTTATGGTTTTATTTGTTATTATTACTCACTCATAACCTGATCCGTGGCGACGAAGTTACGGACGCAGTTCGTGATCCTGCACACCGCGTTCGAAATACAGCTGCGAGCGATTTGGCAGCAGACCACCTTTAATTTTGTGTTTTTTTTTTTTTTTTTTCAAAAATAAAATGGTATGGGTGCCAGTCGTTCAGATAACAATGACCAACTAATGAACGTTAACTTGCCAAGAAATCCATCCATCCATTATGTGCCATGCCGATAAGCGTGGGCGGTCATGTTCTGCAATCTCACACAATCACCAGAGTCGTGGATCAGCTCCGTGTGTCTGTCTCGACCATGCCATGTGGCCAAGCCATCCAGGCACTTGCTTCTAGGTCTTCCCCTTGGTCTGTTCCCCTCGATCTTACCAGCTGTCACCAAGTTCTCCAAATAATTTCTTCTCATAACATGCCCAAAAAATTGTGACTGTCTACGTCTAATGTCTCTAATCAGTTTACGATCTTCATTTGTTTCTTGAAGAACTTGTTCATTGGTCTTTCGGGCTGTCCATGGTTTTCTTTGCATTTTCCCCAGAAACCACATTTCTACAGCCATCAGATGTTTTTCAGCCTGTCTGCTCATTGTCCACGCTTCACATCCATATAAAAGTACAGGTTCTATGTAGCACTTCAACACTCTTTTTCTCGTTTCAATTGATATCTTTTTATTGGTCAGTATGTTTTTCATCTTGCAAAAGGCTACCTTCGCCATGGCAATTCTTGTTCTAATCTCTTCAAGGCATCTCCCATCAGATGTTATGACTGTTCCGAGATAGTTGTACCGATTCACTTGTTGAAGAATATTCCCATTTACTTGTATATTACATTGTGGTATTTCTTCCTTCCTAGTGACGACCATAATCTGTGTCTTCTTACAATTCAATTCTAACCCTAGTTGTTCACTGTGTGCAACAACCGCATCTACTAAATTTTGCAGGTCCTGTTCATTGTCTGCAATCAAGACTGTATCATCTGCATATCTAATGTTATTGATGTATCGTCCCCCAATGTTGATTCCTTCCATATCTTCTATATTTCTGAAAATATGTTCACTGTACAGGGAAAAAAGATCTGGAGACATTACACATCCCTGTCTCACACCTCTCTTAATAGGCTGATATTGACCTACTTCATTATCAATTCTTATGGCAGCTTGTTGTTTCCAATATATGTTTTTACAAGTCTAAGGTCTTTTCCATCAATTTGTAGATCTTCAAGCATCCTTATCATGTCGACATGTCTCACTTTATCGAAAGCCTTTGTGTAGTCAATAAAGCAGAGGTGTAGATCTTTGTTTACTTCTATAGAACGTTCAATTACTGTTCTCAGTATGTACACAGCATTTACTGTACCCTTGCCTTCTACAAACCCACATTGTTCCTCTCCTATTTCAGGTTGTATTTTCTTCCTAACTCTTTGCATGATAATTCTTAACAAAATCTTCGTGATGTGACTCATTATACTAATTGTTCGATGTTGATCACATTCCAAGGCTCCTGATTTCTTTGGGATTGCAATAAATACAGAATTACATAATTCATGAGGTATATCTCCAGTATCATATATGGTATTCAGGAGTCTGGTAACTTTATCTATTCCGTATTCTTCTAAAGCATTAATCATTTTTGTTGTGATGCTGTCTGAACCGGGGGTCTTGCCAGATTTCATATGGTTAAGAGCATTCTGAACCTCCATCTTCAAAATTGAAGGTCCCCGGGAAGGTTAACCCGGTCAACAAATGCCCGCAGATGTCGGATGTGTCGGCCTAACGGCGCAAGAACGCAGCTCTGCTGTAAGCAGGCACAACGCAATCACATCCGAAAAAAAAAACTCCGGATGAACGCAGCAGAAGAAGAAAATTGATGATCCTTAATTATTATTTTGAATATCATACTGTTCTTCTCTGTTATCATCAAAATAGTATTTCACATAATCTGACCATACACTTTCTTTAATTTTGGAATAGTTTTTTCTGCAGCTAAACTGATTGAATTCTTCATCATTTCCCATTGATAATCGACATCTTGAAATAGGATCTCTAGATCAGACAATACATCAAATTTGTTCTTTACTTTTGTGTTAAAACTATCTTGTATTTCTTTGTCAGTTTTCAATTTGCACAAATCATATTTAGTGTTTCTGGTTGTATACTTGATTTTCTTTAACTTTACCCTCAGACTGCCTGTAATTAATCTGTGATCACTGTAACAGTCTGCATTGGGAACTGTTTTTACGGCTGTTAGCGCATTTCGAAATCTTTTGCTAATCAGGATGTAATCTATCTGGTTTTTAATCTTGCTGTCTGGACTCTTCCATGTCCATAATATTCTAGGATGTTGTTTAAACCAGGTGTTTCCTACAATCATTTCTTGTACTTTTGAACATTCTACAAGTCTGTATCCTCTTTCGTTTCGCTCTCCCAAACCATGGTTGCCTACACAGTATCCATCGCCTTGATTTCCCACTTTTGCGTTGAAATCACCCATTATAATATTTATTTCTGATTTTTTTACATTTCTTCAAAGCAAGCTCCATGTCATTATAAAATCCATCTATACTTTCTTCACTGTATTCACTTGTTGGAGCATATATTTAAATGACATTTATTTTAAAAGGTCTTCCGTTTAATTTTACTAATAGAACTCTGTCTGACACAGCCCAATAACCTTTAATAGAATTTGATGTTTGCCGATCCAACATATGAGCGTAACTGAATTTAAACTTGCCAAGAAATCACAACCCCCCCCCCCCCCCCCACACACACACACACACAAATGCCGGGGTTGACCCGTAAAGGATATGCAAGTAACTAACTTTCTGAACTCTTTCTATCACAGGTAGCTGATACTGTAAACAAGCAGCACTGTTGGTTAGACGGAGTTTTAAGCCGGTAACTGTCTGGAGCTTACGTAAGATTTCATCATCACCATCATCACATCATCTCATCTCATCATGTTCCTCTTGTACCTTGCGGTGTCGAGGTGAAGTATAAACATCGTGAGAGTGCCCGATTATGGGCTTCATGTATCGATATTCCCATGGACTCTGCTATTCCCTCCGTCCAACGTTTACGTGGTCGGCCTCTTCCTCTGTTTCCATCTGGTCTGTACATCATTGCTTGTTGTGGTATGCTGTTGAATGGTAACCTACTTGCATGGCCAAACCATTTGACTTGCTGCTTTCTAATAAAATCTAGTGCTGCTTTAACCCCCACTTTAGTCCTGATTTCTTCATTTCTGATCTTATCTCTTCTTGATACGTTGAGTATTCTTCTCAGGAATCTCATTTCTGTTGTTGTGATTTTTCTTTTCTCTTTTTCTGTCATTGTCCAGGTTTGGCATTGGTAGCATAGAGTTGGTAGGAAGATTGTGTTGTAAAGTGCTTTCTTAGTAGTTATTGATACATGTTTGTTCTTTAGTATTGGTGCCATTTGTCCAATGAGTTGGTTTGCCTTATTGCATCTATTTTCAATCTCGTCTTCTGATCTGCCATTTGATGATATTATACTTCCTAGGTACTTGAAACTCTTTACTTGTTTCAAGGGATGTTCGTTTAGGTGAATTGTTGTTGTTTTTCTTCTTTAGTTATAGTCATTACCTCTGTTTTGCTTGTGCTAATTTTCATGTTATGTTCCCTACACATTTCGTTTAGACTATTCATGTGGTCTTGTAATTCAGCTTCTGATTTTGCAATTAGTGCTTGGTCGTCCGCAAACAGGAGTTCTCTAATGATAAGATTTGTAGATGGTTCTTCTTCTGTGTTCTTGTCATGCGGTACTCTTGCGGTCTCTGTTTGGCTGGTTTCTTTATATATATGTTGTCTATATATGTTATGAACAAGAGAGGGGACAGGACACAACCTTGTCGTACTCCAGATCTTATGGTGAAGGGTTCTGAGTGTCCTCCAGTTGCTCTCACTATGCATTCACTGTTGTTGTATAAGCTTCTACATAGATTTGTTAGATGTGTACTCACCCCATATTGTTTAAGGATTTCCCATAGCTTGTTTCTATCTACTCTATCAAATGCCTTTTTCTTGGTCGACAAAGGCTAAGTAGAGTGTTTCATTGAATTCGATTGATTTTTCTATAAGTTGTCTAAGAGCAAAAATGGCGCCTGTGCACCCTTTGTTTTTCCTAAATCATCCAAGTTGTGTTTCGCTTAGCTGGGGTTCTATAGTAGGTCGTAATCTCTTCTCAAGAATTTTTCAAAATATTTTCCCAGTATGACTCAACAGTGAAATGCCTCTGTATTGCTGCCTTTGTTTTTCCAAATTGGGATAATTATGGCGTTTCCCCAATCTCGTGGTGTCTGTAGTACTACCCAAACATGGTTGAATAGTCTATGTAGCCATGCTGTTTCTACTTCTCTTGCTGCTTTAATTAGTTCATTTGGTAGTTCATATTGTCCCGGTGATTTGTTCAATGGGGCTAATCTGATGGCTTCTATAATGTATTCTTTTAGTATGTCTGGATTTAGTTCTTCGGTGGCATCTGTGTAGGTTTCTTGAATTCCTGTGACATCTGATGAGATGTTGAGAAGTTTTTTGAAATACTGCTTCCATTTTACTAGGATTTGTTTTTTTTTCAATTATTGGTTCTCCATTTTCTCTGTTAATTATTTCAGTTGGGTCAAGGGTTCTCCTCTGGTTCGCATTGCACTTATCTTTTTGTAGAAGTTTCTAGTTGCATCCTTGTAGTTTTTATTTAGGGTTTCTCCATACTCTTCCCAGTCTTTTTGTTTTCCCCTCTTTACTATTCTATTCACATGTCTTCTCACTATTCTATATTCTATGTAATCACATTCCTGTTTGCTCTTCAACTACGTTTTATATTTTATCTTTTTGTCTTTTACCGCTTGCTTTACCTCTGTGTTCCACCAACTTGTTACTTTCTTTATCCGTGTTTTGCGGTTTTTTCGTGTTTCCACATGTTATTTTTGCAGTATTTAAATGCTTGATTTGAACATCTCCCATTCTTCTTCCACTGTTTTTCTTTCTATAGGTAATTTTACAAAGATTTAAGTTAGTTCTTTCTCGTAATTTTCCTTACTGCCTCGTCTTTAAGGTTTTTTAAGTTTACTGATTCGCAGTGGCATGTATTTTCCTGCTCTTTGCTTTCTTCTTCTGATGGTTCTTATTGTGGCAACGACTAGCTTTATGATCTGTGTTTATACTTAAATTGGGCACTGCCCTTGCATCTAATATATTTCTCTTTCTGTTATTTCTTGTTAATATAAAATCAATTTGGCTTTTAGTATCTAGATCGTTCCATTTATACCAGATGTATACTTGCGAGTCTTTATGTTTATAGAATGTATTTGTTATATAGAGGTCGCGTTGGCTGCATAGCTCTATTAGTCTACTTCCGTTATCATTCCATTCATTATGCTGATCTCCAAATGCTCCCAGATGTTTTTATATGCCCACTCTGTTATGTCCTAGTCTTGCATTGAAGTCTCCCATAACTATGATGTTGTCCTGCTTATCTATTTTATTTAGCACGTCATGGATGTCTTCGTAGAATTCCTCGCATTCTTGCTCATTTTTGTTTTTATTACACGGTGCGTATATTTGTACATATGTTGTAATTGTGTGTTCTTTTATTCACACTGTTATGATTCTTTCTGATATGTATTTTATTTCTAGTATTCCTCTTGCTAACCGTGGTTCGATTACTATTCCCACACCGTGTCTTGCCCGTTCTTGCTGTTCCACTCCAGAGTAGACAAATGTGTAACTGTGGTGGAGCTCCTTGCATCCTTTCCCTTTTGTTCTGGTGTCCGCTATTCCCTTAAGTCCAATTTTCCTCTCTTCCATTGTTTCTATAAGCTCTTCTTCTTTACTATTGAAACCGCAGACGTTCATTGTGCCTATTGTTTTTTGAGTCGCTGATCTATCTCGTAGTCCATTAACATTGCCGGGTCGATATCCGTTTGGGTCAGTCCGTTTATACTTCTTAGTTTTTCTACGAGCAGTATGAAGATCCCCTGCCGGCTTGCTACGCCAGTCGCAAGTTTAGGACACAAATCTGACCACAGGGAGTCCATCCCCTATGGCGAGCCATAGCCCCGTTAGCCCATGACCTCGCGGTCATGGTTTCCCTTGTCTGCACCACGTGGAGGTGGGGTTGACTTGTGTAGTCTGCAGGTCATCGGCAGGCTACTAATGTTCCCTTTTCACCCCTCCTAAGAGAGGCTAGCCGATCCTAACCCAGCTAGCTGCAGGGCCAGGCGCATTCCACACCTTGCAGACCTCACACAATCATCACATAATGTGTCTAATTTGGCACACACACACACACACACACACACCACGCTCGCGCGCGCACACACACACACACGCACGCAAGCTCACGCGCGCGCGCACACACACACACACACAAACATGTCCATGAAACAGATTCAGAATCAGACAACTTGGTATCCCGTACATGGTTGTATTCAGAATGAGTATTAAGTGTTATAAAGAACTTATTCTGCCGGATGGCAGCGATTATTTTGACTCTACGTTTGGAGAGATTTCCTATCACCTTCATCAGACCCAAGGCGCTACAGGAATGATACATATTTCAGAAATTCAGAACAATGCATCCCTTAGTAAATTTAAACACAAAAACCACTAACAATATATTACACGATTTATTGCCTGGCACATTTCGCTGCATCTCCTCAGGTGCATACTGCAGAGTTATATATCACATGAAGTGACTAAATAAATAATACTTTGAGTTAAATACGTAACACACACAGTAACCGGTATTGTTCCAATATGTAGCGGTAATTTCTAATTATATCATCTGGTAATTTCTAAATTAAAACAAAGTCTTTCAATTTGTATAAAACTGACTGGAACAGCCTAATTGCTGAGACCTCACTACATTTGAACAATCGTTTATTGTATGTCAAATTTGAAACGTCGATAACATTTAGTGTATTTCATGAGACAGACTAGATCAAGATTTCTCCCATAAATATGTAATGGCACATTCACCGAGCTTTCGCAATGACATTAATTGCTATTATATTATTTTTGATAAATTATGTATGTCAAGTCGAGGAGAAGTAACACTTGTGTGCGCACATTAGTGTCGACGCTGTGGCTTATGGGTAACGAACGCCACTTCACAACAAGTGATGATCTTTCCAGGAGGACCATAATTTATAATTATGGACAAAGTAAACGTCGCATGTGGCTTAGGGGGTAGTGAACGCAGTTTCACCACCCCGACACACCGGGTTCGGAGTCAGCCGCAGATGTAGAGGCAGATCGCTTTGCGTTTATTTTCTCAATGGTATGACAGCAATGTGCAGGACGTGACTATTCCTTGAGTGAGCCCAGTACCAGAGCACTATATGTCGGCACTGCAATTATGGAAGCCTCCTTGGATTGCGGGGAGTGCCCATGGTATGCCCCTGTCTTCCCTTAAGGGTTGACCGGGATGTCTTCGGCTGTTCTAAATGGGCCAGCTGGGATGGGGGATAACACCACGACAGTGAGGGTCAAATATCCTACGAAACCGCCAGGAAGGTTAATCCGGTCAACAAATGCCCGCAGAAATCGGATGTGTCGGTCTAACGGCGAAAGAACGCAGCACTGCTGTAAACAGGCACAACGCAGTCACGTCCCCAAAAAAACTTCCGGAATGAAGGCAGAAGAACAAGAAGAAGTATGATCGTCGGCCTCTCAGAAAATAAAGGAAAATTACTGAACGTAAAATTGCCTAGACAATCATAAACCGCCGGGGTTGACTACGACGTCCTGTACAGAACATGCAACCAACCTACTTAAGTGTATGTTACAACGGCCAAATATAACTGCCATTTTGAGTGAATTTCGAGCATCATACGGTGAAATGCATTGCACTGCTTCGTCAAACCTGTGGCTCAATACATCCGTCTGTGGTTAGCATTTTTTCGGGTGTGCTCCCTCTACGCTTTGACTGTCCCCAGTCTACCTATATACAACGCAGATTGTCCATGTATTGCTTAGTCTGGTCCCAACCCTTTAACCTAGAGGTTCCCAAACCACGGCCCGCGGGCCACTTGTGGCCCACCAGCTGTCAGAAAGTGGCACGCGAGGCCTCGTTACTTAATATAATATATTTTAATAATTTCAAACATGCACTCGGAGCGCCCAGTCAGCGTGCGATAATTTACTCTGCTCGTGGATGTTATGCTAAGATATTATCAAATGCGCCTGTTAAGTTCGCAACAAATCGTTATGAAGTTCCCATATCCTATCCCAGCATTGTCAACTAATCAGAGTGCGAAAGGCGCCATGTTGTCGTCTGTTATAACTGTTTAGCAGAGTCGGTAGTATTCTGTTGAAATTTGATTTTTTTCAAATAAAAATATACAGTTAAAGCCTATAAACATGCTTGTGGAAAATTTAACATTAAAAAATGGTAAAAAGCAAAAATGTGAAGACGTTGCTTGTCGTGAATTCAACGAAGATTGGACGGATAAATTTATTTTTATGCCTAGCCGTAGTGGTAAACCAGTTTCCTTAATCTGCGGATTTTGTGTTTCTGTTACAAAAAAATTTAATCTGGAACGACACTTCACGACCACACATTCAGACATAAATGGTCAATATCCGATCAAATCGGAGTTAAGCAAAGATTTCATAGCTAAAAAAGAAAGTTCTCTGACCAGGCAACAGTCATTTTTCATCAAGGCTAACGAACATAGCAAGAGTGCATTGTTGCGTCGTGCGAAGTCGCTCTTTTGTTGGCTCGCAAAAAGAAGCCTTCACCGATGCAGAAGAAATAATGAAGCCTTCCCTTAACATTGCTGCTAGAATGCTTCGCGATAAAAAATGTGAAACATAATTTGATCAGATTCCTTTGTCCAATAATACCATGGCCAGGCGAGTTGAAGAATTAGCCAACGATGTTCATCGTCAAGTAGCAGCACAGATGAAAAATTGTAAAAATTTTTCAAAGGCAATGATCCACTGACATTTCCGACACAACTCAGGTCGGAGTTTTTGTTCGAGCAATAAACGATAAATTTGAAGTCATTGAAGAACTTCTAGGACTTAAATCGATGCATGCAACTACCAAAGGGACTGATCTGTTTAACACTGAAGTTGTGTGTGGAGAAAAACAACATACTGTGACATGTATGTATCATCCCTCAGTCCTTTCCAGCAGACGTTGCTAGGACGCGCTACCTGAAAAGTAGAGGCTATTAAAAAGCCCGACGGGAGAATTAACGTACTTAACTTTCGTTTGAATTAAGGCCAGTGATTGGCTGAGCCCCGACAACAAAGCGCTTGATCGGAGACAAAGGCGAAAGCTAGACTCGCCATGTTTTGTTCTAGAAAGTAGCCACACATTAGTTCAGTGGTGCTTAATTTAATAGCCCACTTATTCTCTGCGCTTCGGGTGAGCATAAATGTATCATGTTATGTATTAGGATAAATGCTTTGATGCAACTAATATCATGATTGAAGTTGGTGTGTGAAAAATATGAGAATCACTTTTCATTGAAAAGTTGGTTTGAGTTACACAAAATGTCCATCGCCATGTTGTCCAGTCAGCTTTCATAAGGCTTACAATGTAATCTTGCTATGAGTCACCTTTCTGATATGCTTTTGGAAACCTATTTTAATTCCTAAATGCTTATCTTTTACAACGGGTATTTGTGTTATAAAGTTTTCTTTCTGGGTGCTTATTTTGTATTTCTGCTCTCATGATGGAGAAATATTACTATCTGTACAACTTTAATAGTTTGTTAGAGAGAGAGAGAGAGAGAGAGAGAGAGAGAGAGAGAGAGAGAGAGAGAGAGAGAGAGAGAGAGAGAGAGAGAGAGAGAGAGAGAGAGAGAGATTCTCGCCTGAATTTTTCATGCACTTAGGAGTTAATCTTTTGTTTACATTGTTGTAAATACACAGAGGTGTGATTGTCTTGTAGTCTTTTTCATAAATGATGTTATGGGATTTTCATTTTGTATGATATACATAATCTCAAGTGTATGGGAAAAGATTCCCATGATTTCTCTTTTATGAGTATTTTACCTTTTATGTTCATGTTTGTTACTGCTGGAGTAAACATAACTTCACCCCAGTGGGGACAAACACATGTTGAGGATGATGCAAGAGGAGATGACTGATCTGGTAGCTCACTTTTGGAGTGGGTCAAACTCTACAGTAGGCGACAAGTGCTAGGAACTAGAAACACCTATCTTTCTTCTTCCTTTTGTTTCCTTTATTTTTATTATGATACACTGTTATCAGAATATATATATTTTATTATGATACACTGTTATCAGAATATTGGGTTTATTACTAATGTATATCGACCCTGTTTTTTCCTTCACTCTATATAGCGCTGGAGAGATGCGGGTGGAGTAATTGGAACTGAAGTTATAGTCACCATGCTTTATATTAGAGGAGGGAAACTGGGATATCAGCCCACCCCTAATATTCTACAGAGAGTGCTGGTTACTGCCACACACCCTGAACCTGAATGTCAATGCCTGGATAATTAATGGACTGTGACTATGCTGACGTGGATTCCCTACCTCTGGGAACTTACAGACGGTGTTAATCTTGTCAATGTCTGCAAAGACATGAGCTATGCCTGGCCTAGATGGACACAGCGTATACCCTCTTCTAAAAGTCACCGCTTGATTCCTCATTCAACAGTCATATACCAGAGGTCATGGATAGTCTGGGGTTCACCATCATTGAGCAGTATGGATTTAACAACTGCTTTTGTAGACTCCCATCTTGCTTTGAATCTTCTCATCCATCATATCCCAGACATGGACAATCAAGCACTATACCAACTCCCGGTCAATCAAGTCGGTATTCAGATGAAGAAAGAGATGCCTACATCTTAACTCAGAAAAGGGCTGGAATATTTATGCCCAATTCAAGTTAGTTCTGTCAGGAAATACTATGGATAATGTGATGTCACTCCTCATCCAAAGATATACTGAAAGTGTTTGTGCCTGATCCTGATTGAATCAATCGCATGGACAGCTGAAGTTTTATACTGTTTGTTACGCCACGCCAGAACGCTTCAGACTCATATCTGTCTGTTATACCACGCCGGAATGCCCCTAGCCCAGTTACTTAGCAGCTGTGACTTGGTGGATTACAGTATACCCATGGTGGATTCATATGGATTACTCCTTCATGTTTAAGCTGTGGATATATGATCCGGAGGTGGAAGCTCCGTGTGTGTGTGTGTGTGTGTGTGTGTGTGTGTGTGCAATCCCCAATTTTCTGAATAGGTGGATATCTATATAAAGCAGCTGTTTTCCTGGATTATAGAGAGTGTGATTATGGCCAGACTTTTTCTAGTGGATAATGAAGGAGAAGGAGTTATCATCAGACCCATAGGATAGATCTAGAGACAGATTAGATAGATTTCCTTTATCTATGTCTTTGTATGGATTATTTACTTTATTTTGTGTGTGACACATGTATTTGCTGTGAACCTTTTTGGGGGATTTTTTTTGGGACTTCTGTTATGGTTGTACACTTTGTGTGCATTGCCTGAATATGATCATTTCTTTCATGTATATGTCAACATAATTTAGCCAACAGGGTTTGTCCAGGACCCAAATGTTTTCACAATACAGTGTTTTGTTTCTGTGGTTTAACTAAGCCTTGAAGTTACTTCATTGTAAACCTGTTGTTCCAAAATTGATGTTTATCGTCCATATATGGTTACTGTTGGTGTTTAACAGTGGTTGTTTTCCCTCTGTTATGAAATGCAGTGTTGCGTCCAACAGCTGTTGTTCCCCGTCTGTCATGTAATACGGTGATGTGCATGACAGTGGATACTGTCATTGTTTATATATATATATATATATATATATATATATATATATATATATATATATATATATATATATATATATATTATATATATATATGGGAGATTAAATGTGGGGCGGGGCACTTACACATAGACACACCTTCTGGGTAGAGTGACTAGTTACTCGGGTGTCTAGTGGTAGAACTTCCGGATCTCCCAGCCTTCTATGGGAAACATTTCTTCTATATTAGTGTTGAACTTGCACCCTTTTCTGCCTTGTTCAATGCTTGGGGGTTTCACGAGCCAGTATATTATTTCCTATAGAGGGCGTGTTTGGGATTAAGGTCCCATTCATACCGAATACCCCTAGCGAACTTGTCCTTATTCTCATTTATTATATTTACCACCCCACACATATAATGGACCAAATTGGACAGCGTATGCACAGACGGTGCTTTGGCTTTGGCGGGTAAAAATTCTGGATGTCTAGCAATATTGGAACAGTTTCTTGGCCGCACTATATTAAAATATCATTGTATCATTCACCAAAAAGCTCTAAGTGGAAAGACATTAAATCTGAAACATGTCATGGATGTTGTTCTGAGATGTGTGAACAATATTTGAAGTAAGGCGCTGAACAGGCGTGAGTTCAGACAGTTTCTATCATACCTGAACGAGGAATACGGTGAGCTACTGTTACGTTGTGATGTCAGATGGCTATTTAAAGGAAAAGTTCTGTCACGTTTCTGGGCACTGAAATATAGTGTCTATCTGTTTCTGTCTGAAATAAGTGAATTGCCTACAGAACGGGAATGTCTGATGAACGATGACCGGTTTAATGACCTGGCATTTTTGGGGGACATGACGTCTCATTCAAATTTAAACTCTTTAAATGTGAGGATCCAGGAAAAAAACAAACTATTGACAAATTTGTGCAATGACATTACTTAATTTAAAATGAGACAACGACTGAAGGGACTTTAGAGGCGTTTCCAAATCTGAAAGACGCTTGTGGTGGAAAAGAAATGTGACTTGTTACAATATAAAATAAAAGTTGAAAGTCTTCAGGATATCTTTCATTCGAGATTTCAAGAGTTCACAATAGAGGAGAATAATGTTGCCCTCTTCATAAATCCGTTTGTATTTCCTGATGCCAGGCTCTGTCATTTACAGCAAAACCTTCAGCATGAAGTAATTGATTTTTTGAAATACAGTTCTGCACTGAGATGTAAATTTCTGGAGCTGCCCGCTTCACTTTCAGCTGGTCATATGATTTAATTCTGGCAACTATTGCCTGTCAAACAATTTGAACACTTGCGTTCATTCACCCAGAGATACATTTGTCGTTTTAGTTCGACTAACAGCAGTCATTTTCCGCAATGACCGTTATAAAAGAAAGACAAGTTTTAGAATTTTGTTGACGAAAGTTAAGAAATGTAAGAATGATATTGCACGATTTTTATAATTTTATAACGTTGTGGCCCGCTTAACTACCGAAAATAGTAGATATGGCCCTCTGCTTGAAAAGCTTGGGAATTATAACCTGTCCGACAGGAGCAACCCTACGATTAACTGCGCTACCGTCGGCATATCTAATAGAGGTCATTGAAACACTCAGGTCCCTCCACCGACATGTTGGATACCCAACCAATTTAATTTTTATAAAACCATCTTTTCTATAAATCAATCAGGTGCCGCCTCCACAATGAAGGCTTGCTGTAATGGATCTCCAACACTGTCTGTCTTTCGCCTAGACTGTACATTCTGTTAGATTGATGTTCGTCTATCTCTTGATGTTTTCTTTCCACTTGTGTCGTTGTCTACCTATTGCTAGTTTGCCTTCAACCTTGCACTCCGGCATAGTATTTAAAAGAGCGTTATGTCTGTTAACTAACCGACATATTTCACTTGCCTCTTTTTAAATTTCTTTTATCAACTATCTTTTCATTCCTAGTTTGTTCTAGAACTTCTATATTGGGTTGTTTTTGTTTCTATGAAATAACGACCGATTCCACGTCTCCAGAGCATCTATTCGACTTTCTAAACGGTCTTTTAAGGGTCTATAATTCTTATTTAAAATATTTCGATGAAAAAAACAAAACAAAAAAACTGGGCAACTTAAACTGGGCGCGGGTTAACGCTAGAAACATTTTTAAAATGTCGTAATTACCAATGACAATAAAATCCCCGGAAAAGCCAAACCATAAACAAGCGTGTATATCCAACGCAAGTGACGGACGACAACTTCAGATGTTGACAAAACCCAGCCGCCGGCGCCAGAAATCTTGAGCGACAGTACCGAAGTTCACAAAGTGAACTGACTTCGAGGAGCTATAAATTTCATCCTAGTCGTTTATGACTTATATATCTTAATTATCGCGTGCTGTTTACTATTGGCAGCCACGTAGATTCAGCCAACACAGCTTATTGAAAGCAGGTTCATTACGTTTAAGACAAAACACAGCAGCAATTTATATTTACTCGATTAGCATGTTGCTGCAGTAACAGAGTATCTATAAACTAAGATACAGCTTGGCCAAGAGCTCTTCATTTAGCGTTAAGAGGTTGGCTTGTGTGTATACTTATTACAGTTCAGAGGCCTCAATTTGGTTCATATTTTACAAGTAACTCTCGCAGACATGTATATACACAAAACATTTCACTTCTACTTGGGCTGTAAAGATGTGTGTACTTTTATTCCATGCACAACAAAAAATCGGTTCAAAGATCACGAGACATGTCAGGGCACGAACATTAACACTGTGTTTAGTTCTAGTCTTCCTCTTTAAATTGTTATTACCGTCTGTGTCTCAACACTACCAAACAAACACAAAGAAATAATTTTAAAACGTCCATATTTCTTGTGGCAGCATTTGGGATTGAATCATGGACGGTTTCACAATCACCAAAGAAAAACATCAAGACTTTAGAGCTTAAGTGTTGCACATATATGTTTAGATTACCGTGAATCATGCATTAAAAAATACAAGCATTTTATAATGTCTTAAACTACTAGGAATCAAGCAGAAGAAAATGCAGACATTTTTTGTTGTTGCGTATCCCTTACGGAACGTTGCAGTCAACACCAGTATTTTTCACCTGCTGTTGATGTCAATTGAAACGAGAAAAAGAGTGTTGAGGGGATACACAGAGCCTGTTCTTTTGTATGGATGTGAAACTTGGACAATGAGCTGTCAAGCTGAAAAACATCTGATGGCTGCAGAAATGCGGTTTCTGAGGAAAATGCAAAGAATACCATGGACAGACAGAAAAAACCAATGACCAAGTACTACAGGAGACAAATGAATATCGTAAACTGATTAGAGAAATTAGACGTAGACAGTCAAAATATTTTGGACATGTTATGAGAAGAAATGGATTGGAGAACTTGGTGACAACTGGCAAGATCGAAGGGAACAGACCAAGAGGAAGACCGAGAGGAAAATACCTGGATGGCTTGGCCACATGGCATGGACAAGACAGGAACACTGAGCTGATCCACGACACTGGTGATCGAGTGAAATGGCGAATCATGACCGCCCACGCTTTCCGGCATGGCACATGATTGATTGATTGATTGTTGATGTACTAGGTAAGTGTTACTTTCAGTAGTTTGCCATTGCTTTCTGAACGACCGGCTCCCATACCAGCACGTTATAACACAACGCGACACGGTCTGCTGCACAACTCGATTGCAGCTGAGTTTCGAACGCCTGGAACCCGGCTCACGAACCGCGTTCGCAAGCCTTTGGCCACGGAGACCGGAGACAGACATTTTACAACATCTTAAAATATCGAGAATCAAGCAGCTGAAAATACCAACATTTTACAACATCTTAAAATACCGAGAATTAAGCAGAAGAAAATACAGACATTTAACAACATCTTTAAAAAAACGTGAATCAAGCAGAAGAAAACAGATATTTTGCGTCTGAAAGTCATAGAAAACTGCCGTATAAATAGCATCGTGTGGACGAAAATGTCCACAGATCTCCGAAGTTTCCCGCTCTTGTCGATCCATTATCACAGACCCATGGGGAGTGGAGTATACACACATTTAAACATTTTCTTATTTTGTAAAGTTTCAGTCGGCAACATGGAACGAACCAGACCTGCACTAGCCAGAGGCCGGCGTTATAACTTCTACGCCACAATTCCAGTGATCCGCACTCCAGAGGGACAGAGGTTATTTTTGCTTTGGATAAAGTAAACTATAACCCTAAGCTCAAACTAGAGTTGTTTCGTCTCGTTGCGTACGTACGCTTTTAGTTAAAATATCTTGATACATAAATTCTCTGGTGTTGGGTGACACTCATTAAAGCAGAGGAGAGAAATAGAGATCAAATAACATATTAAATAATTATGGGGAGATTATGACTTGTCATCTTACACGATTGTCAGTCTAGAATCACATCTGTTTCTTGTCTCGATTATATCATGTGGCAAAGCCATTTTAATATCTATCTCTTTGTCCTTTTCAAATTGATATCTTCTCAGAACATTATCACAATCTCAACTTCCTACGTCGACTTTTTCTAATCAGTTTACAGTTCTGGTTTATTTCTCGTAAAACAGTCTTGTTCGTTTATCAAGTCTGTTGCTTTTTAACCATCTCAGTCATAATTATTGTTTTAAGTACGTCTCTTAGAATCTGATGCTATTTAATCTACTCAGTCATAACTATTGTTTAAAGTACTTCTGTCAGAGTCCGTTTTATTTAAACCACTCAGTCATAACTATTGTTTAAAGTACTTCTGTCAGAGTCCGTTTTATTTAAACCACTCAGTCATAACTATTGTTTAAAGTACTTCTGTCAGAGTCCGTTTTATTTAAACCACTCAGTCATAACTATTGTTTAAAGTACTTCTGTCAGAGTCTGTTGTTATTTAAACTCAGTCATATAACTATTGTTTAAAGTACTTCTGTAAGAGTCTGCGTCTGTTGCTATTTAACTCACACAGACATAACTATAGTTTAAAGTACTTCTGTCAGAGTCTGTTGTTATTTAAACTCAGTCATATAACTATTGTTTAAAGTACTTCTGTAAGAGTCTGCGTCTGTTGCTATTTAACTCACACAGACATAACTATAGTTTAAAGTACTTCTGTAAGAGTCTGTTGCCATTTAACCCACACAGACATAACTATTGTTTAAAGTACTTCTGTAAGAGTCTGCGTCTGTTGCTATTTAACTCACACAGACATAACTATAGTTTAAAGTACTTCTGTCAGAGTCTGTTGTTATTTAAACTCAGTCATATAACTATTGTTTAAAGTACTTCTGTAAGAGTGCGTCTGTTGCTATTTAACTCACACAGACATAACTATAGTTTAAAGTACTTCTGTAAGAGTCTGTTGCCATTTAACCCACACAGACATAACTATTGTTTAAAGTACTTCTGTAAGAGTCTGCGTCTGTTGCTATTTAACTCACACAGACATAACTATAGTTTAAAGTACTTCTGTCAGAGTCTGTTGTTATTTAAACTCAGTCATATAACTATAGTTTAAAGTACTTCTGTAAGAGTCTGCGTCTGTTGCTATTTAACTCACACAGACATAACTATAGTTTAAAGTACTTCTGTAAGAGTCTGTTGCTATTTAACCCACACAGACATAACTATTGTTTAAAGTACTTCTGTCAGAGTCTGTTGCTATTTGGCCCACTCAGTCATAATTATTATTATAAGAACTTCTGCCCCATCATGTGTTACCTTAAGCCACTCAGTGATAACTATTGTTTTTAATAAATTGACAGATGGACTGATGGACGTATGGTCGGACAGATAGATCGATAGACATATAGTCATACATGCAAACAGACCGAAGAAAGAGCGGAAAGAAGGGTGGTTGGATGGGTTAATGGATAGGCCCACACACAAAAAAAAATAGATATACAGATAGGCAGGCTGAACGACAGACAGATAGTCTGACGGACGAATAGGTCTATGAAAGGATTGATGGGTAGACAAGTAAGCAGGGAGTTATTTATTTTATTTTATTTATTTATTTATTTTTATCTGAACTTTATTTAAAAAGAGTTAAAATTGGGCACGTAGGCCCGTCTTACATTTGGCCCTTCCAATCACTCATCTTTCGTTCATCAACAGTGCATGATACATTCACATAGGGAAAAAAACATTGTCAAATGAATGCTGTAAGCATAAACAATGCAAATTATCATGCTATGTGACACATCCGCCATCCCACACAGACATCCCGCACCAACCCACACACACATCCCCCATCAACTCACACATCCTCTACCCACCACACATCCCTCCACCCACTCATACATCCCATCACCAACCCAGACATCTCGCAACAACACACATACACACCTCTAACACACATACCCACCCACCCACACACCCCCAACCACACACACACCCCTCCCACACACACATCTCGCACCAACCCACACACACATCTCTCATCCACTCACACATCCCCCACCCATACCCTCACATCTTCCCATCCACACACACACAGTTTCCCACCCACCCACACATTTCATACCAACCCACACACCCACCAACTACACATACATCCCCCACCTACACACACATTCCCAACCTACACACATTCCGCCACCGACACACACATCCTCACGCATACACACATCCCCACTCCTCCTACACACGTCCCAACACACTCACCCACACACACACACATCCCCCACCCGCCCAGACAGACAGACAGACAGACAGATAGACAGACAGACAGACAGGTGGAGTTAAGTACGCTAGTTGGTTGGTTAGTAGGTAGATGAGTGGGTGGGTTGATGGATGGACGAAAGAACGGACGGATAAATAGATTGATGGACGGACATACGTTCGTACAGACATACAGACACACAGACAGTCGCACGGACATAGGAAAGGATAGACGGATGGTTTGATGCGATAATGGCAAGGCAGGTTGGTAGGTAGGAAGGCAGGCAGTTAGTCAGAGATTGATAGACAGATAGATGGACGGATAGATGGGTGGATGGATGGATGGACGGATCGATCGATCAATCGACAGACAGACTGATTGACCGACATAGGTAGGTAGGTAGGTAGGTAGCTAGACAGAAAGACAGACAGACAGACAGACAGACAGACAGACAGACAGATGAATTGATGGATGGATGGATGGATAGATGGATATATAAGACAGACATACAGACAGACATACAGACAGACATACAGACATACAGACAGATAGATAGACAGACAGACAGACAGACAGACAGACAGACAGACAGACAGACAGATAGACGGACGGACGGACGGACGGACAGACAGATAGACAGACAGACTGGCTTTGTCCATAACTAATGGTTTCCCCCCTCTCTGCATAAACGAGATAGCAACATTTGACCTCAAAACTTAACAAGTCGTAATCAACCGGCAAGACAGAAGCCACTTGTGTAAGTAAGTGGATTTATATCAAGTGTTTGATTGAGTTAAACTTCTGCTTTTCTGGATATTTACTGTACCGTAGTATAACTTCGCCGGTCTCTCTGGCCGAGGGGTTACAACACTTTCTCCGTAATCCCGTTTATCCCGCAGAGTCTCATAGCGGACGAGAGCTGGAAGCGGTTCGATCCCCGCTGGTGACTTGCGGGATAACTGAGCCGGCCGCTCAGAAAGCAACGGCAAACTACTGAGTGTAATCTGCCAAGAAATCAACAGACAGCTGAAAGATGCTGCTGTTGACAGCGATGTCCTGTAAAGGATATGCGGGAAAAAAAAAAGTATAACTTCACTGTTATTGGCAATTGAACTTTGAATGTTTAGTGCAGGGAAAGCTTGATGATTTCACGTGTTAATTTTCCTCTAGCCTAGAAGAATTATGACTGTTTGTGACAAATCTCAGTATCGTTGAGAAAAGAAATTGCCTGTCCTAGCGGTGCGCTGCGATCAACCCCAACATTTGGTTGATTATTTAGGCAGTTTTACGTTCAGTAGTTTGCCATTGCTTCATGAACTAGAAGCCAACATTAAAGTCAAACTTACCGGTGTAGGAAACGATTGCGCCACGTTGTCACCAGCGCACCAGATGTTGAAGAGTTAGAGCGCCCTTATTCTTTTGACCACATCGACTGCCTTCAGTACCGTACGGAATTTAAATATAAAGTAACACGCGGACCGGAACGCTGTAGTGTAGCGACTAGACTCTCGCCTGACGACGCGCTGGTCATGGATTCGAATCCGAAATGTTAACACCCAACCTAAAATGGATACCTGGGTATGTCGTGGGAAGTACAGGCAGTGGACGACATACTGACCGCATCACCCACCGAGTGTCGGTTGGTTCATACAAATATGGGCCTAGCACCGTATGCCCAAGATTCCTAAAGGCGTATAAAAAGGGGTCTTTTACTTACTTACAATAGGCAAGCGCATTAATATCAAATACACAGTGTATTTTGAATATTAATAAACACACATAGTATTGTTTGGCGCTCACAGAAGGAAGTAGAGATTAGAGGACGCATTAGACAACATACAATTTGAAAGCTATAGTTACCGAGACACTTGGAGTGTCTAGTTGGTCATGCGTCGAAGTACACTCGTTCCTGCAGCGAGGCGCTGTCGTCATTTGGGGGTGACAGGTTCAAATCTCGGTCTATAACTATAGCTTTCAAATTTTGTGTTGTCTAATGCGTCTTCTAATCTCTACTTCCTTCTTCTCCTTCTATGATTGCGAAACAATACTATGTGTGTTTATTTATGTACTGTCTCAGTGGCCTCAAAACCTCAAAATATTGCCGTTACAAGTTTTGTATTTACTGTTTGTAGAGTTCATGCAAAATAAGCGGTAAATACAAAACTTGGAACGGCAATATTTTCAAACACCTCGCAGTCATTAAAAATACACCCTATACTAAAATAACAGGGGGAAGGCAGAGGCGTCAATATCTGGATGGCTTGGCCACATTGCGACAAGAACACAGAACTGATCCACGACTCTGGTGATCGTGTGAGATGGCGAAACATGACCGCCCACGCTTAAATGCATGTTAAAGTTAGTTGCATATCCCGGACAGGACGTTGCAGTCAACACCATCATTTTTTGCTGTTGTGATCTCTTGGCAAGTTTACGTTCAGTAGTTGTATAGGCATGAGCCATGATAAGTATGATGATGGTTACTTTCAAAGACGCAACAAACCGTCTCATTCTTCTTCATCTTCTACCTTTAATCTCACGTAACCATTGACACTAAACCCCCCAAGCCAAGCCCTCTATTGACTTGTTCACGATTGGTTGGATTTTGCAGGCGGGCTGAGGTAGCCAACCCTCTTTAATCGCCGCTTACATGACATGTTACAGTGTTACAGTTGTTTGCTTCCCTGATTGGTCTGGGAGCACAATGGATGCAACAACACTGCGTTACATAGTAAAATATGTTGCCAGTTTTCTTTAGTGTGATCAAACCAAACGCGAACTAGTTTTTTCTTTCGCTCGGTTTGAACTCAAGCGTATTCCATAGTGTATTGGTTTGACGTGTGGATTAGCTTTCCCTATTACCAGTGTCCTTAGCCATCAGGGGAAACCACTCCGACGTCAGAGGTTCTTATAATTTACGTGCCCAAGTTTCAGTCAAACGGTTGCAGGTTGGTTGAACCCGCTATCCCGGCATCACAAATATTGACGTGCTCAAGTTACAGCCAAACCGCTGCAGGTTGGTTGAACCCGCTATCCCGGCATCACAAATATTGACGTGCACAAGTTTCAGTCAAACCGCTGCAGGTTGGTTGAACCCGCTATCCCGGCATCACAAATATTGACGTGCACAAGTTTCAGTCAAACCGCTGCAGGTTGGTTGAACCCGCTATCCCGGCATCACAAATATTGACGTGCCCAAGTTTCAGTCAAACCGCTGCAGGTTGGTTGAACCCGCTATCCCGGCTACACAAATATTGGCGTGCCCAAGTTTCAGTCAAACCGCTGCAGGTTGGTTGAACCCGCTATCCCGGCATCACAAATATTGACGTGCCCAAGTTTCAGTCAAACAGCTGCAGGTTGGTTGAACCCACTTACCTGTATCCCGGCATCACAAATATTGACGTGCCCAAGTTTCAGTCAAACCGTTGCAGGTTGGTTTAACCCGCTATCCCGGCATCACAAATAGTGATGTGCCCAAGTTTCAGTCAAACAGTTGCAGGTTGGTTGAACCCGCTATCCTGTATCCCGGCATCACAAATATTGAAGTGCCCAAGTTTCAGTCAAACCGCTGCAGGTTGGTTTAACCCGCTATCCCGGCATCACAAATAGTGATGTGCCCAAGTTTCAGTCAAAACCGCTGCAGGTTGGTTTAAGCCGCTATTCCGGCATCACAAATAGTGATGTGCCCAAGTTTCAGTCAAACCGCTGCAGGTTGGTTGAACCCGCTATCCCGTATCCCGGCCTCACAAACATTGACGTGCCCAAGTTTCAGTCAAACCGCTGCAGGTTGGTTTAACCCGCTATCCCGGCATCACAAATATTGACGTGCCCAAGTTTCAGTCAAACCGCTGCAGGTTGGTTTAACCCGCTATCCCGTATCCCGGCATCACAAACATTGACGTGCACAAGTTTCAGTCAAACCGCTGCAGGTTGGTTGAACCCGCTATCCCGGCATCACAAATAGTGATGTGCCCAAGTTTCAGTCAAACCGCTGCAGGTTGGTTGAACCCGCTATCCCGGCATCACAAATATTGACGTGCCCAAGTTTCAGTCAAACCGCTGCAGGTTGGTTGAACCCGCTATCCCGGCATCACAAATATTGACGTGCCCAAGTTTCAGTCAAACAGTTGCAGGTTGGTTGAACCCGCTATCTCGGCATCACAAATACTGACGTGCCCAAGTTTCAGTCTAACAGTTGTAGGTTGGTTGAATCCGCTATCCCGGCATCACAAATATTGACTTGCCCAAGTTTCAGTCAAACAGTTGCAGGTTGGTTGAACCCGCTATCCCGGCATCACAAATATTGACGTGCCCAAGATTCAGTCAAACCGCTGCGGGTTGGTTGAACCCGCTATCCCGGCATCACAAATATTGACGTGCCCAAGTTTCAGTCAAACAGTTGCAGGTTGGTTGAACCCGCTATCCCGGCATCACAAATATTGACGTGCCCAAGTTTCAGTCAAACAGTTGTAGGTTGGTTGAATCCGCTATCCCGGCATCACAAATATTGACGTGCCCAAGTTTCAGTCAAACAGTTGCAGGTTGGTTGAACCCGCTATCCCGGCCTTCACAAATATTGACGTGCCCAAGTTTCAGTCAAACCGCTGCAGGTTGGTTGAACCCGCTATCCCGGCATCACAAATATTGACGTGCCCAAGTTTCAGTGAAACAGTTGCAGGTTGGTTGAACCCGCTATCCCGGCATCACAAATATTGACGTGCCCAAGTTTCAGTCAAACCGCTGCAGGTTGGTTGAACCCGCTATCCCGGCATCACAAATATTGACGTGCCCATGTTTCAGTCAAACCGTTTCAGGTAGGTTGAACCCGCTATCCCGGCATCACAAATATTGACGTGGCCAAGTTTCAGTCAAACAGTTGCAGGTTGGTTGAACCCGCTATCCCGGCATCACAAATATTGACGTGCCCAAGTTTCAGTCAAACCGCTGCAGGGTGGTTGAACCCGCTATCCCGGCATCACAAACATTGACGTGCCCAAGTTTCAGTCAAACAGTTGCAGGTTGGTTGAACCCGCTATCCCGGCCTTCACAAATATTGACGTGCCCAAGTTTCAGTCAAACAGCTGCAGGTTGGTTGAACCCGCTATCTCGGCATCACAAATATTGACGTGCCCAAGTTTCAGTCAAACAGTTGCAGGTTGGTTGAACCCGCTACCCCGGCATCAGAAATATTGACGTGCCCAAGTTTCAGTCAAACCGCTGCAGGTTGGTTGAACCCGCTATCCCGGCATCACAAATATTGACGTGCCCAAGTTTCAGTCAAACCGCTGCAGGTTGATTGAACCCGCTATCTCGGCATCACAAATATTGACGTGCCCAAGTTTCAGTCAAACAGTTGCAGGTTGGTTGAACCCGCTATCCCGGCATCACAAATATTGACGTGCCCAAGTTTCAGTCAAACAGTTGCAGGTTGGTTGAACCCGCTATCCCGGCATTACAAATAATGACGTGCCCAAGTTCAGTCAAACAGTTGCAGGTTGGTTGAACCCGCTATCCCGGCATCACAAATATTGACGTGCCCAAGTTTCAGTCAAACAGTTGCAGGTTGGTTGAACCCGCTATCTCGGCATCACAAATATTGACGTGCCCAAGTTTCAGTCAAACCGCTGCAGGTTGGTTGAACCCGCTACCCCGGCATCACAAATATTGACGTGCCCAAGTTTCAGTCAAACCGCTGCAGGTTGGTTGAACCCGCTATCCCGGCATTACACAAATATTGACGTGCCCAAGTTTCAGTCAAACAGTTGCAGGTTGGTTGAACCCGCTATCTCGGAATCACAAATATTGACGTGCCCAAGTTACAGTCAAACAGTTGCAGGTTGATTGAATCCGCTATCCCAGCATCACAAATATTGACGTGCCCAAGTTTCAGTCAAACCGCTGCAGGTTGGTTGAACCCGCTATCCCGGCATCACAAATATTGACGTGCCCAAGTTTCAGTCAACCCGCTGCAGGTTGGTTGAACCCGCTATCCCGGCATCACAAATATTGACGTGCCCAAGTTTCAGTCAAACAGTTGCAGGTTGGTTGAACCCGCTATCCCGGCATCACAAATATTGCCGTGCCCAAGTTTCAGTCAAACATTTGCAGGTTCGTTGAACCCGCTATCCCGGCATCACAAATATTGACGTGCCCAAGTTACAGCCAAACCGCTGCAGGTTGGTTGAACCCGCTATCCCGGCATCACAAATATTGGCGTGCCCAAGTTTCAGTCAAACCGCTGCAGGTTGGTTGAACCCGCTATCCCGGCATCACAAATATTGACGTGCCCAAGTTTCAGTCAAAACAGTTGCAGGTTGGTTGAACCCGCTATCCCGGCATCACAAATATTGACGTGCCCAAGTTTCAGTCAAACCGCTGCAGGTTGGGATAACCCGCTATCCGGCATCACAAACATTAACGTGCCCAAGTTTCAGTCAAACCGCTGCAGGTTGGTTGAACCCGCTATCCCGGCATCACAAATATTGACGTGCCCAAGTTTCAGTCAAACCGCTGCAGGTTGGTTGAACCCGCTATCCCGGCATCACAAATGTTGACGTGCCCAAGTTTCAGTCAAACCGCTGCAGGTTGGTTGAACCCGCTATCCCGGCATCACAAATATTGACGTGCCCAAGTTTCAGTCAAACCGCTGCAGGTTGTTTTAACCCGCTATCCCGGCATCACAAATATTGACTTGTCAAGTTTCAGTCAAACCGCTGCAGGTTGGTTGAACCCGCTACCCCGGCATCACAAATATTGACGTGCCGAAGTTTCAGTCAAACCGCTGCAGGTTGGTTGAACCCGCTATCCCGGCATCACATATATTGACGTGCCCAAGTTTCAGTCAAACAGTTGCAGGTTGGTTGAACCCGCTATCTCGGCATCACAAATATTGACGTGCCCAAGTTTCAGTCAAACAGTTGCAGGTTGGTTGAACCCGCTATCCCGGCATCACAAATATTGACGTGCCCAAGTTTCAGTCAAACAGCTGCAGGTTGGTTGAACCCGCTATCCCGCCATCACAAATATTGACGTACCCAAGTTTCAGTCAAACAGTTGCAGGTTGGTTGAACCCGCTATCCCGGCATCACAAATATTGACGTGCCCAAGTTACAGCCAAACAGTTGCAGGTTGGTTGAACCCGCTAACCCGGCATCACAAATAAACACACATAGTTTTGCGCTCATAGAAGGAGAAAAAGAGAAGTAGAGATTAGAGGACGCACTAGATACATATAATTTGAAAGCTATTGTTACCGACCGGGATTCGAACCTGTCACCTCAAAATGACGACGGTGCCTCGCTGCAGGAACAAATGTACTTCGACGCATGACCAACTTATCCATTCGGCCACGTTGATTTTCAAATGCAAAAGGTGTAATAACACACCAGGAGTTGCTTGATAAACACAGGCTGATCTCACACTGAATGCCGTTAAGGACGGGAACAGTCAGTTGCTGGACAGAGTGTTTCAGTATTAATTCTTACTTGATGGCAGGCGTTTTCCATATTTTATTGTAGAATGTATCTCTTTGTGTATGTTTTCATGCACTGTTGTACTGTACGAGTTGACTATTAATGTATGTTTTCAGATGCTTATAAAGGATATTCAAAACTACAACCGACGCAAGAATGAACGAAAAGTATGCTGCAGCTGGTAGTATAGTAGCGGATTATTGTACACGACATGGGATGCGTTGAGCATATATTAACGTCCACATTTGTTTAGATCTATCGGCACTCGGTGGGTGCTGTGATCAATATCACATCGTTTGGGTTTAATTTCCACAACATTCCTTGGTGTCCATTTTAGGCTGAGTCGACTTGGAGAAGTACTTTAAACAATAGTTATGACTGAGTAGGTTAAACAGCAACAGACTCTGACAGAAGTACTTTAAACAATAGTTATGTATGACTGAGAAGGTTACATAGCAACAGACTCTGACAGAAGTACTGTAAATATAGGTTATGAGTGAGCGTGTTACATTATCAATTTCTTTGCAGAGACGTAGGTAAAATGATGGTTATGACTAAGAAGGTTAAAGTAAGAATTATCTGGAACAGACATAATTAAAACGATAGCTATGACTAAGTGGGATAAAGTATCAGTTATCTAAGACAGTTAGTTGCATATCATTACAGGACGTTGCAGTCAACCCCAGCATTTTTGGCTGTTTGTGATTTCTAGACAGTTTTAAGTTAAGTAGTTTGCCATTGCTTTTGGAACGACCAACACTCCACCACTGAACGAAAACCAGTGCAGGGCAGTCTGCTGCCAAATCTCCCACAACTGTGTTTCGAACGCGGTATGCAGGATTACAAATTGCGTTGGTATGCTCTACGACACAACGGCGGCTTTATCAAAGACAACTGTAGTTAACACAAGACGTTTACCGAGTCAGTGAAGACACAGCAGACTGCGACAGAATCAGTTTACACAATGCCTACAACCATTTGTCATAGTTCATGCAACACATGAAAACCGTAAACTGATTAGAGAAATTAGACGTAGACATTCAAGATTGTTTGGCCACATTATTAGAAGAAATAAATTGAAGAACCTGGTGACAACTGGCAAGATCGAGGGGAAGAGAACAAGAGGAAGGCAAAGGAGTAAATACCTGTATGGCTTGGCCACTTGGTATGATCGAGACAAGAACACTGCTCTGATCCACGACTCTGGTGATCGTGTGGGATGGCGAAGCATGACCGCTCACGCTTATCGGCATGGCACATGATGAATGAATGAATGACTGAGTGGCTTAAAATAACAGTTACCTGGGACAGAAATAATTAAAGCAATGGCCGTGGCCGAACAGATTAGCGTAGGAGTTGTGTGAGACAGATTAGCGTAGGAGTTGTATGAGACAGATTAGCGTAGGAGTTGTGTGAGACAGATTTAGCGTAGGAGTTGTGTGATACAGATTAGCGTAGGAAATGTGTGAGACAGATTAGCGTAGGAGTTGTGTGACACAGATTAGCGTAGGAGTTGTGTGAGACAGATTAGCGTAGGAGTTGTGTGAGACAGATTAGCGTAGGAGTTGTGTGAGACAGATTAGCGTAGGAGTTGTGTGAGACAGATTAGCGTAGGAGTTGTGTGAGACAGATTAGAGTAGGAGTTGTGTGAGAAAGATTAGCGTAGGATATGTGTGAGACAGATTAGCGTTGGAGTTGTGTGAGACAGATTAGCGCAGGAGTTGTGTGAGACAGATTAGCGTAGGAGTTGTGTGAGACATATTAGCGTAGGAGCTGTGTGAGACAGATTACCGTAGGAGTTGTGTAAGACAGATTAGAGTAGGGGTTGTGTGAGACAGATTAGCGTAGGAGTTGTGTGAGACAGATTAGCGTAGGAGTTGTGTGAGACAGATTAGCGTAGGAGTTGTGTGAGACAGATTAGCGTAGGAGTTGTGTGAGACAGATTAGCGTAGGAGACGTGTGAGACAGATTAGTGTAGGAGTTGTGTGAGACAGATTAGCGTAGGAGTTGTGTGAGACAGATTAGCCTAGGAGTTGTGTGAGACAGATTAGCATAGCAATTGTGAGACAGATTAGCGTATTAGTTGTGTGAGACAGATTAGCGTAGGAGTTGTGTGAGACAGATTAGCGTAGGAGTTGTGTAAGAAAGATTAGAGTAGGAGTTGTGTGAGACAGATTAGCGTAGGAGTTGTGTGAGACAGATTAGCGTAGGAGTTGTGTGAGACAGATTAGCGTAGGAGTTGTGTGAGACAGATTAGCGTAGGAGTTGTGTGAGACAGATTAGCGTAGGAGCTGTGTGAGACAAATTAGCGTAGGAGTTGTGTGAGACAGATTAGCGTAGGAGCTGTGTGAGACAAATTAGCGTAGGAGTTGTGTGAGACAGATTAGCGTAGGAGCTGTGTGAGACAAATTAGCGTAGGAGTTGTGTGAGACAGATTAGCGTAGGAGTTGTGTGAGACAGATTAGCGTAGGAGCTGTGTGAGACAAATTAGCGTAGGAGTTGTGTGAGACAGATTAGCGTAGGAGTTGTGTGAGACAAATTAGCGTAGGAGTTGTGTGAGACAGATTAGCGTAGGAGTTGTGTGAGACAGATTAGCGTAGGAGTTGTGTGAGACAGATTAGCGTAGGAGTTGTGTGAGACAGATTAGCGTAGGAGTTGTGTGAGACAGATTAGCGTAGGAGTTGTGTGAGACAGATTAGCGTAGGAGTTGTGTGAGACAGATTAGCGTAGGAGTTGTGTGAGACAGATTAGCGTAGGAGTTGTGTGAGACAGATTAGCGTAGGAGTTGTGTGAGACAGATTAGCGTAGGAGTTGTGTGAGACAGATTAGCGTAGGAGTTGTGTGAGAC
The DNA here is from genome assembly GCA_014155875.1 of Cepaea nemoralis. Lineage (NCBI taxonomy): Eukaryota > Metazoa > Mollusca > Gastropoda > Stylommatophora > Helicidae > Cepaea > Cepaea nemoralis. Next base: position 324,128 of record JACEFZ010027920.1, read on the forward strand.
AGATTAGCGTAGGAGTTGTGTGAGACATATTAGCGTAGGAGTTGTGTGAGACAGATTAGCGTAGGAGTTGTGTGAGACAGATTAGCGTAGGAGTTGTGTGAGACAGATTAGCGTAGGAGCTGTGTGAGACAGATTAGCGTAGGAGCTGTGTGAGACAGATTAGCGTAGGAGCTGTGTGAGACAGATTAGCGTAGGAGTTGTGTGAGACAGATTAGCGTAGGAGTTGTGTGAGACAGATTAGCGTAGGAGTTGTGTGAGACAGATTAGCTTAGGAGTTGTGTGAGACAGATTAGCGTAGGAGTTGTGTGAGACAGATTAGCTTAGGAGTTGTGTGAGACAGATTAGCGTAGGAGTTGTGTGAGACAGATTAGCGTAGGAGTTGTGTGAGACAGATTAGCGTAGGAGTTGTGTGAGACAGATTAGCGTAGGAGTTGTGTGAGACAGATTAGCGTAGTAGTTGTGTGAGACAGATTAGCGTAGGAGTTGTGTGAGACAGATTAGCGTAGGAGTTGTGTGAGACAGATTAGCGTAGGAGTTGTGTGAGACAGATTAGCGTAGGAGTTGTGTGAGACAGATTAGCGTAGGAGTTGTGTGAGACAGATTAGCGTAGGAGTTGTGTGAGACAGATTAGCGTAGGAATTGTGTGAGACAGATTAGCGTAGGAGTTGTGTGAGACAGATTAGCGTAGGAGTTGTGTGAGACAGATTAGCGTAGGAGTTGTGTGAGACAGATTAGCGTAGGAGTTGTGTGAGACAGATTAGCGTAGGAGTTGTGTGAGGCAGATTAGCGTAGGAGTTGTGTGAGGCAGATTAGCGTAGGAGCTGTGTGAGACAGATTAGCGTAGGAGTTGTGTGAGACAGATTAGCGTAGGAG